>CM076582.1:44200928-44545007 GCA_034641835.2 Pinus albicaulis | reverse complement strand
CTACCTTCCATAGCTCATAGCTCCGAAAATATTGTGAACCAAGCTCTAAAAGTTTTTGATGCGTTTCCTTAGGATTTCAGCTTTGTGCCATAAAAATTTCAAATTATGAACCTTCGTATAAGAAACGTTATAGAACAAATTCCACGATGACCTATTTAGATTAAATTGAGGAGCCTTCAAAAAGACCTAACTTTGATAGATCATGTCTCCGAGAATATTGCGATCCAAGCTCTGAAATTTTTTGAAGATGTTCCTTAGGATTTTGGCTTCGCACCCTAAAAATTTCAGCTTCTGAAACTTCGTAGAAACAAAGTTATAGCGAAAATTCCACGATGACTAGTTTGGAGCAGCGAAACCCTAGAATCCAAAGCTCTGATACCAAATGTTGTGAAACCAGCTCCAAACATAGAAGAAAAGAGATATCAACACCTTAGAAATAAGTTACTTCAAGGGGGCATCCTCTAATACATTACATGAATGAACAATTCTTTGATGATACAAATTACAAAACCTCCTTTCTATATATAGGAGTCCATGGGGCCATAATGTAATCCTAGTGGGGCCACAATGTAATACTAGCCGACCTAACAATAATTATGTAAGGGCGCAATAATAAGAGTATGGGGGTTACAGGGGTACAATAATAACAATAAGGGGGTTACACTAACAACAATAAGGGACTAAACTAGTAATATAGGGACCTAATAGAACATTGAGTGGAAGAATCTAGAAGGGTTAGAGGAAGACTCTTCCTTAAATTTGGATATTTATGAAGCAGTTAAAATCCATAGCTACATAAAATCACCATGAGGCCAATAATATTTTTTTATTATGACATGATGATTTGGATTATATCACATGCTCATATTAACACTTGCTCAATAGTTGACCATTCAAAGAATGTTATTTCTTCCTATAAATGCGAGGTAATGCAATAATTTTACGAACTTAGTCTTCCTAAAGTTTTCCTACCCATGGATTTCTTAATTTATTTTTTTTAAGAAATTTGTACTTAAGACAAGAATATGTATTTTGCTACATATAATAAAAAATGGATAGATGATGTAGAGGGTTTCAAAAATAAATTAGTTAAAATTTATCCAAAATTTTAGTTTAAGAACTTTTACATATTTGTAACTAAACTTATTTGGACACTTTATGGTGAAACAAACTCCTAACACTGCAAACTTGAGTGGGTTCCTCTCATTTATGGATTTTTGGAAAAATATAATAGTATCAATTGAGAAAATATTATGTCACATAAGCTAAATAATGCAATTAAAATTTCACAATCTACCCCAGTAGGGCTTGGACAAGGGTTTCTATGTTTAGCTTACCTAATGGATATTTTTATAACATCTATGGAGTGGAATTATTCTCCTAGTCACCAGCTTCTTGAGAATTTATTTTAATTTAATGACATATGAAATAATTTGACTCTTTATTTTCATGAGGTTTTGTTTGGAATATTTCCACTCAGAGTTAATAAAGAATTCAAGTTTTCATTGAAGCAAATTGGATATTTTTCTTGAGGATAATATTTCCTGTTTTAGAATTTATGGCTATGAAATTGGTCCACATGTCCTCCCTAGCTATATTACGGATAGGGTTTCTCTAAAAGAAATATCCAATCAAAAAACAACTAATATAATTACCAAATTTTCACAAAAAAATTCAAAGAATATATGGCCCACTTTTCCCATAAAAGTTGGCTAGTTGATTTTAATGGAAAATGAGCATGTTTTAGTCAAGGAAAATGGTTTATGGAAAATATGATTCCATTCTCTTAATCATTACAAATATGATCATAAAAATATTTTCATTACTCATTTGTTTTTGTTCAAGTATTCAAAGAATTTATTTTCATCAACAAGTACCTTTTCATTATGGTTTTATAAATTCTACTTCTTTCAATCAAGTTATCTCTAATGCTAGCTTTATGAGTATGGAGGTAAGGAAAAATATATAGTATTTTAGGCAATATATGTGTAATTAATATCTCCAATAGAAAATTATGGTTTATGGATTATATGTTGGGAGGTTCCAACTGTTGGAAGGAATAGGTTTTCATTTTAGAGATAGAAATTTAGAAAATGAGCATTAACTACGTTCTTGATTGGAGGCTAGTGTGAAAGAAATGAATGCATCATAATTGTTTCCATCACTTCTTATCATAGGACAACATCAGACTTAGATAGATTAAGAGGGAAAAACTAAAGAGTGAGATAAAATAGAGACATCGGAATAGCCACAACATACAAACTAGTCAAAGACTTTGGAACATGTGTGAGGTATAATTCTTAAAGAAAGAGTCATAAAAAACATTTAATCATCTAAGTAGGTACATCAGTTTGATGATCAAATGAATGTTCATCATATTGAGACAAATCAAGTTAAGGAATTAATTCAGAAAGAAGAAACTTTTTAAGAAACTTCGAAAATCCCATATCCTTCAATTTAGGTAAATTAAACCATCTCTCTTGAACCAACCATTAATCCTGAAACATCTCAATTTCCAAAACTTGTTCAAGAAGTATTTTCTCAAGGAGTACCACCTATCACTCCTATTACAACTAATATTCTAGCTTTTTAGTCTATTTTCAAACCAATTTTTGAAATAGTGCTTGGCTACAAATTATAGTGTCTTTAAGTGAATGTTTTTACATTTAAAAAGGTATATTGTCAACAGGTCTAAGAAGAGAAAATATGATTTTATTAGAACATATTAAGAGAGGAGTTGGCAAGCAACATGAGGACCTAAGGAAAAATAAATAGAAATAACTCCTTCCCTAGGGGATTTTATCACATATAACCTAGGCACAATACAAGGAATATCTCAAGAAATTGATAAAAGGAAAAACAAAATTAAGGATTTAGAAGTTGAATTAGAAATAAAATTGTTTGATGAAAGGGACTGTGTATCTCATGTCTATGTTCTAAGAGAAGGATTTTCCCTAGTAATGCAACAAATGGAGAATATACATAGGCTAGAGAAGTCCAAGTTAGAACAATAATTATAGAAAAATAAATAAGAACTCGAAAGCCAACACTCCTAGCAGGTGGAGAGTTTTAAAGAGACTGAAATAGAAAAGTTGAAATTTTAAAAGATGAATCGTATATGAATATCCAAATAGTTACCACATCATTCCAATCACAAGTCATATCATTTGCAAAACAATTAAATAAAACTCAAAGGACACATATGGATATTATAATTTTCAAAGATCATGCTTTAGTTGTTAATGAGAAACTTGGAAAAATCGAATTAAATATTTTTAAGAAGCTAAGCAAGAAATAGAATTTTTAACCAGAGTTAATTTCCTTTCCTCACCAAATTGAAGTAATAATAAAATGAGATGATGTACTGAGTATTCATTTTGATATGGTAGTATATTTGGAAAGGAGATAATTTTAGAAATCATAGAGAAATTATCCAAAAATAATAGAAATGTAATGTAGGCTTTCCGGGATGAAAGAAAATAACAGTGTAAATATATTAAGGAATTGATTATAGCGGCTATCAGATGGTGTGACTCTGTATGGGACATACCATTAGACATTTCTAAGTTTGAAATGCCTCATTCCCAAGGACTCGAGGAAGCATTACATTCTGCAATTTTTCAACAATCAATGGAAGAATAAAGGACAACTAGCAATTAAAAAATTAAAGAGATGAACAATATTAAGGGTTCAAAAGGTATTCAAAACTTTTTCTAGTTTCTGTTTGAATGAATGAATGAAATCAACTTCTAAATTCTCATCCAAATACAACTGAAAAAATAGGTATATTGGAATACATATGGCTCAATGTAAGTAAAATTTAGAAGATTCACACATGTTCTTCTACCATAAGTATCTAATAAATTCACTCAATGGTCCCAATTCACTAAAATATAAAACGAAAGAAACTACTTGTGTTCAAGAAATGGATGAATCAGAACCAACAACTCAACTGATGGAGAAAAAATACTAGACCACCCAACAAAATATTGGATTAAGTCCAATCAATGAGATTTTATTTGTTGTTTTTTTATGTAAGAAAATTCATGTATTTTTTATTTTTGAAAAAATTCTCATCCAAATACAACTAAAAAAAATATGCATATTGAAAGACATATGGCTCAATGTAAGTAAGTTTTAGAGGATTCACACATGTTATTCTACCATATGTATCTAGTAAATTCACTCAGTTGTCCCAATTCACTAAAAGATAAAAGGAAAGAAAATACTTGTGTCCGAACAATGGATGAATCAAAACCAACAACTCAACTAATGAGAAAAAATACTAGCCCACCTGTTAGCCACCTATAATATTTGTTATAGAAAAAGGTGGCTAAGACTTTTTGAGCCTTCAAGGAACAAATTTCATTGCTAAATATTGTTGGCTCTTGAAGACTCTTGAAGGCCTCCTGCCTCTGTCCTCAAATCTTCACTACTGTGCCTATTCCCCTTTCAGAATCCTGTTGATTTCCAAGCCAGAATACTGCTACAAGCACATTTTCCCCCCTTCCCTTCTTCCAAATCTAACCTCATTTTAACCCTTTCATCTCCCATGAAAAATCCCTTATTTTCATGATTTTTCCCTTTCCCCTTCATCAAAACCCTTTGATAAGGTTTAAAGACTCCTTCTTTGCCTTATCGGAACCCCTCTAAACCATTGAAATGCATGTTTTATATGTATTTTAGTCTTTAGCCCCTCCTTCTTTAACCTCGGTCGTATTACCCTTCATATAACCCTCGTCCCCGCAGTCAGGCACCAAGCCGCATTATAAATATATATAAAACCTTTGGTTATATAATTTTTTCGATTTTTATTATGTTATAAACTTTTTTGCCGGTTAAAAAATCCCCCAGTCAATCTCCACAGTCGATCTGATCTGTAGATCAATGGAGTGGAGCCTGTCACCCCAGTGGTCCCCACCATCCACTAACCCATTCCAAAAACCGTGCGGTATTCATTGCACCACCTTTGGGCGAGGGCATTTTTTTCCCAATTGGCAGCGATTCCATATGCTAGCCGACACGTGTCCTGCACATTGTTCACAAAAACACCATCCATCATGCATTAATGTTCAGACGTGGACATGGCACGATATTGATGCGTGCCGTCCGATCTAAGGCTGCCCATCGGACAACGATCGCTCACCGAAGATGCTCGACAGATAAACAGGCTACGGCGTGGCATCCCATTAATTTCTTCCATCGATCTGATCTGAAGATTGATGGTTCACATTTCATCACCCTGTTTCGATCACCCGGTCAACGTTTTCCACTTTGACTTTCCATTTTCCGTTCTTGACCGTCGAACTCTGCGCGATCGACGGCTCTGATTTAAATCATTCTTCCACCTTCCTTTTGTTTTCTCCCGATCAATCTCGACCATTGGATGACACCATCCAACAACCCCTCTCTATCCACGTGCCTTCTGATGCAGTTAACCTATATATGCAGTATTTTCTAATAGTTATTGTATTGTGCAAGGTTTCTATGGTTTTTTCACCATAACTCAGGAAATTTCAAAGGCGGAGGGTGACGATCCTCCCGCCCCAAATTCAGAAAATAAAATCCTTCGTAGCATCGAGATTCACGTTTCATTAGTGTTTGTTCAGGCATTGATGCCATATCGCCCCTGCGCAGCCCTGTACACCAGCAGAAAAACATGAATCAAGCACAGTGAAAGAGTATCAGTGCAGAAAACCAGAAATATGCCACAATAGAAGATTGAAGACGGCTATTGTGGGGATTACGTTTAAGATGGTTTATCAAAAGCCTAATCCCCAAGTAAAACATAGTTTAAAGAAAATATGAAGTGTTTTATCCACACGAAAACCTCCACCACCACAATTGAGACAAATTGATCCCTCTAGCTCCGACGATGCCACCTGTGCCTAAAAATATTCAATCAGAGGCCGAATTTATTGATCAGGATCATATATTTGTCTCAAAAAGAAGCCAAAGAGAAAACTCTACCAAGAAAATTAATGACAAACATTTGCAGAGTTACTTCGACGACACACAGAGCCTCAAAGGTCAACAAAAGCTCCCACCGAGCTTAATCTTTATGTAAAAATATTTAATATGGAAGACACCTATTGTAAGTTTCTTCACTGAGCCCCTTAAAGGTCAAGAAGCCATTAAGTCTGTATTAATTGTAATTAAGATCTTTTATCAGATCTCACCTCCTCATCCTTCTATATATACTACTGTAGAAGATGAGTGAGGGTTTGGTTGCAGAACTTTGATTTACACTTGAGCTTAAATTTATGATTGTAAATAGTGTTCACTAGCCCTTGGAGCTCTGCTTGTGATAGATTAGTTAGGCTGAATAGTGAAGATGATTGCTGAACTAAAACATTGGACCTGAGTACTGTAACTGGTTTGACATCAATAACAAGTTGTTTCTTGGGATCCTGGTCTATATCATTGGTGAAGTTCCCCTCTCTTTGTTATTGTTTTCCTTCTATGTATGTCATATTGTTCACTATTCTCTGATAAAGAACTGCTTTTATAGAGTTAGGACCTACTGTATATCAGTAACCTTCTTTGACTGAAAAGCTTTATCTCAATGTTTTCCTCCAATTTGTTTGTTTAAGAATGATTTAATACAGTTTAAGCAGTTAGGAATGCTAGAGTTCCCTCATCCTACTGTTTTCTTTAAACATTGTTCTTGAAAGTTATTTTCCTTATTTTCTTATTAAATTTAGACTAGAAAAGTGATGGTTTGCCCTATTTCTAACTTCTATTCTCCAAAAGAAGATTCTGAAAGTTTCCCTTGGTGTTGACTGAAAGCAGACTAGGTTTAAAAGTATTTTATCTAATCTTAAGTTTACACTCTGTCTTCTCTTATATGTTTTCATACTTTCTGAAGGTAATTATGTGGATTACTAGATTGTCTGTCAATTAAGCGGCTTTAATATAAACTTGCCCAAGAGGTCAATGGTTAGCCCTGCCCTTGTTTGGTTTTAAATAGTTACTTAAGAGGCTTTTCTTGTTTGGACTGACTATAAATCCTTTGTGAAATTATTATCAATTTCCACCCCTCCAACACTTTATTGTTTCCATTCCATCATTTTATTGATTACATCCTTTCAGGATATAGATGACTTGCCCCTTGGATCACTCTTGATGTTGTTGTTCAATTAAAGCCCTGATATGACTCCATAGCCCAATGGACTAAAAACCAGCGTTATATCTATATTTTTAGCCTAGTTGTTCTATTCACTTGAAACTTCTCACCTTTGAAACTCTTTGCACTTAGGACTTTCCACCTCAAACGGTTTTCATACTCAACCATCCAAAAACAAAACAAACCCTTGGCCTTCATAACTAGCCTAATATTATTACCCCAAACTTCAAAGACAAATCCATCTTTGCACTTATTGGAGAGATCCCTCTCGGATTCAGGAGGGCTAGATCCTAGAATCCCAAAGAGGTTGTAACGATGTTTCTCCCTGAGATCGGACTTTGGCAATCTTGCTGATTACAGGGAGCTAACATTTCTGGTGACTCCACTAGGGAATTTTTGAGTTCATAGTTGCTTGGCCAGATTTTATAGACTCTTTAGTTTTCCATACAACCACAAAAACTCAGAAAAAACCAAAAATATTTTAGATTGGACTTAAATAAACATGGTGGTGGACCATAAAACCTTTTACCTTTAAAAGAGCTAAAAACTTCCACCTGGCGACTCCACACTCTGAAACTCCCATAAGACCAAATGAATCCACTGGTAGAAAAGCCTGAACTGATTGACCAGACAATGTGACCTCTTTCTTGATTTACAAATATGATTCCAAGAATACAACGAAGATATGCCCCAATGAGTAGAGATCATATCCCTGGGTTTCCACATAAGATGCCCCAGGTGAATTGGGATGTCAACCTGCCTATTTTTCAAGGTGAAAAGTTTGATGACCCTCTATTACATCTCATCAAATTTCATATACATGTATGGAGGTTGAAAGTTGAATGGCATGAAGATTGCCTAATGAAAATGTTCATGTTAACATTAGAAGGAAAAGCTAGGGATTGGTATGAATACTTAAGATCTAGTAGTTTGTTTTCTTTAAGAGACCTTGAATATGTGTTCTATGAGAACTATAAAGAAAACACTACATCATTATCTTTGGGTGCAATATATTATGATCCATCACAAAACATCACCCAACACATTATAGATAATGAGGAAGCTTTGGAAGAGATGCATCCTGAAGATCTTTTAACAGCCATTCATGAGTTTAATCTCCTATTGAAAAATTTTAAGAACATAGATGAATCAATTGAGGAAGAGATGATCCAAGAAATAAACAACATCCCTCAAGATATCCCTGGAAACTCAGATATTGATTCATCATCCCTTATAGCTAAGGCTCAAGAAAACATCCAGCCTCAAAATCAATATTCACAAGAGACAGAGAACTGTTGTACTTTTGTTCAAAGGGACATGGAAACATATTCCCCTTTAATAGAGAAGGAAATAGATCAGACTATTTATAAACAGTCAGTCTCTGAAACTTTTTACAAAACAAACACTCTTGCCCATTCACATAGAGAACTCTGTTGTACAGATTTAAAAAGTTCTTTTGTGGATCAGAATGAAGAAGGACCTACTGATATCCCAATATGTTTGACTGATGAAAATGTTTATTCTAATAAATTTTCAAACTTCAATCAGTCTTATGATGATGATGATTTCCAAGCAGAAACTAATCATGCAGGGCAACCAACATTTGATTGGTGTTATGAGTTTCACCATCATCAGCTTGAAAGCCGCAATCATCCTTTTCGATCCATCATAAAAAGCTTTCACTTAATTGGGAATCAGCAGCCTTTCAACTCAGAAGGTGAAGAGAAGAGTAATGAAGAAATTTTTGAGCAAGAGGAAACCATTGAATACACCCCCACTCAAGAATATAATAATCTCTTTACAGAGTTCAGCCCACTGAATCCAAGCATACCAGGGCTACAAGTGGACAACACTGCCAAATATGATGAGTCCTCCAATTCAGATGATGATGAAGAAGAGGGAGAGAAACAGATAGAAGACTATCCTGTTGTGGATATACCATCTTCCCAAGAAGAGACTTCTCCCTTCATTAATGTCAATCTGCCATTCCAAGAACCTGAATTTATATCAGAAGCAAGCATATGTTTAGAGAAAGAAAATATTTCACTGTTTTCTATTGTGCAGGTTAAAGATGACGATACTTCCAAGCTACATACTGAAGAGATAGTCCTCAAAGTTGATGTCTTGGAAGTAGATAATCTACCAATTGTGGAGGACCAAAAGGAAGAGAACCTTCATCTTTTCTTTGTTGATCCTTTGGAAGAGTGTGTGGAAGTCTTGGCTGGCTCAAATTATCAAGCAGTGATCTTTTGCAAGAGCCAGAGACATGAAAAGTTGTCACCTTCTATGATAGCCTTGATATTGAAGGTTAATCTTCAATATGTTCTATGGATACCTCTGACAAGCAGCTAGAGTTTCTACTTCTTCTTGACATTACTCAGCTGGTTGCATTGGCATTTTTGTATCATATGATAAATGTAAATACTCCATGTTTAGAATATGTTAGATAGGAATGTCAATAAAGCTCAGTTCTGAGCATGTAGATTAGTTGTTGTCTTCTGCTTTGAAGAAAATTCAAAAATTCAAAAATACAAAAACAAAGAAAAGAAAGAAAAGAGGGCAGATTGTCAAAACAAGAAAGGTATAGCCCCATGCCAAAAAGAGAAAAAAATCTGAAAGTGTGAAAGATTAAATGCCACTCCTACAAAACACACTTCTAGTTAGTCAAACAGCCTAATCTTGACTAATTAGTTTTAAATTTTCTGCTGATAGGATAGTGAATTCGATTTTCCAAACTGTTTCATCTTGGCTTATCATTAGATAGTTTAGGATAGAAATTAAAGGTTCAAACATGTTCAAAATCTGAACCTAAGTTTCCAAAGAGAGATGACTCAAATCTGTTTTATTTTCTGAGTCAAAGAAGATGTAAATCTGGTTCTAATTAGCTCAAAATCTGAACCAGAGGACAAAGAAGGAACACCTCAAAGCAAAAGTTAAGACCGAGCTGTAAAAAAGAGAAGGCCATGATGAGAAACTTTCAGATCTTAAGCCGTCCATTTTGATTTAATTTTTTGTAAAATAAATGTCTATGTGCAGCTTGTTTTTATGCCATAGATCACAGCAAGTCAAAACAGTTTAATCTTGACTTGACTATTTTTAAATTTATGTTTTAGAATTTAGAGAATAAAAATCTGTTGGACAGTTTAATCCCAACAGATGGTAGAATAGGTAGAGAAGCATCTGAACTCAACTGTTTAATCTGAGTTTAGGGAGAAATAAGGAGCAGAATTAGATTATTTTTATGCTTTCAAAAGAATAAAATGTTGTGAAAAGAGTTTGCCAATCCAAGTGCACTCTAATGAAGAAAAAATGCTAGAACAATAGGATTGGGTAGGTAGAAATCTTGTATTGATGAAGATCCATTGTTTTTGTGACCGCTAACATGTTTTCAGAACAAAGAAGATCATCCACAGAAAGAAAGGCAGCCCAATGGATGAGGCAACTGATCAGCCTCCCAGAGAACATAATGGATGTGGCATAGGTCAGCCTTCCATAGAATGCAAGTTTGAAGTTCTTGATGCCTTCAAGAAGGCATCATCCCCAAGTGGAGCCACTGTTAGCTGCCTATAAATTTTTTTATAGAAAAAGGTGGCTAAGAATTTTTGAGCCTTCAAGGAACAAATTTCATTGCTAAAAATTGTTGGCTCTTGAAGACTATTGAAGGCCTCATGCCTTTGTCTCAAAATCTTCACTACTGTGCCTTTTCCCCCTTCAGAAATCATGTTGATTCCCAAGGAAGAATACTGCTGCAAGCACCTTTTTCCCCCTTCCCTTCTTCCAAAACTAACCTCATTTTAACCCTTTCATCTCCCATGAAAAATCCCTCATTTTCATGATTTTTCCCTTTCCCCTTCATCAAAACCCTTTGATAAGGTTTAAAGACTCCTTCTTTGCCTTATCGGAACCCCTCTAAACCATTGAAATGCATGTTTTATATGTATTTTAGTCTTTAGCCCCTCCTTTTTAACTGCGGTCGTATTACCCTTCATATAAACCTCGGCCCCGCAGTCGGGCGCCAAGCCACATTATAAATATATATAAAACCTTTGGTTATATGAATTTTTCGATTTTTATTATGTTATAAACTTTTCTGCCGGTTAAAAAACCCCAGTCAATCCCCACCGTCGATCTGATTTGCAGATCAACGACACGGAGTCCGTCAGCCCGGTGGTCCCTGCCAACCACTCACCATTCCAAAACCGCGCGGTATTCATCGCACTACCTTTGGGCGAGGGTGGTTTTTTCTCGATTGGCATCGATTCCATACACTGGCCGACATGCGTCCTGGGCACTGTTCATAAAATTGCCATCCATCGCGCGTTAACATTCAGACATGGACCCCGGCGCGATATTGATGCGTGTCGTCCAATATGAGGCCGTCCATCTGACGGCTATCGCTCACTGAAGATGACCGATAGTTAACCGAGCTGCGATGCGGCATTTAACGAATCTCTGCAGTCGATCTAATCTACAGATCGACGACCCACATTTCATCGCCCTGTTTCGATCGCCTAGTCAACGTTTTCCACTTTGACTTCCCGTTTCCACTCCCAACCGTCGATCTCTATGTGATCAACGGCTCTGATTTATCATTTCTTTTGCCTTCACTATGCCTTCTCCTGATCAATCCTGACCGTTGGATGATGCCATCCAACGGCCATGCTTCCTCCACGTGCCTTTTGAAGCAGTAAACCTATATATGCAGGAATTTCTAATAATTTTTGTATTGTGCAGGGTTTCTATGGTTTTTTTGCCATAACTCAAGAAATTTCAAAGGCGAAGGGTGATGATCCTCTCGCCCCCAATTCAGCAACGAAAATCCTTCGCAGGATCAAGATTCACGTTTCATCAGTGTTTCTTCAAGAATTGATGCCACATAACCCTGCATAGCCCTGCATACCAGAAAAAACCATGAATCGGGTGCAGTCAGAGAGTATCAGTGATGAAGGCCAAAATTTATTAGAACAGAGGATTAAAGACAGATTTCGCGGGGATCACGGCTAAGAATGTTTATCAAAAGCCCAATCCCTGATTTAAAACACAGATTAAAGAAAATCTGAAGTGTTTTATCGATAATAAAACCTCCACCACCACAAATTGAGGCAAATTAATCCCTCTAACTACCACGATGCCACCTATGCCTCAAAGTATTCAATCAGAGGCCGAATTTATTGATCAGGATCAGATATTTGTCTCAAAACGCAGCTAAAGAGGAAACTCTTCCAAGGAAATTAATGACAAACATTTGTAGAGTTACTTCGACGCCACACAGAGCCTCAAAGGTCAACAAAAGCTCCCACCGAGCTTAAACTTTATGTAAAACATTTAATACAGAGTGCACCCATGTAAGTTTCTTCATTGAGCCCCTCAAAGGCCAAGAAGCCATTAAGTCTGTATTAATTGTAATTGGAGATCTTTTATCAGATCTCACCTCCTCATTCTTCTATATATACTACTGCAGAAGATGAGTGAGGGGTTGGTTGTAGAACTTTGAAATACACTTGAGCTTAAACTTCTGATTGTAAATAGTGTTCACTGGCCCTTGGAGCTCTGTTTGTGATAGATTAGTTAGGCTGGATAGTGAAGATGATTGCTGAACTGAAACATTGGACCTGAGTACTGTAACTGGTTTGACATCAATAAACAAGCTGTTTCTTGGGATCCTGGTCTATATCACTAGTGAAGTGCCCCTTTCTTTGTTATTGTTTTCCTTCTATGTATGTCATATTGTTCACTATTCTCTGATAAAGAACAACATTTATAGAGTTAGGACCTACTGTATATCAGTAACCTTCTCTGACTGAAAAGCTTTATCTCAATGTTTTCCTCAAATTTGTTTATTTAAGAATGATTTAATACAGTTTAAGCAGTTAGGAATGCTGGAGTTCCCTCGTCCTACTGTTTTCTTTAAACATTGTTCTTGAAAGTTATTTTCCTTATTTTCTTATTAAAGTTAGACTAGAAAAGTGATGGTTTTCCCTGTTTCTAGCTTCTATTCTCCAAAGGCAGATTCTGAAAGTTTCCCTTGGTGTTGACTGAAAGCAGACTAGGTTTAAAAGTACTTTATCTGATCTTAAGTTTATACTCTGTCTTCTCTTATATGTTTTCATACTTTCTGAAGGTAATTATGTGGATTACTGGATTGTTTGTCAATTAAGCTGCTTTAATACAAACTTGCCCAAGAGGTCAATGGTTAGCCCTGCACTTGGTTGGTTTTAAACAGTTACTTAAGAGGATTTTCTTGTTTGGACTGACTATAAATCCCTTGTGAAATTATTATCAGTTTCCACCTCTCCAACACTTTATTGTTCCCATTCCATCATTTAAAATCTCAATAATCTTGTGATGTAGATGACTTGCCCCTTGGATCACTCTTGATGTTGTTGCTCAATTAAATCCCTGTTATGACTCCATAGCCCAATGGACTAAAAACCAGCGTTATATCTATCTTTTTAGCCTAGCTATTCTATTCACTTGCAACTTCTCACCTTTGAAACTCTTTGCACTTAGGACTTTCCACCTCAAACAATATTCATGCTCAACCATCCAAAAACAAAACAAACCCTTGGCCTTCATAACTAGCCTAATATTATTACCCCAAAACTTCAAAGACAAATCCATCTTTGCACTTATTGGAGAGATCCCTCTCCGGATTCAGGAGGGCTAGATCCTAGAATCCCAAAGTTGGTTGAAATGATGTTTCTCCCTGAGATCGGACTTTCCACCTCATGGAATACAGGAGCTACGTACTTATGTGTCAATCTGACATAAATACCTACTAAGAGCCTGGTCATGGAAATAATCGTGGCTGACATTCCCCCCAAATATGGCATGCTTTTGTCCCGATCCTGGGGAGCCAAACTTCTGGGGAACCTCCAACTTGACATGTCTTATGCTACCATCCCAATTTTTAACCAAACAAGGAGACTCTGCTGGGAATCTCGCATGAAGTATATGGTAAGTAGCCTAGATAGACCCAACAACACCCCTATCTATTCAATTCATTCAGACTTGGACTCATTTATCTTGTATAATGAAAATGACCTTGATGAGAAAGTGAATGAAGATTGTGAAGATCTAGGCACATTAAAACAATCAGATCAGTTCCTCTATGATGAGTTCGATAGTCAAAACTATCACGACCCTAAAACAACACAAGGTAACAAAACTAAACTTGATTTTCTGCAAATTGAAAATGAAATGTCAGAAACAAAAACCAGTTTAGGACAGGAAACAGATTGTTCAAAGGAAGGACAAACCACAAAAACACATCTTCCTCCTTTTGCTAATCTAGAAAAAATGAAATACCCTCACAAAACACAAATCTTTGGGAATCTGAAACAAGACAGTCTGATGTTTTTACCTTACCTAGATACTTCATCATCCAAGAATTTTTTCCTTTCAAAAAAATTGTCAATTTTCACAAATATTGCTATAGATCCCAAAGAAATCTTTGCTAAATCTGATATAGAGGAAGATAGCATGGGTAAACTTAAGAAGCCTGAAATAATTAAGTTGTCTAAAATTTTATCACTACACACAAAACAAAGAAATACAAGACTGTGCAAAAAATTTCAGAATGCTTCTGTGTGTAGGCAGGCTAGTCTAAAACCTTGTAACACAACCATTGTTCTAAAAAGCCTTCCTTTCAAAAATAATCATGAAAATTTTGAGCAGTTAAGTTCACTTAGAAAGAAGGAAAAGGGACATAGGCTTTATATAGACTTTAGGTACCAGGAGCGACCCTTCCAAAAGAACAAGTGCCTTTTTACCAAAAAATATCATACTTTACAAAGGGTAGGGTTTTCTAACCAAATCTCATTGCATGATAGTTTTTCAGGTTACCATCAGATGATACCACTTCAGATCAATCAGCTCAAAGAGTTTTTCAAATTTCCTTGGGACAGTTGCATGCTTAAGCAAATACTCCCCCGGCTAGAAAGTGTTGGAGATACTTTCCAAAAAACTGTGCCTTCAGTTTTAAATTTCTCTACTATGGTGTACATGGATGACTTCATCATTTGTTTTAAAGATGATAAAGAATACCTTGCCTACTTAAAGAGGATCTTTTATACAAACAGGTTTGAGGAGCAAAGGTCAAAGAAGAAGCACCAAGGGGATGATGGATTTTCTGAAAACTCTTGGAATAATCCTTATACCATGTTGTCAAATAAAGGTAACTATGTTTTCTATTTTCAAGAGCTAAATGGACAAAAGAGGTTATGAGATCCTTTTGAAGACATGATGCTCAAACACTACTTTTGTCAAGATCCTTAGCTTTAAAATTTTCACTCATTGTACATACCATTGTGTGAAGAAAGAGTCAAAAAGAGAGAAAAACACAAAAACATAGAAAAAATTGAAAATAGGGTAGATTCAAAAGACAAGGTACAACCCCATACCCAAAAAATAGTAATACTGAAAGTTTGCAAGCCTAAATGCCACTACTGGTGCAAAAAGAATGTCTTGTTCAACTATCTAGCATAATCATGGTTGAATATGTTTTAAATTTATTGTTGATAAGTTAGTGAAAAGAATGCTGGTCAAATCATTGAAGCTGTACTTGTCGAATAAAATAGATTAGGAAAGAAAGATACTGGTTCCACATGCTCAAAACATAACCAAGGAGGAAAATAGGGATGAATAGCAAACTATGTATCCTAGCCCTGATTTTTATAAGTCTTATTTTGTACAAAAATAAAATTTGTGTGCAACTTGCTTTTATGCCACAAACCCATGATAAATCAGATTGTCTAATCCTGATTTAGTCATGTTTTCAATTTCATGTTTTTAACTCAGAGAATGAAGTCTGTCATACTGCTTAATCTTGAAAATCAAATAGACTAGATAGAGAATTAGAAGAGTTCACTAGCATAATCAGAACTCTTGGAAGAAATAAGTGTAGAAGTAGATAGTTTGTTTTTGCTTTCAAAAGAAAAAATTTCAATGGGTTTTCCAGTTCAAGTGCACCCAAGGAAGAGAAAATGTTAGCAAAGTAGGTTGGGTAGGTAAAAGTGAAGTTGAGCTAATCATGCTTTCAGATTTTCAAAATCACCATTTCAGGGAAATCAGCGGCAAAAGAAAAGAAGAAAATCTGCCCAATGGATGAGGCACTGGTCTTCATAAGCTTGAGATCTGAAATTCTGGACACCTCCTGAAAAGGAGCTGCCCTCCCCAAGTGGAGCCACTGTTAGTCATTAGTAATTTTTACCTGTTTAGATGACTAAATGCTTTGTCCTGGATTTCTAGAAACAGAATTCAAGAATCATGTGAGTTTTAGAAATCTCCTCAAAGAGAAAATTTTCACTATCCCACTTCTTTGCCAAAGCATGGCCAATCTATCACCCAGATAAGACCAAATCTTGAACTGATGTCCCTCACTCTCACTATGTTTTCCACCTCTTCCTATAACACTCTGTCTCTATTTGCCTAAGTTCGGTTTCACCAAGTAAACCGAAATTTTTCCCCTACTCACCAAGTGCCTCAAGCAATGGTGGGTTCAAAACTCCCTTTCTAAAGCCCCTTTGAAGAAAAACAAGGTTTTCTAGTTGTCTAGGATGGTAGTGCATAATAGAGTGTCAAAAACCCTGTCTCCTCATCTAAACCCTGATTCAAGTTTTCAGTCAAAAAACTATTCTAAGGACATTACAATAAGTCAAATAGGGTCACCTAGGTTATGCACTGTCATGGTTCTAATTTCACTGTTTCCACAAATATTCAAAAGTGAAGTAAAGAGAACATAAGAATGAAGCTTATCATTGTCCAAATAATATCAAAGACCTCCAAAGATATCCTCTTGATCAAACAGCAAGCCTGCAAAGGAGCAATTCACCATGTACAAGCATTTCTACAAGAATGTTTTTTAAATGGTCAACAATAGAAACAGAGGCAAAGAAGGAGACCTAAAAATTTCATAAAGGCATCCATAGCTGGTAGTAATATACAAACAGGCTTAAGTTTACAAGGAAAATCATGATCTCATGAGAGATTTTTATGAAATGTTGCCCATCAAAAGGTCCATGCAGGTACTAAAAGATAGTGGCACATTAGCAACACTGTACATCAATCAAAAAGATCATTAAATTTTTTTTTGGCCTCAAGCATGAATCTTCTAGAGGGAAAGCTGCCCTTTGCTTACATTCCTGCAAAGAACACCAAAAATCCACCTGATTAGCCATGAGGTAAGGTAAAAGAGAAGGATCATCATAAGAGGACTATTCATAGCAAGAAGGAAGCAGCAGGTATGTGTTTGATGGAAATCAAGATTCATGACTGTTTTGACCAAGAAATAGAGCAATGCTAAGGTTACAAAGGCAAAGAACCCCTAAACCCCTTCAAATGATCATTGAAGGCTTTTAGACATAAATAGTGAGTTTGATAAGTGTATCTTTGACAACTTAGGAGATAACATTGTTTGTTTTTCTAAAAGTATCCCTAAAAACTCAGAAGCTTGGGAAGATAGACAAAGATGATCAAAATAGTGACAAAGAAACCTAATTCATCACAGGACATGGTTTCAAGGGTTTTCAAGCTACCTTATAAGGTTTGGCAGACAAGCACTAACTCCACCTCAACAAAAGGAAAAATCAGAGTTTTTAAAGAAGATCAAAAGGGGTAGACATGAAAATAAATACTCCACTACACCAAAGGTAGAAAAAATGATGAACAATATCAACCAAAAGAAGTAAGAAATGTTAGTTCAAGATTCTTTCTCTAAAAAAAGAAAAATTAGAAGCATATTCAAATTTTCAAAGGGGGCAAGCATGAGTTAAAAGACAGTGAGAAAAGGGAAAAGAGAACAAACCTTATAAAGAGGGTTTCAACTTTGATTTTTACCAAAAGGTATCAAACCCCTACAAAGAAACATCTCCCCGCTCCTTTGGTCATTCACACTCACAGTGAGGGTTTTCAAATTTTCTATTAGAAGTCCTAGGGTGAAAATTTTCATGCACTGCGCTCCTGTAGAGTCGCGTTGCGTGCCTGTAGCGTCTCCCAGTGTAAATCTCCACTACGCACTGTGCGCCTGTAGATTGGTGTTGCGCTCTTGCATTTGTGCCCAGCATTCAGACCCTACATGACGCCCCGATCAGAGTAGCCTGAGTAGCCCGACCACCTTGCTGCGCTCCTTCCACTACTCCAAACACTGAACGACAACCCGTTCAGGGTGACCCGAGCCACTTGACCACTGTTCTGCGCTCCTGCCACTACTCCAAACGCTGAACAACAGCCCGTTTAGGGTGACCCGAGCCACCCGACCACTGTGTTGCACTCATACCATTGCTCCAGACTCTGCACGACAGGCCTGTTCAGGGTGACACGAGCTACCCAACCGCTGTGCTACCCTCCTGCCACTGCACCAAATGCTGAATGACAGCACGTTCAGGGGTGACCCGAGCCACCCGACCACCATGCTACGCTCCAACCATGGTTTCATCTCCTTCTTTTTGAGCCATTTTCTCTGTTGTGGAGGCACTTCAAGAGGTATTTTGAACCTTTTCCTACATATGCATGGTTTTCTAAATATAAGGCCACTACAAAATTTGAGAATTGGTGTTAGAGAAGGCAATTAAATCCTAAAATACAACACTTAACCTACACACTGCTAATGCCTTGACCTAGTTAGAAAACTCATCATCTCCTTTAACCCCTTTCCACATCATTTCACTAGAAATGCCATTTCTTTTTAAGGATCTTGAGGCAGGGGTAAGGAAAAACAAAATGTCTGAATAGGAGAATGTTGACATAGATGAGGTGACTCAAAGGCCTAAAAAGGAGAAAAGGAAGGGAGGGATGCCAAATAGGTTTGAACCTATAAACACTGAAGAGTTGATAACCTCCCCTACTATTTTGACCTATTTTCAAGAGTTGGGCTACTATGAAATCTGTAAAAAGGTACAAAAGCTCCTGAGTCACCCTCAATTGACCAAGCTCTTTGCCCTAAACCTTTATAAACATCAAGTACACCTAGCCGGGGTAAAATTTGAGTTGACTACCTATGCCATCTCTAGGGCCACTGGAATGCCTTACATAGGAAAATGGTGGTTCAAAAAAAAGTATCTAGACCTAAGCCACTATCACCCATTTTTGAAACCAAGTTGTCAAGCTGACTGTAAAACTATTTTCCCCTTCTCTCATCTATTGGACAAATATTCTCTCCTGATGAAGATCATCATGGAATACTTCACCTATGAGGGCAGGTTCTCCAGAGTCTATTCATACCACATAAGGCTCCCCATGCACTTCACCAAAACCAAGCTGCTACACATGCCCTACTATCTTTGCAAAAATAATGAGAAAATGTCTTCCATCATGCAGAAAAGGCCTCCATCCCAAAAAATGACAAGAATTTTTCGTCATTCCCTCATCAAAGTGATTTTCTCAGACCAACTAGAACAACAAGGCATCCCCTAGGAGGTTTTCATTGCCCACAATTTCACAACTCCACAGTCCACTCCTCTGCAAAGTCTGCCATCATCATCTCAAAATCCTCCTCACACACCTCCATCACCTTCCACTGACCTTGGTTCATCTTCTTCACATGAATTATTCCCTCAAATAGACCTTCCTCATTCACCTTCCCCTAAGAAATCAGAAAATGAAAAAAGCAGTGATGTTCAAGACGAAAGTAGTGATGGCCAAGAAGAAAGTAGTGAGGACCATGGAGAAGGTAGTGAGGGCCACATTGATGAAAAAGAAGAAAGCCGTGAGGGAAAGGATGATGAAAATTAAAAAAAAAAAGTGAAGAAGAGGAAGGTGGAAGAAAGGGAGATAGCCAAGAAGAATAAATTAACAAAGGCAGTGAAAAAATTGAGTGCATTGATAAAGAAGAAAACAGAGTTGAAATTAGTGAGCCCCATAATGAGAAAAAGAGCCAAAAGAGTGGGTCTTATGATGAAGACAATGACACTAAAAATACATATGAAGACAGTGGGGAGGAGGCATATGAAAGAAATGAAGAAAACAAAAATGACAGTGACAAGAATGGGAAAGATAGCCAACAAACAAAGTTTGAAGTTGTTTTCCGTAGGCAAGAAAATGATGACAAAGTGCCAAATAATGAAGATAATGAGTAGGGAAGTGAGGGAGAGATTAGCCAAAGGAAATCACCTAGTGAAGAAAGAAAGGACCCTCACAGTGATGGGAAAACTAATGAAGGTACCCAAGACAGTGACCCTACCAAGGATGCAAACAGTGATACAAAGGATCAATTTGACAAAGAATACAGTGGGTCAAAATATGAGGAAGAGGACAGTCATGGAAATGAAGATGTGCCCAACAAAGATCAAGGCACCTCTAACATTGCAAAAACAGAGGAGGACAGTCCTAAGGATCTTGGCAGTGATAATGGCATAAAGGATAGTGAATATGCTGATCAAAAGGGCAGCCAAGAACAAGGCAAGGAAGATGCACACATAGAGCTCATCCATGAAGAGAAAAAAAATCCTAAGGTCACTAGTGATCAAGCTTTTCAAGTAAAACTTATTGCACCTTTCACCATTACCTATCAAAGAGGAGAGAGGCATGTGTTTGCTGCCTCCAAAGGGCAAGGGGCCATGCACTCCTCCTCAACTCCAATAAAAGACAAACGTAAACAATAAGTGAAAGAGGAAGAGGATGATCATGAGGAAGAAAGGGAATTTGAACTCATTCACATAGACAGTGATGAGGAAAATGAGACAAGAATAGAAAATTCTTTTCTACAGGACCGGAATGCACAGATCAAAGACTTGGAATTTGAGTTAGAAAGGTCTAAGGATCTCATTCACTTTTCGAAGATGCAGAACAAAAAAATGAGTGGCCAGCTGGCCATCTATGAAGCAAGGGCACTCAAATATCAGAAAGAATATCAAAGGCCAAAACTTTAGTTGGAAGAATACATGGGCACTTATGAGGAGGATAGTGGTGAAGAAGGCTAGACTAGAAAGAGACCTAAGACTATGGGTCTTAGGAAAGCATTGGCAAAGCAGAGAGGTAAGAATCAGCCAAAGCACAACAATTTCCCCTCACCAAACTCCTTTCCATGGAAATTGAGCATAACAGGGAATCATGTATTGAGAGAGCCAACATACATCTAGAGGCAAAACTGGAGAAGGAAAACAAAGAATTAAGCTTGCAAAGGAGAATGACTGAGCACTATAAACAAAGAGATCACTTTGCAAGGAAAAAGCTCAAAACTACCCAAAATGAGAGCCTGGAACCAAATGATGAAAAATACCAAGCTAGGCTTGGAATATTGGCCCAAGTTTCTCTACAGGTCTCGAAGGACCCATGAGGCACCTACCTACCAATTTTGAGAGCAATTGAACAAATTTTTGTTTTTTGCAAATTTTGAGGCTAGGAGCGTAGCACACCCTATGCTTCACTTTTTCCCAGGGCATCCTCAGGAGGAGTAGCTTAAATTTTTGGATTCCCCATCATTATAGGAGAATTCTCACCAATTTTAATCCCAATTGGAGTTGTTTTGACCCCTCAAAAGGGTAAAAAACACTCATTTTTTCACCTTTCTAAGCATGTGCTGCACTCCTGGAAATCTTGGATTTTTCCACTTTTTGGGAAACGTGTAGAGGTCATATTGAAACAATAAAGGAAGATATGGAAATTCGACTTTAAGGGGTTTCCAACGAGCCATCTTGGAGCCTTTTTCGACGTCGGGAAGGCCTCCAAAACACTGTTGGAAAAAGGCCTATTTCTGCACTGTGCTCCTGGCAAGTTTTCAAATTTTTGACATAGTGTGTTGCGCTCCTGTGTGTGACTGGGTAGAATGTGCGTTTGGCAAGGTTTCTTAGGCATGTTAGGCCTAAAAGTCAATTTTATTTCCATTTATAGTCAGAAAAGATATTTATTAGATATTTTTGTTCCTTGGGCTTTGCAAAGCCTCAAGGACAACTTAGGGTATTTCTTTTTGGCCAATAGGCTTCTAGATACTCTCTTTGGCTCTTCTCTTCCTTGTTTGTTATATAAGGCATGAGGATTCATTGTAAACAGTTGGGACTTGATGTGTTTAAGAGAAATACATGGTTTTATGAGATTGGAGAAGAAATTGGTTTTATGAAGTGAATGAATGACTTGTTTGGCTTGATGATGGAGAAGCATGTTTGCAGGATTCTATAGCTTGGTGAATGGTGATGTTTTATTAACTTTTTAATGTTTTCTTGTCCTCATTTTTGTTTCATTATTCTTGGTTTCTATAGATCAGAAAAGTATAGGTTGAGACATGCTCATGGAAGCACCTCAAACCTCCTGTTTGTTATAGCCTTGATATTTTCCTCTTTTAGTCATCTTAAGGAATTCTTGACTACTCCTTAGGCCCACTAAAACTTGTTTTTGTTTCATGAATGGTTAGTATGCTAGCTTATAAATATGATTCATGGTATGCCTTGCTTATTTAAAGTTCTCAAAAACCCTATTGTGAAACTTTTCTATGGAATATTGATTGATTAGGTTAAGACAAAGAGGTCTTGTTTCGATCTTGCCCTTTGCCCATGCTTACCAACTTATTTCAGAGTTCCCAATAACTTGATATATGATGTTTAGGAGTTCCCTCTCCATAAATTGAGTTGTTTGTTTATCTTATGTGTTTTCCCAAAAGCTGAAGGTGAATTTCTAAAGTTAGGAGTTCTAATGCTTCTATGTTTCACTGGAATGTTCATCTTACATGTTTATCAGTTTGTGTATTTTTCATAGAGATTAATTATTTTCCCTACCTCATGAGTTATTACTTCGAACTATATATTTTTAATATCTCTTAGTTTTTTCCCAAACTTAATGTTCATTACACCTCATACATCACCTAAAGGATCCATTAACCTTTCTAAATCGGCCCTACAACACACTCCATTTCATCATTTATACACCCTTGACTTCATCTGACCCCATAGCCCTATTGATTTGATAACCTCTCATTTCCACCCGTTGGATGGTTGGAAATGTTCACAACGCAAGGGGATACCGGTGCGTAATCCCAATAAGACTACATCGTTTGGTTTGGGGATCCCATCCATTATGTAGGCTCCGGTTTCCATTAAATTGGTGAAGATGTTTTTCGGATAGAGATGGGACTCCCTGAGATGGAGAAAGCACAGGTGTTGAACGAATACAAGTTAGTGATTGAAGAATGCCCTGTGAAACATAATACCATGAATATAAAATATAATTTAAAGCATGAAACTTATGAAAAGAATTGTTAGCAAAAATTTACCAAGATCATACTTATTGCAAGATTCACTTAATAAACGAGAAAAAATTCACAATGGTTAATTGTTTCATTTATCTACTATGCACATCCCAATAAATATTTAAAGCAAATATTGAAAAAGCAGTTCATCAACATTTCTTTAAGTTAGAACATCATATATCATCCACGTGTTGCAAGGAAGCTCATAACACAAGGGGATACATGAGTAGAAATGTGCACCAATATTTGAAAGAAGCATTCATTCATTCGAAGAGACCATATTCATAGCATAAACACATGTACATCCCAAAAGAGGGAAAATCTACACCTTTGGGAATATCTTAAGATATTCCAAAGTGAAGCTTCAACAATATGTAAAACACCTCCTATGGAGCAACAATGAATACATTAACACATAAAACGCCGGAGAATCCAAATAGCCATCATATTATATCATAGTAGCATAATATAGACAAACCCTTGAGGAAATGATCATTCAAACAAGGCACTATGATCCTCAAGAGAAATGTACATGAGAAAATGAAGAACACTGCTACATGAATGAAGCCCTAGGCTATGACTATGCAATCCTTTTAGGAGAACTGTTGCAAAATGATAATGATACACAAATATATCAATAGGAGCTCAAATAAATTGGGGGAGAATGATCTCAACCCTTGAAAATACAATACATCAATCCTTAGAAGGATTGGCTACAATACATGTACAAAATGGGAAAATGCAATAATGCCGGAGTTGCTGGGTAGCAGCAAAAACTCATAAACAAAGTAGAAGGAGATGGCTGAATATGATTTGCACTCTGAAATAGCCTCCTCCAATGGATCTCTAAAGTGAAAGGCTGATCCTTTCACTCAAGATTTTCCCTCCAATCAATCTTGTAGTCCCCCGCTGCAAATACACCATGAGAATAACGCAGTCCAGGAGTGATATTGCGCTGTAGGTGAACTGGAAAACATTGGCCTGATGCCAAGATCTGCAAATCTGCCCAAGAACACTCCTCAATGATCTCCCAATGAAATAGAGATCCTCTCCTCTGAAAATCAATCTCCGGAGTGATGTTGAGGAACTCTCCCCAGCAACACCCAGCAACACAACCCAGTCACCAATGGAGACTACGCTGTAGCTAGATGAAATGCTTTGGCCTCAAGCCTGGATATGGGGATAATGAAGTACAATCCCTCAAGAGGTATCTCGAGAAGGAGAGGAAATCCTAAACAAGAATTCCCTCAGCAACTCTTGCTAAACAACAAGAAGATGCTCCAAGTCTAAACATACATGGAAATCTATAATTCATAACATGAGAAATAATGGTTGCCTTGCCCTCCTCTTATACAATTGTGAGCTCCCTCTCCATGGGCCCCACTCATTAGGGTTTGCCTTCTCAAGGAATCTTCCCTCCTCTTTCTCTGCGCTGTCCCACAATGTGCTTTCGACCTCATGCTACTGCGATGTTTGACTTGGTCAAACCTGACCTAGTCATCTTGCAAAAGCCCCTTTTCACACATGGAGGTGTGAGATCAAGCCCCAAAAGTGATTCCCCTTCATGTTGATAGGATTTTTATTCCCTATGGATAAAATGAATGGGTCTCCTACCCATTTTATTCACCTCCTAAGTGCAACTGTCAAAAATTAATATTCCACAAAATTTTGGAATATTACAGTCCTCCCCTCCCAAATGTTGCTTGTCCTCAAGCAACTGCAAGGATAGGACTGAAGAGCACCCTCTTCTCCCCTACAACAACCTCATAAGATGAAATCCTCCAAGGATCAAGGTGCTGCATCATCAATATATCTCCAAGTTGCCCCTCCAAAGTGTGCAAGCCATCTTTTGGGAAGCACGCCGTGTGACAATGGAACATCCATGGAAGCAACAATGGGCTGTTTGAAGGCCCTCTTGAAGCATGAGGGCTGATATAGATTGGGACTCATCATCCCCATTTGAATCTCTCCTCCCCAAGCTATCAACCAAGCAAAATGAGCCACCCTCCAGAATGGTAACTCATGCAAATCATCCTCCACCTGAAGCTCTGGCAAAGTAGGTGGGTGAAATTCTGATCATGGTAGGCATAGTAGCCTACCCCACATTGCTCTCCTCTCCACTTAAGACAAGTGTAAAGGATTTGTTGATCTTGGGTTGCCATCATGTTGCCCTCAAATGGCAAGAAGGAAGCTAGACCTCCAAAGGCCCCTCTCCCAGCGCTGTGCATCAATCTGGCCCAAACCATCTTATACATGATGGATAAGAAATCATCATCATAAAGCATCTCATCCATCTCATGGCCCTCTTCATACATAAACAAATACTTGGCTGAGGCCATGTCTCTCCCCATGCTCCCCTTAGAACATGTAATGCAGAAAGTGAGGGAATCCTCCTCCCCATAGAACACATCCACTCCATGTGTCCCTCCTCCAATCATGCTCCTCATATAGGCAAGAATGATATCAACAAATAGGATCATGATCAACATCATAATGAAAGAAAGACTGAGGGTTTTATGTAGTGCTGAAAGGTACCAACAGTCTCTCAAGTGGTCACAGCGCAGTCTACCCCACTGCAGCTTCAGACAATGGTATGGCAAGTTGTCTCTTGACAAATGGCTTGCTGCATAAGTCATCACACCCACTAGTAAATAGTAGATGGCTGAATATGTCAATTGAGCACACAAGTAGTAACCACATACTTGCCCCCGACCATATAGTAGATGGCTGTCTCCATCAAGATAGCTAGCCAAAAATAGACCATGGAGCCTAAAGAAAAACTTGCCCCTTTGTAGAGCAATGCACTGCAATGAAAAGGTAAGAGCATGCAAATATTGTATTGAACAATCAACAATATCATAAACATAATTCTTACCATGTGATGGAAGCAAGATGGTGACAAGATCCTTAAATGAACCCTCCATAGTGGTATGGCATACCCATCCGAAGAGGAATGAACCACATGCTGCATAAAAATCCTCCTTCTCATGCTTGAAAATCCAAGTCAAGGAGAACATACCATAATAGCCAATGAATCCATTCATCACTCTACCAATCTCACCTCCTCTATGCCCACCAAGTGCTTCAGATATGAAGTGATCCTGGGAACACCCCATCAACAAGCTCATGCTCCAAAGTGACAGCGCTGCTGGCCTATGCAAATAGGCTCCTGCCAACTCATAAATCCAATCTATGACATGTTCAATGTCAAAGACTCCTCTCATAATGTTTCCATTCTCTCCCATTGCAACATCATGCAAAATGTGAGAGCAACTCTGTCCTTGCTCTCTCTCAACCCTCCAAAGCAACAAATACCTTTGTTGCCTCATCATACCTCCATCATACAACCCATGTGGTGAGAAGATCACCTCATCATAATGCTTCCACACTCCTTGCCATATGATGCAAGTACCCTGCCAAGTACTCTCCTCCCACATACCCTTGGAAACAGGATATGTCTCATGATGGCCAAACTCTCTCAAGAGTAGCCAACGCAATTTTGCCTCCTGCTGCCCAGTATCATAGAGTTGGTAAGTCCAACTATCAAACATTTAAATATTTTGTTAATTAAATATGTAAATCAACCATAATTATAATTATAAGTATGCTAATGAATTATTCCACGTTATTATATGTAAATTATTGTTTTCTTTGAGAGATGTATTTTTTCCACGATACTCGAAAGGAATCACATCCTTTGACAAAGAACATGAAGTTATTAAAATAGGATTTTGGTATCTCTCAAAGGACATCAATAATTTTATAATGTAATTGATATATTTGTGAGATAGAGTTATATAAGTAGTTAACATTTTTGTGAAAAAATACATTTCCAAAAGAAATCAATAATTTTACTATCTAATTGATATATTAGTAGGTTAGAGCTCTCTAAATTATTTAAGAAAAATCCATGATATATAATCTTAGAATTTTTTTTAATTTTCACTAATTTCCAAAAGACTTGGGATACATTCAACCGCTACCATAAATATCCATTGACGGTCAGAAAGTGTGCATATGTGAGATATGTTTTCCTCACATATCCTGGGGTGTGTGAATAGGGGTTTTTTTTTTAATTTATTATTATTATTTGGTTGAAGTTTTATTAGTGTAATTTTAGCAAGGGTTATGATCAAATTTTGATTGTGTTTATAATATCAATATATATCTAATAATAAATTTATTAATTGTGATTATAATACAAACAGTATGTTGTGAAAAAAGTATATTTAACCATTTGCAAATTAGATATATTAATAACTTTATGTTTATAGACATTTTCTTAAGAGTCATCTACTCTTCAAACTTTATCATAATATTTATTTTTCAAATTTATCATTGGCTAAAAAATTCCTTACTAGAATTAGAATCAAATAAAAGATATAACAAATCAAATTATGCAATACTCAATATATTAACCTGTAAACAAACATAGGAAATAACAAACTACATTATACAATGATTAATATATTAAGCATAATTACCAAATACGTCCGTTATCACGAAAACAAATATGGAAATTCGATAATTCGAAAGAAATATGGAAATTTTGTTTGGTTTAGTTCATGGTTGCTATGTTTTTTTTTTTCAGTTGTTACAGAATTAGTAGTTTGTGTCCATAATGGTAAGTGGATGGCGTCCATAATTATCATTAGTTGGCATTGTATGTGATTTTCCTATTCAGGACGATTTGTGGGTACAGATCTCAATCTTTTTTCTCCTTGTCGGCATCACATTGAGTTCATGGTCATTGGGATGAGCAATCCTCATCAAGACAATTAAGGTTATTCTGACATCCCTTTTGACGTATAAATCCTTAGTAGCATTGAGATCTTTACTATTTATTGACCTCGTCGAAGGTGCATGTAATATGGGGGTTTCTTTGCCTATTGGCAATTCTTGGAAGCTTGTATCAGCGTGTACCAAGGGTTACCATTCCGGGCTGATGAAATTTTCATTTAGCATCAGGGAGCATATCCTAAAACTTTTTTTTTAACTAATTATGTTCTAATATTCCAACTCTATCATCGTGGGTGGTGCTGACATGATGGAAGGGTCGGTCGAAATTCTTTCTTCGACACATCGACGCATGAAGCGCTTATCGCTGCCACATTGTTGGCCAAGAGACGCCGCGTGGAGACAACTAACAATGAGAAAAGAAGGAGGGTGGCACACTTCTCTTCTGCATTGAACGTATCTAATGCATGAAAGGAAAATTGTGCTAAAAATGTTTCGTCGACATCGGGCTACGATGAGAAGGTGTATAGGGCTAGTATACAGGATAATACTAGATGGAATGGACTAAAAAAAGACAGATGCTTCAAACCTGTTGCAGTTGTAAGGGAATTCAACCTGGAATATGAGGATTTATGGGGTAGGGTTGCTAGCTTATGAAAGCGGACTCTTATAGGATGATGGTTATTTTTTGAGATGGGGGAGGTGGATATGATCGAATGGGTCAAAATATTATGGTATCCAATACTCGAATATATTCCGAAAGTCAGTAAGTTGATGGGGAATTGGTTTAGTGTTCATTTCGTACATGAAAACGACCACAAAAGAGTGAGGGAGCACGCATGGGTTTGAGGCAAGAGCTTTATGCAGCTCTTGCCATGGTATTTGGGTTATAACCCTGTTATTGAGGCCTTGCGGAGTAAGCTTGTATGGGTGAAGTTTCCCGACCTACCTCTTGATTGCTAGACCATTAAAGCCCTTAAGGAAATTGAGAACTCCATTGGCATTACTAGATATATTGATCCTCGATGCATTGGCACAATTGAAAAATGTATACATGGATCCTTGTAGAATTTTATTTTCATGGGGGGTTGCCGGGGGATGTCAACTTGATTTGGGGGCAATGAAGACACCATCGGAGGGTAGACTACTGGGGGGAGTCATTTCGATGTCTCATTTTTCACCTCACTGGACATATGCAGCGATATTTCCCTCGAAGACATATAATGATGGGGCGCAATGGAAAACACACAGTCGACCGTAGGCGTGCAAAAGCATCTTTATTTTCTTTGGGCTTAGAAATTTTGGGTAAGTCAATCCATTTTTCCTTCAAAATTGATAGAACTGGTCCCTCTGATAAGGATGTAGTTATTTCTCCTCTGCTCTTATCTCTAGTGATCCCTGTTTCTAATGGTCCTTGTAGCAATAATGAGGTTGTTACATCTCCACCTTATAAATCCTTATCCAGTCAAGGGGTTGGTCTCATTGATGACCCACATGGTAGATGTGTCTCTAATAAATTTTCTTATCATCATAACTTTCCACGCCCGACCAAACCTTTAGTTATCTCTCCCTCTATGCCCCCGCTCGAATGGGCATCCCCTCACTCATCATAGGATCCTGATCCAGAGAATTTTCATGATTCTCTAAAGAATACGGTTGGCAGTGACCTAGACTCGATTCTTTAGAATCATATGCTTGATTTGGCCGCTCTTACTGTTTTTGATAAGGAAAATCTTGAAGTTCAACCTTCCATTTCACCGGCCTCTGCATCTAATATCACTATTAGGAAAACTTCTAAAATAGATCCAAGCATATTACAGGTCACCATAAGACCAAGTCCCTTTTCGAGGGGGAGTTAATTGACCTTTAGAATGTTCCTATCACTGCAATGGATGACTTTCGGGCCCTTAGAGTAAGTAGCCCTGATGGTGTTCCACTATGAATTCTATCCTCTCACTTAATATAAGGGGGATGGGCGACCCAACAAAGCTACTTCGCCTGCATGAGATGATTGTTGAATTTCATCCTTTTGTGATTTTTATCAAGAACCTCTATGTGCTATATCTCTTGCTATTAAATTTACGCTCAACATGTGTCCCGGATGGAAGGTTGTGGGGATTGATGTTATTGGATGGGCTGGTGGCATGTTGGTTTTGTGGAACTCGCTGATGGTGAATCTAAAAGAATATAATTTTTTTGGGGGAATTTTCTTACATGGATTTCAATGTGTTTAATATGCTGATGTTGAAATGGATCTTTACATAAATGAATGGCACTCTAATTATCACACCAAAGTGTAGTTGGATGCTGCTGATGAAGACCAAATTCAGATAGGATCTGATGAAGCCACATGGCTTCCTTGCTGGCTTCAACTGCACCACGATACTCTGCTTCTGCTGAAGAAAGGGAGATGGCACTTTGTTTCTTACAAGACCAAGTAATAGGTCCTAAACCAAGAGTGAATACATATCTTGCAGTGGACTTCTGATCATCAAGGTCACCAGCCCAATCAGAATCAGTGAAACCAATCAACAAGGGAGATGCTCTTGCACTGTAATGAATCCCGAACTGAACTGTACCTTGAATATATCGAAGTATTCTTTTAGCTGCTTTCCAGTGACTTTCATGAGGTTGGTGCATAAACCGAGCGACAAGACCAACGGCAAAGGAAAGGTCAGGATGAGTATGGGTTAGATACAAAAGTTTACCAACAAGTTGACGGTATAAGGTAGCATCAACTTCAGGGGTAGTACAGTTGACTGAAAGCTTGACTCCAGACTGAAAGGGAGAAGGGGCAGGCTTACAGTCTTCCATGTGAAAGTGGTGTAGAAGATCATAGGCATACTTGGACTGAGAGAGGGTAATGCCTTCCTTGGATTGCAAGACTTGAAGACCAAGGAAATAATGCAAGTGTCCTAAGTCTGTCATTTCAAACTTCTTTTTGAGGCTAGACTTCACATGGTTTATATGGTTTGAATCACTACCAGTAAGGATAAGATCATCAACATAAAGAACAAGGATGGTGAAGGACTTACCCACTTTCTTGGTGTGGACAGTGTTGTCAGAATGACACCTAGAAAGCCATTATCTAAGAGAAATGTTGAATTCATGTAGGTAAGTTCCGTAGATCAAGAACCAAAGGTCACCGCTCACAAACATATCACAAATCAGTACACCAGTATAATCACGTGGTTAAAACCCTCAAAGAGGGAAACAGTCCACGGCCTGAGCCAACGCGGCCACTTCAGGCAATTTATTAATATAAAAGAAAAGTTACATATGTTTCTCTCATAAATGATTACCGGACAAATGACTCTCCATGCTCTTTAAATAGAAATCATGGACCAATCGGGTGTTAAGCCATGGATCAAGTGTCGTTAATACCGAGGTGAAAAATAACCGTCGGATCACTACAAATCATGACCGTCGAATTATAAGTTACAAATGTACATGGTAAAGAAACACACTTTACCTAACTCTACACTAGACTAAGTTATTCTTAACTATTTCCTATGTGTCGGAATATCCTAACATCCCCCCTTAAGAACAATTTGGGATAGGATTGAAGGATTTACAAAGGTGACACAAAAGGAGCCTATTTCCTATGTGTCGAAATATCCTAACATCCCCCCTTAAGAACAAATTGGGATAGGATTAAAGGATTTACAAAAGTGACACAATAGGAGAAGGAAGGAGGCATTAGAGCCTATCCCCCCTTAATGACAACTTTCCTGAACTCCAAGCATGGATCGAAGTTTGGTAAACTTCGCTTCTGTGAGAGATATGTAAAGATATCGACTACTTGATCATTGGTTGGACAGTACTTCACTTCAAGAACACGATCATGAATGAGCTTTCTGATGAAGTGTATATGGAGTTCAACGTGTTTCATACACTGATGTTGAACTGGATCTTTACATAGCTGAATGGCACTCTGATTATCACACCAAAGTGTAGTTGGATGTTGTTGATGAAGACCAAATTCAGACAGGATCTGACGAAGCCACATGGCTTCCTTGTTGGCTTCAACTGCACCACGATACTCTGCTTCTGCTGAAGAAAGAGAGATGGCACTTTGTTTCTTACAATACCAAGTAATAGGTCCTGAACCAAGAGTGAATACATATCCTGCAGTAGACTTTCGATCATCAGGGTCACCAGCCCAATCAGAATCAGTGAAACCAATCAACAATGGAGATGCTCCTGCACTGTAATGAATCCCGAACTGAACTATACCTCGAATATATCGAAGTATTCTTTTAGCTACTTTCCATTGACTTTCATGAGGTTGGTGCATAAACTGAGCGATAAGACCAATGACAAAGGAAAGGTCAGGACGAGTATGGGTTAGATACAAAATTTTACCAACAAGTTGATGATATAAGGTAGCATCAATTGCAGAAGATAATGGATTGAAAGCTACCAAGCGCATCAAAGAAGTGTAGGATTACATTTTCCCATGTGAAAGTGATGTAGAAGATCGCTTGTGCATAGTTGGACCTGAGAGGTAATTGTAATATTCAAAACTAGGAACTCGCTAGCAAATTTGTCTGCGTTAAACGATTTTAATGGCTATATACACTGAAACTAGACCTAGATCCTTTAGAAAATGTGTCTAAGTGCTAAATCCAAGAGGAGGCTCCAAATAAATCCTTCTAAGGTGGTTAAACAGATCTACCACACTTAGATGTCCTCAATAAGTGCCCGATGAGGGACTACAACAATTCTTGAGAAAGAGAGGGAAAGACAACGTTATTTTATAGTTGTGAACACATGAAGAGATATCTAGCCAAAAAATATGTTATATAGCAACAAATGTATACAATATGTGGAGGAATCAATCACTCCAACTAGGCAATGGAAGCCTCAATGTGACGTATACATGAAAATGCAAGAGAATTGCTACATATGAAAAGCCTTGGCTAAGAGAATGCAGTTGATATGAGACACTACAATAAAATACATGATATGAAAATGATAGCTCAAATAAATGAGGGGTAAAAATCTCTCAACCCCTGAAAACACCAATACAACAATAATACACAATCCTCGGGAGGATTGGCTACAATATAATTCAAAATGGAAAATCTGTAGAAATGCTAGAGTTGTTGGGCAGTAGCTTCAACTCAATACTGGAAATACATGGAGATGGCTAAATAAGATGTAAAATCCGAAAGAAACCTCCTCCAATGGATCTCTCAATGCAAGGCTGATCCCAGCACTGAATATCTTTCCCTCCAAGAAGCTGGTGCAACCTGTCACTGCAGATGTACTCTAGAATAACACAGTCAAGGAGATGGACTGCGCTGCTGATGATGGGATAAGCTTGGCCTGATGCCAAGATATGAAAATCAGCTCTGGAATCCCTCTCACTAACCTCCTGGAGGAATAGGAACTCCCTCCTTTGAAAGATGAGCCAAAGAGAAGTGTTGTGGAACCCTCCACTGCAACACCCAGCAACAGTACATTATACTTCAGCAGAAATAACACAGTGAATGAATAATGGCTTTGGCCTTGAGCCAAGATGTGGAGAAGATGAAGTGCAATCCTTCAATAGGCCTCTCAAGAAGGAGAGGAAATCCTAAACAGGAATCCCTCGTGCTAAGAAGAACTGCAACTCAGCTGAACAACTGGAGTATGCAAATTAGTCTTCAGACTAAAATCAATATGCTCAAAGATATCTCACTATGGCTGCCTCCTCCTCTTCTTATACAAGTGAATGCCTCTTTGCCATGGACCCCACACATTAGGGTTTCATCCAAAAGGAAATCTTTCTCCCTCCAAAACTACATTGTCTTCCCAAGCAAGCTACACCTCTTAGGCAGCGCTGTTGACTTGGTCAAACTTGACCTTGTCCTCATGTAATTGCCCCCTTTCACACTGGAAGGTGCAAAATTAAGCTGCTCCATTGATGATTTTTACATTATGAAGGATCGTATTCCTACCCATGGGCCTGTTACCCATTTCATTCACCTCCTAGATGAAATAAGAAAAAATTAATGTTCCAATTATCTGCATGAAAATTTTGGAACATTACAATCCTCCCCTCTCAAATATTACCTGTCCTCAAGCAAGTGCAAGGATAGACTAAATTCCTTTCTCCTCCTCTCTCTGTAGCATCCATGTATGATGATCCCCCCCAAGGAAAGTGATGCTATCTCATCAATCAAGCCCCCACATTGCCCCTCATCAACATGTAAGTTAGCTATCAAGCCATCATCATGTAGAGGTGAAATACTCAAGAGGATAGCAAAGTGATGTCTAGAGGTCCCCTTGAAGAATGGTATTTGAAACAAATTGGGAAATATCTTTCCCATATGTATCCTCCCTCTCCAAGCTATGAGCCATGAAAAATGAGCCACCTTCCAACTAGGCAACTCCTGAAAGCTGTCATTCACCTTTGGCTCCGGAAAGGTAGGTGGGATGAAAATCTTCACATGGTAGTCTATGTAGCCTACCCCACACTGTCCATATCTCCACTTATGATAAGTGTAGATTTTTGGTTGTCCATGGGCTGCAATAAGTTTTCCCTCAAGTGGAAAAATGAGGACTAGACCTCCAAAGATCTCTCCCCAACGCTGCTAATCAAGCTGGCCCAAGTATCTCCATATATGATGAGTTGGAATTCATCATCATATGGCATCTCCTCCATCATATGGCTCACCTCATAAAGAGACAAATGTGCTATCAAGGTGACCATATCATATCCCATGTTCCCATTAGAACATGTAGTGAAAAAAGTGTGAGGAATTTCTCCCTCAAAGGACACATCCACACAATATGTCTCTCTCCCAAGCATGCTCCTCATAGGAACATAAACATTAGAGCCATAGAGAGAAAAAATGAGAATCATACTTGCTTCCATATGCAAAAAATGAGAAGGACAATGGTCCCTCAAGTGCAACCAGCGCAGCTTGACCCTCAACTGTAATAGAGACTGATGAAATAAGTGGCTACTCAACCACTTGCCTGTTTCTCTGATCTCATAAGTATAGAGGAAGTGAATGATGTAAGGTGTAAAATGGACATGTCCTCCATAATACATCTCTCCCCCAAGTCCTCTAAGGGAATGGCCATCAATCATGCTTATGGCCTCATCTAAACCATGTGTTCTAGAAAAAGGACTCTTCCCTTTGGAGCATCATTACCATACTCTCTACTCATACAAATGGAGTGGCTCAAAAATGAGTCTCCTCTCCTCCTCAAAGTGGAAAGAGGTGGTTGTTCTAACTCCGGGAAAGAGTTATGTCTCTCCTCCATCCGCATCTAATCCATGCATCTCTGCATATGTTGATACATCTCCTCCTCAAAGCTCATCCAAAATATACCCCTCCATGATGGTGTGGTATGCTCTCAAAGAACAAGTATGGCTGAAAAGGAAATCCTCATGAGATGCTTGTAGCAACTTATCCTTGAGCTTGGAAGCTCTAGGAAAGAAGATCCTACCATGATAAAAGATTATGCCGTCTCTGACTGAATATCCATCCTCATGCAAATGGTCATCCAAGATCATGCAAGTAAAAATATCCTTGGAATACTCCACCAATAGCTGGGAGTTCCAATATGGATCTATCCTCCATAGTGACAGTGCTAATAATCTCTCATGAAGAGCACCTGTCATATGGTCACCAACTTATTTGACATTTCCCATGCCAAAGATGCAAGTTGGAAGGTTGTTTTCCTTCCTATGTTGCTTCTGCCACAGCGCAGAATCTTAAATGGAAGTGGGTACTACTGATGTTGAGAGAATGCTCCCTCTCTCCTTGAGTCTACCCCAGCCTGTATCAATCTCTCCCAAGGTTTCCACTCCTATGAAATTACTGAGTGGTGCCTCAACTAATGAATCATCCATCCTCCTCTGTTGATCCAGTGGTCTCCCTGGATAAATGTCTCCATGCAGTGAGACATCATCATCAAGAGATGACTGAATAGATGAATGGAGATAACTCTCTATGCTTCCACTACGCAATCAAATCACCTTCTTAGGTGCATCAACCTCTAGAAATGAATAGGGATTTGTACATCTCATCTCATGACACTGGTTCTCCTCCCTACCTTCCCCTTGTGGCTCCATGGTTCCACACCTCCTCAATAATGGCATGAATAGAACATGAGTTGTGCCTTGATCTCCATATATGAAATCCTGGGAACTTTCTTGAAAAGATGAAAGCATCCCTCTATTTGGAGCAAGGGCTCCTCCTTCCTCTGCATGAGGTACTAGATCAACTCCAGATATAACAGCGTTGTTGCCCTTAATCTCTGAAACATGTATGGGATACTCCCCAATGATTGGATCCCTTTTTGAAAAAGAGATCTCCATGCTCCTTTGCTCAAAGGTGTGAGATGAAAACCTTTCTCCCAACAAAGTATGGTGCAAGTTTGCATGCAAGGGTTTTACTTGATTTTTCTGGTTTTTCTCTACCATGTGTGTTTCATTAATCCTTCCATCAAATATTTTCACTAATGCCTTAGTGAAACTAGCATAGGATGCAATGTTTACATTTCTTAAAGAAAAGGATTCAAATATCCACCACGCATAAGCCTTATCTCTCAAATGCAGCGCTGCCACTTTGATGGCTTCATCCTCCAGTATTTGGTGCTGCTGCATAAAGGTCTCTAACTCCTCCACCCAAGCTTTGGCTAAACATACAGGTGAACCTCCAAAGGTAGATAGATGAAATCTATCCCGCTGATCTCTTCCTTTCACCTTCATCTTGCAAAACTCTGAAAAACTGAGATGATCTTGGAATTTCTGAGTTTGAGACTCATAATCCTTCAAGAAATTACTAAGGCTTTCCCTCCTAGAAACCTATTCTTCTCTTTCCATCTCCCTTCCAGCAATCCTGGGCATGTGATTGCATTGTACAAGATGGTGTGTAGCTGTTTGCTCACACTCCTTATGTGCAAATCTAGAGTTTGCTTTTGAATCAAGCCCTCTTGGATATTCTTCATGCATATTTCTCTAGATCTCCTCGAATTCTTTATGAATCATATGTACATATTTAGGAAGAATCTTGGTAAGCTTATCCCCTATTTCTTCTCCAATAGATGGAGTCTTTCTCCTGCTTATTTCTCTGTCTCCTTGATGAGAATAGGAAGTGCAGGGTTGTTCCTCTTCTTTCTGCTTATCCTCCTTGGGAAGGTTCTTCATGAATCTGAAATATGATGAGATAAATCCCATCCTCTTCAATATTTTTATCTTCTTGGGCTTAGACTCACAGGCTGAGCCAAGAAAGCAGCTTTGATACCACTGTAATGTTCCCAATTCGAGACAACTAGCAAGGCATCACTAGAAAACGCATTTTATAGTAACGACTGCTATAGGAATTGAAACTGGGACCTAGGTTCCCTTATATCAATGTATCTAATTCATAAATCCAAGTAATGGCTCCAAAGAAATCCTTCCAAGGTGGTTAAACACATCTACCACACTTAGATGTCCTCAATAAGTGCCCGATGAGGGACTACAACAATTCTTGAGCAAGAGAGGGAAAGACAACGTTATTTTATAGCTGTGAACACATGAAGAGATATATAGCCAAAAAATATTTTATATAGCAGCAAATTTATACAATATGTGGAGGAATCAATCACTCCAACTAGGAAATGGAAGCCTCAATGTGACATATAAATGAAAATGCAAGAGAATTGCTACATATGAAAAGCCTTGGCTAAGAGAACGTAGTTGATATGATACACTGCAATTAAATACATGATATAAAAATGATAGCTCAAATAAATGAGGGGGAACAAGTTCTCAACCCCTAAAAACACTAATACAACAATAATACACAATCCTCAGGAGGATTGGCTACAATATACATCAAAATGGAAAATCTGCAGAAATGTCGGAGTTGCTAGGCAGCAGCTGTAACTCAATACTGGAAATACATGGAGATGGATGAATAAGATGTACAATCTAAAAGAAACCTCCTCCAATGGATATCTCAATGCAAGGCTGATCCCGACACTAAAGATCTTGCCCTCCAAGAAGCTGGTGCAACCTCTCACTGTAAATGCACTCTAGAATAATACAGTCAAGGAGCTGGACTGCGCTGCTGATGATGGGAGAAGATTGGCCTGATGCCAAGATATGAAAATCAGCTCTGGAATCCCTCTCACTAACCTTCCGGAGGAATAGGAATTCCCTCCTCTGAAAGATGAGCCAAAGAGAAGTGTTGTGGAGCCCTCCACTGCAACACCCAACAACACTACGTTATACTTCAACAGAAATAATGAAATGACTAAATAATGGCTTTGGCCTTGAGCCAAGATGTGGAGAAGATGAAGTGAAATCCTTTAAGAGGCCTCTAAAGAAGGAGAGGAAATCCTAAATAGGAATCCCTCGTGCTAAGCAGCACTGCAACTCAATTGAACAGCCGGAGTATGCAAATTAGTCTTCAGACTAAAATCAATATGCTCAAAGATATCTCACTATGGTTGCCTTCTCCTCTTCTTATACAAGTGAATGCCTCTTGGCCATGGACCCCACACATTAGGGTTTCATCCACGAGGAAATCTTTCTCCCTCCAAAACTGCGTTGTCTTCCCAAGCAAGCTACACCTCTTAGGCAGCACTGTTGACTTGGTCAAACTTGACCTTGTCCTCATGCAATTGCCCCTTTTCACACTGGAAGGTTCAAAATTAAGCTGCTCCATTGATCCTTTTCACATTATGAAGGATCTTATTCCTACCCATGGGCCTTTTACCCATTTTATTCACCTCCTAGATGAAATAAGAAAAATTTAATGTTCCAATTATCTGCATGATGTACCCTTGGAACACATAAATAATGCCTTCCTTGGATTGCAAGACTTAAAGACCAAGGAAATAATGCAAGTGTCCTAAGTCTGTCATTTCAAACTTCTTTTTGAGGCTAGAATTCACATGGTTTATATGGTTTGGATCACTACCAGTAAGGATAAGATCATCAACATAAAGAACAAGGATGGTGAAGGACTTACCCACTTTCTTGGTGTAGATAGTGTTGTTAGAATGACACCTAGAAAAGCCATTATCTAATAGAAATGTAGGAATTTACAGGGTAAGTTCCATAGATCAAGAACCAAAGGTCACCGCTCACAAATAGATCAAAAATTAGTACACCAGTATAAGCACGTGGTTAAAACCCTTAAAGAGGGAAACAGTCCATGCCCAGAGCCAACGCGGCCACTTCAGGGAATTTATTAATATAAAAAAGAAAAGTTATATATGTTTCTCTCATAAACGGTTACCAGACAAATGACCCTCCATGCTCTTTAAATAGAGATCATGGACCAATCGGGTGTTAAGCCACGTATCAAGTGCCGTTAATATCGAGGTGAGAGATAACTGTCGGATCACTACAAATCTTGATTGTTGGATTATAAGTTACAAATGTACATGGTAAAGAAACACACTTTACCTAACTCTACACTAGACTAAGTTATTCTTAACTATTTCCATGGAAGTCAAAACATCCTAGTGGTTTTCAAGATTAGTGTCTAGGAAACATATGCTCCACCACAACAATATCTCGGGGAGTGAATTATCAAAAGATGTAGCAAGAAGGGGTATTGTATGAGATACCATGTAGGAATTTACGTGGTATGTTCCGTAGATCAAGCACCAAAGGTCACCGCTTCACAAACAGATCACAAATCAATACACCAGTATAATCACATGGTAAAAACCCTTAAAGAGGGAAACAATCCATGCCCTAAGCCAACACGGCCACTTCAGGGAATTTATTAATATAAAAAGAAAATTTACATATGTTTCTCTCATAAACAGTTACCGGACAAATGACCCTCCATGCTCTTTAAATAGAGATCATGGACCAATCGGGTGTTAAGCCACGGATCAAGTGCCGTTAATACCGAGGTGAGAGATAACCATCGGATCACTACAAATCGTGACCGTCAGATTATAAGTTACAAATGTACATGGTAAAGAAACACACTTTACCTAACTCTATACTAGACTAAGTTGTAGTAGAGAGAGCTTCGGTTTTTCTAATAACTCCGGGTTATTAGAAAACTCGGTAACAAAGTTATTCCTCTCTACTACAATCTATTTCACTCCGTATGGATTCTCTCTTACGTACTAAGTTATTCTTAACTATTTCCTATGTGTCGGAATATCCTAACAATTGTCAAGATTAGTGTCTAGGAAACATCTCTCTTTCCACAACAATCTTCAGGGAGTGAATTATCATTTCATGTAGCAAGAAGGGGCATGAGAATATTATCAAGTTGCCTTTCCTTCAGGTCTCATCTTTATGCAAATGACTATGAAATAAATCGCATTGTCATGGATAGATGAGAATTTTTATTTGATTATGCAAAACCACATTTGGAGAAAATGAAAATGTTCCTCCAAAATAACAACCACAAAGGAGCAGTTTAAAAATAGATTCACAATGTCTTCAAAATCCAATCCATTGAGTGAACATCTCCCTAGACCCTAAAAGCCCCTCGTTACCAGATTTTCCCCAAGTAAGGATTTGGTTGTGAATAGTCAGTCACGTGAAGCATTTGAGCTTGATAAAAGCTTCCAATTTCCACATGTGAGTAGTCCAATATGAAAAGAGGTTGGGTTGATTTTTCATAGAGATATAAGAAATACTACCTACAATGACATGCCCACCCCATATGAGCCTTGGTCTCATAACATATAGATTTAAAACAATGTTTCGATGCCAAAAATCCATGGCATGATTTTGGATGTGCTATCATCTATAACATTTGTGGATGTTATAGTAAAGTAATGCTCAAATAGAGATCAAATTGATTGACACAACCCATTTTGATTGCAAGGACTCAAGTGGTTCCTGAGGTCTAGAGGTTAGAAATTTTTTCACCTTCAATGTGGCATTGTGCACCCAATAAGGTGACATTAATGATGTACCCTAACATGTAGCACAAGGAGATAGTTTCCTTCCACATTATTGAATCCTCCTTTCGACGTTCCTTTTCACCTCTTAGTGCAATTGCTAGTTATAATGTTAATTTACAATGTATCACATTCATTCAAACTTTGCGCCAAAGGGAATTAAGGGGTTTAGGTTGAAGAGTGTCCTTGATATTAGTTTCATAACATATGCAAGGATGTAGATGTAATAGCATCATTTCTCACCTTCACATGATTCATGATTGCTTTGATGGTTTTGGGCACCCATTCCTACAGACTTGGACAAATTCACTTAAAAACAGTGTAAAAATCCCCATACGCGACTATGCCCGTACTTTTCCGCGTGTATACTCGAGTTCAGCTAGACTTTTCCGCGTATGCCATTAAAAATTATTAAAAAATATATAATTATTCCCTATTTTCGGGCTGGGTTGATGGTTACTCAGGTAGTTCAACCACCCCAGCACGTGGCCAACTGTTTCCAACTGTTGAAACTACTTGGAGGGAGTATAAAAACCCCTCATGTGTATGGCCTAAGGGAGAGAGAGAATTATTGATATTATACTCTGTTGGTATTCCCTATCCAAGTCTCATTCCCCGTGCCTCCTGCACTTTCCCAGTTCATTATAGGAAACCCTTGTTTCCTTGAGATGCACATCTCCCTATATGTCATCTCGTATGCACCAGTTTGGAAGGAGTCTTAGTGAGGCAAGGGCTGGACGGATCCGGACGACGGTCTGCGAAGGCCGTGGAAGGATCAGGTGATCTCTCCACTCGTTACTTTTGTACATGCTATTTATAATACAGAAGTACCATGCTGTTCCCGAAATAAACGTGTTAGTGTATGCTTATATGTACGAGAATATTTGTTATACAAGCATTCATTATGATTTATTTAATGTTTTATATGAATCTCACTAACATTTAGAGTAGATATATGCTATACAACCAGTCCTTTGTGCTTGTTTCTTATTGTATTGCAGGTTAAGAAGGAAGGACGGTTGCTGGGGGTTTAAACCCTGCTGGATCTACTTCAACTGTAGGACCTACGGGTAACTTTCTCATTCTACTCTATTTAGTTTTTCTGAACGTGCATGGTTGTGTGAGTCTCTGTTAAGTAGCATGCCCCTGCTCTGTGGAGGTTGTAACCCAACGAACCTCTAGGGTGATATTCCCTGAAACAGAACTGGTGACTCCGTTGGGGATCACATTCTTGTGATTCTCCTGTTGGGTGGTTTCAGCTGTTTGGTAGGATCCCAGCAGTTTTAACTTTCATTTACAGTCCAGTTTATTTTCTTGCAGTCAGTCTGAAGTCCTGGTGTCTTTTCCAGGCTTTTTCTTTTTGTTTTTTCATTATTTACCTTTGCATACGCGCTTTTTTTTGCACACAGTCACGTATACACGCAAGTTTGTCTAAAGGAACCCGCGTATACGTGAGTTTCCCTTAGCACAGACGCGTATGCACGCTGGTTGCATAACTGTGAAGTAGCGTATACCTAGGTAGATTTTGAATTTTTGAGTTTCTTGACTTTTTGGTCCTTTCTGGCTGTGGAGACCTGTTCCTACAGTGTCTCTGTACTCACTGGAGTGTGAAGGAAGTGGTTTCATGTCTTTTCTCTCTTTTGTTTGATTGAAAACTAGTCTTTTTGGCAAAGTGTTGTTTCTGGTGCTGGCACTTCTGGATTGAGTTCCAAGATCTCTTTCTGAGCATTCTTGGTTGTTCTGCTTTATCAGAACAGAGAGCTTCTGCTCACTGACTCGCTCCTATCTTTGTGTTGTGCTTCGCATTGCGATTTTTGCTTCGTTTTTGATTGGTTTTCTTGAGTTCCATAGGCTAGGTTTTGTTGCAACTTTTGAAGAGCTTTTCTTGCTTCTTTGGAGTCTTTGTTTGCGACAAGTTTGCACTATTTGTCTAGGGTGAGTGGCTGAGTTTTCTGGTCTTCTTTTGCTCTTATTGATCTTGCTACGAGTTAGCCTTATAAGGTTTGGGAGCATTATTGAAGTTTGTGCTTGGAATTCGATCTTGTTTGGTTTGGATATTAATAGTTGTGCTTGGTATTTTCGAGCTCTTTATTTATAAAACAAAAAAGCTCAAAAAACATTTGCTTTGCTTTTTGTTTTTGCATTTCAAAGGCTTAAAAAACATTTTCACTTGTTATTTGCTTTTGTTGTTGCATTTTCATTTTCGTTTGCTATAACTTTTGAAGCTTTTGTGAGGTTTCTTGCTTTTAGTTTTTAGCTTGATTGTGAGGAGGAGGTGTCATTTGATTTCTTCTTCTTGTTTTTAAGTGTTTTTGGTGTCCTCATTTTAAGAGTTCTTGATTTCGAGAATTAGCTTTCTGGACAACAAAAGATGAGTTAAAACTGAAGGACTTTTTGGGAATTTCACTCTGCTTTAAGAGATTTGCATCGTAGGATTTACATGCTTGTAGTGATTTGCATTAGGTGCATTTAATCATTTAGTCAATTTCTTAGTTTTTGTGAGTGTGAGTTTGCTATTTGAAAAGAAAAAAATACAATTTTTTAGTCTCGTAGAACCTGTATAGAGATTGCTCTTCATCGAAAGACAAAGAACTGCATTTGCATGTAGTTAAGTTTTTATTAATTTCTTTTGCGTCAAAACACCATAAGTTTCATCTTCATATCCTTGTGACTTAACATAACAGCCATTAAAATAAGCGATTTAATCTAAAATCAACTAGCAAGTTTTTCTAAGTGTCAATCACCAACTAGCTAGGTTTTAGGGCCTTGGAATAGGTGAGTGGAGAGTTAACTCTCCAAGGCCGCTCAAACAAACATAGAAGTTGATTAATTGAGCGAAATCCAACTCCGTGAGGTGGACCGGGAAAGCTCTCATCCGAGAGTCAAGCACGAGGGGAAGTGAAGGTTGAGAAGAGGGATACCCCCCCTCCGATTAGCTGAATCTGACCTCAAGACCGTTCCGCCCAGCTTCTGATACGGATTGGTGTCCATAGTTTCCACTCCTAGGTTCCACACAGGTGACTGCGGGGGGGAATACCCGTGGTACCTGAGGCAGACGTCGCATCACTTTCAGCAGTACTTCTGGGGGGTGCCCTTGAGAAGCTTGGGTGCTTGAGCCGGCAAAGGCTGTCGTTAGGAGGTCGGCGTAACTGTTTCTGATACCTTCGCTAGTTGTTCTGGGCCCTAATCATCCCAGACTGCTTTCGGGAGGTCCTATATTTTGCTTTCCTGTATTTTGGTGCCCGGTCCTCATCACCCGGAGCGGAAATACTTGGAGGCTGTTTGCTTGACTGTATCTTAGGGATTTTTATTTTTAGTGAGTGCTCTTTGCTCCTAGCTTGCCTAGCTTTTCACCTTTTTGAGTCTAATTTAAAAAATCTATAAAAGTGGCTGATCAAGCGCCTCGTCGTTCGAGGAGAATCTGGGGGTTATCTCCCGAGAGACCAGAGCCTTCTTCGAGAAGGCGTAGGAGTGATTTAGCAGGTGGTTACCACCCTGTGGCGTCTGAACCAGTGGAGAGAGATCCTCCACAAAGGTCTAAAGGTTTCATAGTTGATTCTAGTGTCGGTCCCGAGAGGAGTGTTCCGCTCACCTCGCGAGTTTTGTTTCCTCAGGAAGAATATTTTCAAATTGAAGACGTACCTGAGCCTCCTGCTACAGGTCCATCTCCTCTTCCTCCTGATTATCTGTTTGTTGTTCAGTACATCGGACCGGAGTCGGAGAGACCACCGGATCTTCCGTATCATTCTTATCTTTCGATGGCCACGACTGGGAACGCGGCTTCTACCGTGAGTGCTGCAGGTATTCATACTCCTGCTTCTGCTGAAGCAGGGGGCACTATTGCTTCATCTTCGATTGCTTCTAGTGCTGCTGTGTTTGGCTCTGGGTTCACCCAAGCACATGCTTCTCATTCTGGTCCCTTCTGTTCAGGGTTCCCCTCTAGTGGGAATCCCTCTTTTTCCTTTTCCGCTGCTTCAGCTGGATCTACGCCCATGTCTAACATGGCTAGTGGATCAACTTCTTTTCAGGGTTTCCCCTTTGGGACTGGACATATTCCTAGTTCCAATCCTTCTTTAGGGTCGTTTCTGTTTACGTCCCAGACCCAGAGTTTCAACCCTTGGTCTGGGGGGCAAAGTTCGACTACTTTTACGGGATGGAATCCTGTCTTTACTACAGCGGGGGCAGGGAATCAGTTTTACGCAGGTCATCAAGGAAATGCTTCTTTCCCTTCATCGAGTGCTTACCAGACCTTTTCTCCTCTATCTAATGCTTGGAACCCCTATCAGAGGCTCTCCTCTTCATTCAATACTTCAGCGGGGGGAACTGGTCTGGGATTTGGTAACTCGGCGTGGGGAGGAGGTTCTTCTCCGTTGTCTACGAGTCCTTTCTGGCAGCCTGGTGCCTTATCAAATCCAGGCTATTCTTTTCAGAATGTTGGGAATCCATCCCATCAAGGATGGAATCCTCAGGCTCCGCCTCGCTTACCTTTTCTGGCAACGTTAAACTTGCCAGATTTGTCGAAGTTGACTAATGACCCGATTCATTATAGTCCGGGGTGGCCTCCGGTCTCGACCAAACTTCCTTCATACATTCCAAAGTTTGAAGGTAAGAATGGAGAGGATCCGGCAGACCACATCATCACTTTCCACTTATGGTGTTCTTCGAACTCCCTGATCGATGATTCGATTAGGTTGAGATTATTTCAACGCACCCTAACTGGAAATGCTGCCAAATGGTATATCAAGCTCACTGGGGGTAGTTTTGCCACATTTGGAGAATTGGCTGTCACATTTCTAAACCATTTTCAGTTTCCTGTCAGATATGAGGCTGGGACCGAACTCCTGGCTAATTTTAAGCAGGATGAGGCAACTTACATTTCTGATCACATTCAGGAATGGAGGAGAAGGAAGAGGCTTATCAAAGCCCATATTCCAGGTGAGTTCCTTCTCGAGTGGTTTTTGAAATCTCTGCAGTCAGATATTTCAAAAGATGTATCCCTATCTGGGGTATTTCGAGGGGAGCGGTGCCATTTTTAGGGCTCCAATGTAGCGTTAGAACCGACCTATTATTAGTCCGGGTACTTTATAAGATTTTCCCAATGCTCCTCGCTTCCAAATTGATTTATCAAAGACTAAACCTCAACCGCATGGTGACTTTACGTTTGTCTGATCGATCGTAGTGGCTCCAAATGCACCATTTCTCAATCAAGAAAGGGGGGCTTGCTCTTCCAAATCGCTCCTTTCCGTCGCTTCTGCCCCGCCGGATCCATCGCCTTCCCAGTATTTTTCCATAAATGTTGTCCAAGCTTCTGATCCCAAAGGAAATCAACAATCCGATGGGAAGAAGAAGGGACGAAATAATAAGAAGAAGGGCAAGAACGGGAAGGGTAATGCGAATAAAACCAACGAGCATGTTGGTGAGGGTCAAAAGGAGAAAAAGAAAGTGAAGTTTCCATGCAAGTTGTGTACTGGAGACCATCTCACACACCTTTGCCCTAAAATTCAGGATGCACAGCGCTTGTTAGCCCAGCAGGGTTCTTCTAGTTCCTAGGCTGTGTTAACAAACCCTTTTCCCCAAGGGCAGCAATTAGTTGTTGGCACGAACCAAAATCCTGGGGCTTCCTCTGGGGGCACCCAGGAAGGGGAAATTCCATCGAACATTTTTATGATGAGTGCTCACACGGATATCGCTACGAGATCCCGTGATTATGGCGGAGAGGAATCTTCGAAAGCTAAGGAAGTTCCTGATGCTACTGAGCCGCTTCACATCACGAAGCCAACTGTCGAGTCTATGCCTCGGATGCCAAAAGCATCTTCTAAGCGGTCAACGATTAATCCAAACATGAGGGCTGCCCAGAACTACTCGATTGTAGAAGATCTAGCGCAGAGTCCTTGTGCTATGTCAGCTTTAGAGGTACTCCAGTCTTGTCCGGCTCAGCGCAGTGCTTTGCTCACTGCCATTGGGGCTATTGATCCGAAAAATTCTCTTCTGATTACTTTTGATATGACTAATTTTAAGAAGAGACTTCCCCATCACATGGCTTTTCATATTGGATCGTCGTATCGGAAGTGCAATATCTTTCGAACGGTTGTTGATGAGGGTGCTTCTACACATGCGGTCTCTCGCATGTCGGAAGACACTTGGATCTCCAAAGCCGTTCCATCTAGCACTGCCTTCTTACCGGCTCTCGCTTTGGTCATTCTCACGTACCCCATGGTATTGTCCGTTCCAGCCTTGCCCATCCGTGTTGGGGGCAAAACCGTTAACATAGAGGTTGAGGTGTGATGCGCCTTGACCACAACCTCTCGTTGTGGAGGAACTGGATTTATGAGATGGATGCTATTGTACCCTCATTATTTCTTGATAGTATGTTTCCCCCACGAAGGGAGGATAGTTACTGTGGATCAACTGGACTGTCCTCCTGTAGACCTGGATGCGCCTCCTGACTCATCTGTCCCTAAGTTGGACAATACTAAGGCACCTATCGAGAATCTGGGAGTTGGAATGTATTCTTCCCTGATGGGATCTTTTGATCTTCCTCCTCCTAAGGTGTCTATTAATGCTATTTCATCCTCCAAGGCTCCCCTTCGAAGAGAGTTCTTTCAAACTCATTATTTTTCGGACCCTTGGACCTTACCTTCCCCTACTGCCACATTAGCGGAAGGTCAAGTGGGTGGAATGGCATTTCCGATTTCTGCAGCTGAGATTGCATATCAGTCTATTGTTGACACTGCAGAATCCGTTCCAGCTCCTCTTTCACCAGAAGAGTTGGATGGTGATGTGGCTCCGGCTTGGACGATTAGTTCTGCTTCGGCCCAGGATTGCCTTGATACCACTCTTCCATATGAAGAGGCAATCCTGGAAGCCATGACTGGTATAGATAGACCGTGGGATGACTTGCATCATCGGTCTTACTTCCTACCCGACTTAAACGAAGTTGAAACTAGTTTTCCAAGTCCTCAGTCTCCTGGTCCTGTTCACCCAGTCTTGAACCCTTTGGCACCAACACAGGTATATGCTGAAGGGAACATGGCTGTGATCTCTCCTACTATCCCGGTGAACATTTCCAGGGATCCCAATATTGTCGAGAATGTCTTCATTGGAGCTGAATGTTCCCGTGAAGAGATTCAAATCTATACCGAGCTCTTTAAAGAGTATAGGGATGTATTTGCTTGGTCTTATGAGGAAATGCCTGGCATAGACCCATCTATTGTCCAACATGAGATCAAGACGTATGAAAACGCTAAGCCGGTCAGGCAAAAACTTCGTCCGGTTAATCCTAGGAAGGCAGCAGCTATCAAAGCTGAAGTTGAAAAGCTGCTTAAGGCGGGATTCATTTTCCCAGTTCCTCTGACTGAATGGGTTTCAAACCCCGTTCCGGTAGATAAAAATCAAGGAACGATTCGAGTGTGCATCGATTTCAGAGACCTAAATAAGGCATGTCCTAAAGACAATTACCCCACACCTTTCATCGATCAGATTATTGACGAGTGTGCCGGTAACGAGATTTTCTCCTTCATGGACGGTTTCTCTGGTTATAATCAAATTACTATCCGTCCAGAAGATCAACATAAGATCGCATTTATTTGTCCCTGGGGTACGTTTGCATATAAGAAAATGCCTTTTGGTCTTAAAAATGCTGGAGCTACTTTTTAGCGGGCCATGTCTTACGCCTTCCACGACATCAAGAAAATCATCGAGGCATACTTAGATGATCTAGCTGCTCATTCTCGAAAGAGGATGGATCATCCCGGTCACCTCCGGCAAATATTTGAAAGATGTCGTTTTTATAAAATTCGTTTGAATCCGAACAAGTGCGTTTTCGCGGTAACATCCGGTCGACTGTTGGGATTTATTGTGTCTAGGGAAGGGATAAGGGTAGATCCCTTCAAGGTTGAGGCAATACTTCGGTTGCCTCCCCCGTCTTCAATCCGTCAGCTTCAAAGTCTCCAAGGGAAGTCTAATTTTCTTTGGAGGTTTATCGTCAACTATGCTGAGATTACAAAGGGATATATGAGATTGTTGAAGAAAGGAGTTCCTTTTCTTTGGGACGACTACGCTCAACGCTCATTCGATGCCTTGAAGAAGGCATTGACCTCTGCTCCTTTACTGAGTCCACCTGATTATAGCAGAGATTTTCTTTTGTATCTGGCTACAGCAGAATCTACCATCGGTATGGTTCTGGTTCAGGAAGATGATGCTCTTACAGAGCATGTTATTTACTACCTTAGTCGAGGACTGGTAGGACCTGAACTGCGATACACTCCGATAGAAAAATTAGCCTTAGCAGCAGTTCATGCTGTGCAGCGACTCTGGAATTACATTATTCTTCGCAAAACTTATGTCTTGGTAGCTGCCAATCCATTTCAGTTTGTCCTCAGCAGGCAAGTGATTGGGGGCAAATATAATAGATGGATTGTGATTCTACAGGAATTTGATCTAGAGTTCATGTCTGCCAAATCCAAGAAGTCATTAGTTTTTGTGGAATTGATCTCCGAGTTGCCCTGTGGAGAGGAGATGATCTATGATGAGTCCTTTCCAGACGAACACTTGTTTCTGATCTCTCCACAGGATCCTTGGTATGGGGATATCATTGTGTATCTCCAGACTGCGAAGTTTCCCTCTACTTTTTCGAAAGATGAGCGTCGTAAATTGCGTCACTTGGCCAAGAATTATTTGATTATTGGTGATGCTTTGTACCGTCGAGGGGTTGATTCAATCCTAAGACGCTGCTTAACTTTCGAAGAAGCTGAGGCTGTGCTCAATGATTCTCACAGTGGAGCTTGTGGGGTCATTTATCAGGGCTTGCTACAGCCCAAAAGATTTTGCGTGCAGGATACTTCTGGCCCTCGATTTTCAAAGATTGCATTGAATCGGTCAAGAAGTGTCATCCTTGTCAGGTATATACTCGAAAAATGCGCGCTCATCCAGCTCCGCTTTTTCCAGTCGTTACTGTCGGACCCTTTACAAAGTGGGGTATGGATTATACTACTTGTAACCCACCTTCGGCAAAAGGTCACAAGTACATTATCGTAGCAGTAGACTACTTTACGAAGTGGGTCGAAGCTATGCCTACTTTTGGGAACGATGGTGAGACTGCAGCTTTGTTCCTTTTCAACCAAGTTATCGCTCGTTTTGGTATACCTAGAGAGATTGTCACTGACCATGGCAGTCATTTTTAGAATAGTATGATGGCTGAGTTGGCTCTCAAATTGGGTTTCCGGCAGGAGCATTCATCTCCATATTATCCTCAAGCCAATGGGCAAGTGGAAGCCGTGAATAAATCCTTGAAGACAATTCTTCAAAGGAAAATTGATAAAGCTAGATCCAACTGGCATATTATGCTATATCCTGCACTTTGGGCATACAGGACGTCAGTGAAAACTGCAACTAGCTTTACTCCGTTTCAGTTAGTGCACGGGGTGGAATCCGTATTTCCTATTGAATGCGAGATTCCTTCTCTTAAATTAGCTGTTGAACTTCTTCCTGACACTTCTAGTCTGGCAGAACGACTTCTTCATCTGGAACATCTCGATGAGCAGCGTCGAGATGCCGCCACGATGAATGAAGCGCATAAAAACCGAGTAAAGGTTTAGTACGATAAGGCGGTAGCAGAATACACTGCACTCATTCATCTACTCTCAGAGGCAATATCTTTGGGTGTTGATTCGTTGGTAGTTTTCTTGGACTCCCAGCTGGTGGTGTCGCAGTTGAACAACACTTATCGGGTACGAGATCCTTTTTTATTACGATTGTTTTTTAGGGTACGTTTGTTACAAAGGTCATTTCAATTTTTAACATTCATTCATATTCCTCGAGCTGACAATTGGTTTGCTAACTCATTAGCTAATCAAGCATTAGATTGGCACATTAATCATTCCATACAATAAATTTTTAATCATCAAAAACATCATACATTTGATACATTTATCACATCACATCAAATATCGCTATATATATATCATCGGAGTGTCAAAAAACTTTACAAAATTTGGATCCATAATCTCGTACAAAACTTGGGCTTATGCCCCATCATGTTCAGTCTCAAAAAGAATATACAGTCATCTAATACATAAAATCTGTCTACTCCTGAGGTCCCTGCCCAGAAGTCGTGTTCCTATAGAACGTAACTGCAGTGGCCACACGGCGGAATAGTCTAACCCAGTCTTGTGGTACTCCTACCACCCGTCTCTGGATGGCTTCCGGAAAGTCCTCCATGGCAGCCATAGGGATTTGGCGGGTTAATCCCTCCAAGTTTCTCTGCACGGCCTGGACAGTCCTGTCGGAATCCACTGTCTCTGCCTCACCCCTGCGACGCTTATGGCGCGTTAGGCCCTCAGGACGAACTGGTCCAGCATCTGAAACATGATCATTTTTAATTGTCAGTCATTATGAATCCAATCAAAAACATGTTTTTTTTTTCATTTTTTCGTACATATTTGAAAAAATCCAAAAAAAATTATATAAGTCAAAAAATTTTGCAAAACTTACCGACTGTTCCCCATGCCGTGCCTGGTGGAAGAACTAGATCCGGATCTCCACGAAAATCCATCCCATCATAGGGATAGTCGTCCACTGCGATGATTTGTTCTCCCCACCACAGGAAGAACTCATCGTCCCACGTGGTCCGGGGTACCTCACTACCCCCCAGTCTCTTCATCATGTCCGCCCAACGGGCAATTCTTGGGTCCCGCGGGCTACTGATAGTAGAGATGACTCTGGGTCTCAAAGCTGGAATCCTCTCAAAGAAGAATGTTGTCAAAATTGTACCATAGCCAAAGTGTTTGGTCTTTACTTGGCGAATAGAGGTCAGTTGTTGTTTCATGTTCAGTAACAGGGCTGTGCACCAATCGTAAACATGAGTCAAACACTCTACAGCTATGCTCATTTGCGTCCTGGACGCCTGATGTAGTGAGGCAGATCCTGCCACTCTGCTGATGGTGAAAAGGAGGATCTTCATGTGCAAATCCCTGATATCTTTAATTGCAATCTCAGTTCCAACCTTTTTGGAACCATCTACGCAATATACGTGGACATAGTCTTCCACGGTTAACCCTCCCAGGGGCTTCCCGTGCAAGTCTACTGGTTCTCCCCTCCGGGAGAGTCCAGTAATGAAATATATATCTTCCACTTCAATGCGTAGTGGCATCTGATCAATTATGAAGCAATCCTGATCTGGTTCCCAGTAATTTACAAGCATTTCCAGCAATCCCACATTGCTTTTCATATTTGGCATTTTAAAGAATTTGAACAATCCGCAATTTTGGAGGATATTTTGTGTTGCGCGATCCTGCATGACCTCTTGGTCTATTGTGCTATGCTCACGTTCCCTCCATGAGATGGTCATCCTGAAAAAATTTCATCAAATTATGCATTAGCCACGCTTTTTTGCATTCGGACCTGCGCATACGCGGTTTTTCCTTTGCACAGTCGCGTGTATACGCGAGTTTCCTTTAATGAACCTGCGTATGCGCAAGTCCGTATATTTTAGAAAGGGTTTTAAAGCAAAAAATCACTTAATTTTAATTTCCAAATGGACAAAATGAATAAACAGGATGATTAAGGAGCCTACCTGAAGTTTCGCTGAGTTCCGACGGTCGGTTGTTCCTGATTTGACGAAAGAAATTTTTTGCTCCAGAGCACTTTTTCCAAATCAGCTATGCAATAATGAACCAAATGAGAGGTAATTTGTCTATTTATGGCTAAAAAATTGAAAATTTTCGCAAAATTTCCTTATGCCTATTTTTTCGATCTATCTTAAGCTGCATAACTCGATTTCTTGGAAGTGCCCAGTTTGGTATGTTTTCAGGTACATTTTGACGATTTTGAGATTTTTCCCGGTTTTTGATCCATGATTTCCGACTCTTCACGGCAGGTATATGATCTTCACTAGCATATAGGTTAGGGAATCACTTTCCGTTGCATCTTGCATACTAGCCTCCATACTGATCACTTGCCTTAGGGTCGATCCCATCAAGTCATGAGTATTACACCCATTTCACTCGCCGATTTTTAATCATGACTTGATGGTAGAGCCTTCCTTTACATGGGCTTCCTAGTTAGTTCCTCGCTATCACTTGTTGCCCATGCTGCTTTTTATGTAGGCTCGGGAGTCCTCTTTAGTCCCACCATGTCTTCTGTGCTGAAGCTTCATTCTTCTTCTTAATCACTTATCATTTTTTCTGGCTTTTACCCTAGAGGCTCCCTGGTGTCGTTAAGTTGTATTACTGCATTGCATATTGGCTACTTGTTTATCCTGGCCTTTAGCCAGCTTCATTTGGACTCGATGTTTAAGCCAACTTTTGACCTTGACTTTTTGTACAAGTTAACCATTGCATGCACTTAGCTATCACGACTTGACACCTTTGTACCCATGGATGGAACGTTCCTCTGAGTATCACTTACCAGTTTTCGCCACCTTGCATTGAGCATAGGATTGTTCCAATCCCAGGAACTAGTGCATCTGATTTCTTGATACTCATTCTATCCATTGTACCATAGCATTATTTTATTCTTTTTTAGGCTTATTATATGAAAAAGACAAAAAAATCAAATATAACAAAAAGAGCGGGAACGGGATGTATCTTCGTTATTTTGATGGCAGTACAGAGTCAGTTTGTCGCCCTTGAACAAAGCACATATACTTATATATATTTCCTTCATTTGGGATGGTTCTAGTTTTGACCTAGGTTCAGCTTTTACCATGTTTCACTTGTCAGTTCTCCCCCGGTTGGTTATCTCTTCCAATCATATGGAGAGTTTGTTCTGCCTCCTGCATAACAGACTTATACAGTGTCACTTTTTACTGCCATGGTCATCACGAGTCGTGCTTTTTTTCAAGGGAATTCTAACCTGAGTCGGCCATTCTGCGGTGTCTCTTGACTCATTATTCAGTCGGCCTTCCCGGTCTTGTCAGTATCATGTTCTATCACATCATATGTTTTGATCTTCTGCTCGTGCTGGTTTGAGAAGGTCCCCATTGACTTCTTTCCGGCGGGTTTGTCTCTTATCGACTACGACACATTGCTCTGAGAGCAAACCTAGAGCCGCACCTTGGGCCTATTTCCATCATTGATAGGTGACCTCGTGCTCAGCATTTGATCATCATCATGGGTGTTTGACTGAGTGGTTTCCCCTGTGTTCGACGTCAGCACACATTATCACACTTGGGATTCGTGCAGTACCTTGATTTCCATTTGACCCTATCGGTGGATTTCTCGCCTCTGTGTCAGCTTTCATTATTGGTTGGTTCAGAGGGTTTCTTCCGTGCACTAGCTTCATCTTGTGCACGTCGGAAACGTACTTCGGTTTTGGTTCCATCACTCTCCTTCGTCCGATTCCTTCCAAATCTTGGCCTGCGGGTTACACTCGCGCTGGACCGATGTGGGATGCCTTAATGCCTTCCTTCCAGCAGATCTTTTCCCATCGACTCCGACTCATTGCTCTGGGAACAAGATCTAGAGTCTTTTTGTCAGTACCTTAGGGTTTGCAGTCATCAGTGGCAGACTCTTCGCTATCGACAGAGGGGATTCATCATTGCCTCCTGATTGGTAGATTCTTTCAAGTGTTCGACTTCAACTCATTCATTCGCACTTGTCAGATTGTACTGGGGCACCTTGACACTCATTATCATTATCGGTGGGTTGTCTCGCGTTGGTTAACGGGATACATCATTGCCTGGTAATCCAACGATTTCTCACATGGTCAACTTCAGCTCATTTATTCCCATTGTGTAGAATTGTGCCATAGTGATCGGTGAAGACCTCGGGTTGCATCAGCATGTTTCGGTTCACTTTTGACAGTCCTTTCAGTATCTGCCAGTGATGCCGTCCACCCTTATATGTTGCAGTTCAGTACAGCAGCATCCTATATGTTGGTCCCCGAGTTGCGTGATTTTACCGTTTGATCCACCTCTTATGATCCGGTACTTGGAGATTCAGTTACTTATTTGATCAGACATCCAGTTGCACCATCTTTGATCAGCTTTCTATATGTGATACTTAGACATTGATTCAGACTTACACTTCCGAGCCATGCTCAGATGATTCATTGTGTACTTTCAGTTCAGCTATACTTGTATACATGTTGGATCTATTCACTACTTTCTATATGATGTATTTTTGACTGAGCATGGGTATGCCCACCTCAGCATGAGTTGACTCTCTGTTTTCTTTCATTGGTTTTTGGCAGGCTGAAATCTGGTGAAGTCCTCTCTTGTCCTTGCGAAGTTCTTTCTATATGCATAATACATTTCGGCCATCATGTACCCCTTCTGACCTCATATATTAGGGGACATTTGTTATAGCATAATTTCTCACTTTCACATGATTCATGATTGCTTTGATGGTTTTGGGCACCCATTCCTACATACTTGGACAAATTCACTTAAAAACAGTGTAAAAATCCCCATACGCGACTATGCCCGTATTTTTCCGCGTGTATACGCTAGTCCAGCTAGACTTTTCCGCGTATGCCATTAAAATAATTAAAAAATATATAATTATTCCCTATTTTCGGGCTGGGTTGATGGTTACTCAGGTAGTTCAACCACCCCAGCACGTGGCCAACTGTTTCCAACTGTTGAAACTACTTGGAGGGAATATAAAAACCCCTCATGTGTATGGCCTAAGAGAGAGAGGATTATTGATATTATACTCTGTTGGTATTCCCTATCCAAGTCTGATTCCCCGTGCCTCCTGCACTTTCCTAGTTCATTATAGGAAACCCTTGTTTCCTTGAGATGCTCATCCCCTTATATGACATCTCGTATGCACCAGTTTGGAAGGAGTCTTAGTGAGGCAAGGGCTGGACGGATCCGGACGACGGTCTGCGAAGGCCGTGGAAGGATCAGGTGATCTCTCCACTCGTTACTTTTGTACATGCTATTTATAATACAGAAGTACCATGCTGTTCCCAAAATAAACGTGTTAGTGTATGCTTATATGTATGAGAATATTTGTTATACAAGCATTCATTATGATTTATTTAATGTTTTATATGAATCTCACTGACATTTAGAGTAGATATATGCTGTACAACTAGTCCTTTGTGCTTGTTTCTTCTTGTATTTCAGGTTAAGAAGGAAGGACGGTTGCTGGGGGTTTGAACCCTGCGGGATCTTCTTCAACCGTAGGACTGACAGGTAACTTTCTCATTCTACTCTATTTAGTTTTTCTTAACGTGCATGGTTACGAACCTCTAGGGTGATAATTCCCCGAAACACACAGATTTTCAAATTTGCCATGTTTTCCCTTTTCTTCCCTTCTAGAATCCCACTTTAGAACTACATTTCCAACTTGGAAATCATTTTCTTTAGTCCTTTTGTCAAATAACTTCTTTATAATCTCTTGGATTGTTTATGTTCTCTTATATATTTCCTCTCTGGACTGTTGTAAATGGATGGTCTAATTGATCCTTCTCTGCATATCATTTTCCTCAGATTGTACTTCCTGAAGGAGTTTCATGACTGGAACTCCTAAAGATTTTGGGAAGACTGCATCCATGCCATAAACCAGCTGATAGGGGGACATATTTATTGACTTTTTGGTGGTTAATCTATCAGCCCATAAAGCATGAATAAGCTTACTATGCCATGATTTCTGATTCTGTTCCAACAGTGTTTTGATAATATTGACAAGGCTCTTGTTAGAGGATTCAGCCAATCCATTTCCTTGAGGATAGTAGGCAATGGAATGACCCAAGGTGATATGGTATTTATGGTAGAATTCAAACATTCTTTTAGACTTGAAGGCAACAGCATTGTCTGTGATAATTTTTCTAGGACAACCAAATATGGATAGTATATCGGTTTCAAGGAACTTGATACTGACAGAGTCAGTAGCATTCCTAGAAGGTATGGCTTCTATCCACTTGGTAAAATAATTAGTGGTAGTGAGGATCCACTTATGTTGGGTTGATGAAGATAGGTGAATTTCCCCAATGAAGTCCAAACCCTATTGTTGAAAAAGAGCCACAACACTGATGGGATGTAAGGGTAAAGGTAGGAGTTTTCTCTTGCCATCAAAAATTTGACACTTATGGCAAGACATGACAATTTTTTGAGTATCTGGAAAAAGGGTGGACCAATAGTAACCAAATCTGAGGATTTTATTTGTTGTAGCCTTCCAGTATAAATGTCCTCCACATTCTCCCTCATGCAGCGCATGCATGATTTTTCCTGCATCAATCTCAAGCAAAAATTTAAGCCATATTCCAACAACATTCTTCCAATATAAAACCCCATCTAATATGCAATAATTTAAAGCTTTCTATTTCAAAAATCTAGCTTTAGTTTTAGACAGAGAAGGAGGGGTATTTAGATAAAGCAGCATATATATGATATCAACATACCAAAGTGAATTCAAAAAAGTTTCTTCAATAAATGGAGCTGTGAATTCTTCTGTTTCTTCCAAAACATCAACCATATCCATATCTAGTGCTTGGAAGTTTGACTCAGCCATGATTTTTGCTAATCCCTGCCCTTTGATTAGTTTGGTAGGCCTGATTTCTAAGTCATATTCTAAAATAACAACAATCCATTTTCCCCTTTTACCATCAGGGTCTTAACTTATAATATCTTTGACAACAGTATGTGGGACAAAAGCAATGATATGAGAATGCAAAATGTAGACTCTAAAGTCTTTCAATGCTTTTACCAAGGCTAAGGCTTGTTTCTCCATGATGTTATACTTTAGTGGAGCATCTCTTAAGGACCTACTAAAAAATGATATTGGTTGTTCATGCCCAATGTCATTCTTTTGCAGTATTATTGCAGCTATTGTATGTTCAGATGCAAAGGAAAAGATATAAAAATCTTTGGTGAAATCAGGACTTATGAGAACAGGTGTTTGAGTAAGAACTTGTTTCACTAGTTCAAATGATTGCTTAGCTTGTATTTTCCATTTAACACCTACCTCTTTCTTTAGCATGTTTGTGATATTTCTCAATAGCTTAGCAAGGTTGGGGATGAATCTCCTTAAAAAATTTATCTTTCCAATGAAAGATTGTAATTCTTTGAGGTTTCTAGGATGGCTGATTTTCAATATGCCATCAATCCTTTTAGGGTCTACTTTGATTCCCTCTTCAAAAATTATGTGACCAATAAGCTTTCCTTCTTAGAGACCAAAGAGTGTCTTTTTGGGATTCAAAGATAAGCCATATTTCCTACATTTCTTAAAAAAAATTCTTAAATGAATCGAGTGTTCTTCATCAGTTTTAGAGAAAACAGTAATGTCATCAAGGTAAATGATTATAAAATAGCCTATTTCTTCTGAAAAGGCTATGTCCATGGCCCTTTGGAAGGTGGCCCCTGCATTCATTAAGCCAAATGGCATTTTGACATACATGAATGTACCCCAAGGTGTAGTAAAAGTAGTTTTATGTTGGTCACTTGGGAGTACTAAAACCTAATTGTAACCTTAGAACCCATCCAGAAGTGAAATTCTTTTAGACCCAACCACCCTTTGAAGTTTATGATCCATTTTTGGTAAGGGATAGTTATATTTAAGGGAGGCACTATTTAGATTTCTCAAATAAATGCAGAGCCTAATTTCCCCAATCTTTTTCCTCACAGATACTAAGTTGGAAACCCATTCTGAATACCTGATAGGAACTATGATCCCAGCATCATACATTTTCTTAATCTCTTTCTCAACTAAAGGCAATAAAACAGGGTTTATCCTTCTGATTTTTTTTTTGAAAGGTTTATGATTTTCTTAAGAGGAATTTTGTGTTGAATGATGTTGGTATCATATGATTTTAGATCCTTGTATCCCCATGCAAACACATCTTTAAATTCTTTGAAAAGTTCTATGTATTGTTGTTTGATATGAGCTGGGAGAGTGTTGGATAGCTTTATCATTTTGGGTTCTGCTAGGCTGCCTATGTTATGTTCTTCTATGTTTGTTTCTATAGGCTCCATTATTGGTTCTTTGGCTACACCATTGAAATCAAAAAGTTGTTCTAATGGTGTAAGACCTTTTGGAATTATATCATTTTTACATTGTAAAACTTCCAAGTCTTTCTGGTCTGCATTGTCCACTATTTCTGCTCTAAAAGGATGTTCAAAATGGTTTATATCACCAGAAAAAGACAGCTCTATTTCAGGGTTTTGTTCTTCATTAAAACAGTTTTCCTCATGGCTTGAAGAAGGTGTTGGTATGGCAAAGTCATTCTTTGATTGCAGAAAATCATCTATGTGTTTATCTCCTTCAAATACTTGCCAATAATCTTCATTGTCAGGTATTGCAGGTCTTTTCTTTACCTTTATATCAGATTGTTCATTTGTTTGAGGTATTTGGCAATTACTAGCAACAAAGGCAAGTTCATTTGCTAGATGATTTTGAGTTCTTGGGATGAAAATGAGTTCATACTTTTCAAAGGTTTTTAGGAGATCAAGGGCATCATTTCTATATTATCTAAGTTTTGGGTTTTTGGTTGAATACTCCCCTTTAATTTGTCTAATAATTAGCTCTGAATCCCCTTGGACTGATATCTTTTTGGCCCCTAAATCTTTGAGTAAGTGTAGGCCAATAAGGAGGGCTTCATATTCAGCAATGTTATTTGTGCATGGAAAATCCAATTTATAGGAGAATCCTTTGTTTGTGTTATGTATCCATACACCAACCCCTACACTTATTTTGCTACAAGAGCCATCAAAGTTTATTTTCCAAGGTATTTCAATCTCATTTTCATTTTCTTTCTGTTGTTCAAGGCTGCTAAAATCCGGATTGTTCTTTCCTTGAGTTAATGGCAGATTTGATTGTTCTGGTAGACTAATTTTTCCTTTGTTTTCCTTTTCTTGTTGGCTGATTTCATCTTCATTATATAAGATAAAGGAATCCAAATTTGAATGGATGGAGTAAATGGGAGAATTGTTTGGTCTATCTATGTTGCTCACCATGTCTTTCATGTGGGATTTCCTATATAGTCTTCTAGTTTGGTCAAATATTGGGATGGTGGCATAAGACATGTCCATTTGAAGGCTCCCCTAAAGTTTGGCTCCCCATGATCTAGATAGAAGCATGCCATACTTAGGGGGAATGTCAGCTAATACTATGTCCATTACTAGACTCTTAGCAGGAATTTGTGCCAAGTTGACACACAAATCTTTGATTAGGCCTAAGCATTTGACCTTGCTTGAATCAAAGGAGTAAAGGTCTTTGTATGGTTTAGTAATTTCTAAGCCTAGGCTTTCCATTACTACTTTGGGCATAAGATTGTGTGAAGCACTTGAGTCTAGCATGGCATTATGCAATATTTTGTCATGTATATTCAGGCTGACATAGAAGGGAGGGACATCCCCTTCTTGGTATTTTCCTTCAAGTTCAAGACCAAACAATAACTCAGGTTTATCATCTGTCAAATTTAAAGTATCAGTGTCACTGCCTATATTCAAAGCTTTCAAAACTTGGTTTTTATATACATCCTGAGTCACTAGTTCAGCTAAGGGTATGGTGATTTTAATCTTGTCAATTTCCCCTTCAAGGCTGAAAGGAACTATTGTTCTTGACATATTCATATCTTCTTTGTCATTTACAACTCTTTCAGCAATTCTGATTTGCTGATTTTTATTTGGACTGCTATTTGGGACAGATTTTTTAGGGCCACTAGTAGAAGTAGTAGGGCAGCTTTGTTCAACACGTTGCTAACTGTTTTTGTCTTTATTTATATCAGTTTTCTTGGCCACAATGTTGATGTTACTGGTTGTCTTTTTAGGCTCATTTTCTAAAGTTTTCTTAACAGCAGTACTAGTGTTTTTGTCATTAGAAATCTCTGGGCTCCCTTTGCTTCTAAGATTATATTGTTTGTGTACCTCCATGATTACATTTTCAAACCCCAATCTGTGATCTTCAGAATCTTCATGATTGTTTTCAATTTGTTCTGAAGAGAAGAATCCTTGTTCTTCTTCAGTGAGAAAAACATCTGTCTCACTGTTAGATCTTATCAGATTTACATGATTTTCTTCCAACCTTTCAACTTCCCTTTCTTCTTCTTGATTAATATAGTTTTGTTGAAAGGGAGGCCTAATCTGTTGGTCATTATCTCTTTTCCTATCTTGATTAGAGTCTCTTCTAAAATTTGTATTTCTATTTTTGTTTTGGGGATTATTTTGGTTTTCTCTAGGGGGCACTCTATCATTCAGATTTATCTTTTCAAGCATTCTCTCCATTACCTTCACTAAGTTATCAATTTTAGTATCTGATGATGAGGCTGATGCCATTGCATCATCCCTGTATGTAAATCTTTTTTCTGCTCTCAACCTAGCTCTTTTCTCAATTATATTTGCTTCTACACTTAAGGCTCCCCTCTGCATATCTTCTAAAGTTGAGGGGTCTCTTTCTCTTAGCTGGTAGGCCATTTCAGGATCAAAGCCCTCTGGAAATTTAGCAAAGGCTAAGCCTAATGGAGGTTTCATGTCTGGAGGAAGTGCATTATAAACACTATTGAATCTAGTGCAATATTCTTGGACACCTTCCCCACTGTTTCTTTTGAGATTGGTATATTCTGAAAGGATTTGGAGAGGGTTCTTCCTAATTTCCCATTTGTTTATGAATGTTTGATATAAAGAAGGGATATCATTTATGTTGTGAGGAGTTAAGCCCTTAAACCATTTCTTGGCTTCTCCTCCTAAACTTTGAGCAAAAATTCTCATCTTAATGGTCTCTTCTTCTATTTCCATGTAATCAAAGGCATCATTCATTTTATCCACATGTTGTTGGGCAGTAGTAGGTTCATTTCTAGTGAAATGCAGAATTTTGGAGTGATAATCATTGGGTAGGGGAACCAGAGTTTGTGGTAACACTATTGGAGCATACCATGCTGCCATGATAGGAAATAATGGGGGATTTACAAGAGGTGGATTAACAAGAGGGAAAGTGGGCTGAAATGGATTGTTTTGAATAGTGGATGTGTGGATAGGAGTAGAAGAAACACTTGGGCCAGCAAACTGATGATGAGCAGATTTGTTATGGATGGAGCTGAAATGATGAAGAAGCTAAGAATCGGGTGGAGCAGAAGGTGAATCTTCTCTGTTAAAGCTTTGTTGCAAATATGTGGTTTCAAAGTTAGCTTGGTTTAAATCACTTTGAGATTTATTTCTGAATAGGTTATTTTTGTAAGGTAAGTCAAAGTGAAGGTCTTTCAAGACTGTAATTTTTTCAGGGATAGATCTTGTTCTTAGGATGGTCCTATCAGTAGTTGGTTTTCCAAGTTTAGAAGTCTGCCACAAAATCCTTTCTAGATTGTCAACTATGGTAGGAGGGTTAGGATCTGGATGGGATCTAGTATGGACTCTATGTGAAGCTAGATTTTAGTTTTCCAAAAATTAGAGAGGTTGGAAGTTTTTAGGACTGTTTTTTAAGATTTTTCCTCTCACAGTGATTTCTATAATAGAGAACTAAGTTTCTAAATTTTCTCAGGGCTGGTTAAAACAGTCCTAAGGAAATCTGGAGTACTAGTGAGGTAATAGGCCTACTGGGGCTGGTGGAGTCACCAGGTGGAAATTTTTAGCCTTTCTGAAGATAAAATGTTTTATGGTCCACCACCAATGGTTTATTTGAAAACCAATCTGAAATGTTTTGGGTTTTTCTGAGTTTTTATGTGGTTTTATGGTTATGAGAGTGTCCTATACCTGATTCAACACCTAGATAAGGTGATGAAACAAATAGAGTGTGCTTTATGGCTTATCAGTTGATTTCTTCAAGGTTTGATAAGGGTATCTTAGAATCCTAAGGTTTACTTAGATTTCCACTGGTTCAAACAGATCCTATCATGATTACCATTATGCTGGTAGTGCTTGAAGAATCTATAGTTCACTTGAATGAATACTGAGTGTCTTTTTTAGGGACTTTTACTCAAAAAGGTTCCACCGTGATCACCAAAATGTTGGGATACTGTGATTTAGCAGATTAGCATACTAAATTACAAGGCAACACATAAACCAGTCTTTAGAGTTCTAGGATCTAGCCCTCCTAGTCTCAGAGAGGGATCCCTTAATATGTTTGCAAAGATATGACTTGTTTGCTTGAAAAAATTTGATTTTAGGCTAGTTATTAAGCATGATTTTGTTTGATTGTTTTGTGGGACATGAGGATCTAGGCAGCATAGATAGAAAATGGAAATCTCTAAGTCATTGGGAAATGGATTCAAATGGAATTTTGTAAAAATTTTGTAGATGAATCAGGGGTATCAGAGGGCAAATCTAACTTGGCTATTGGATCTACAAATTTTTTAGGTGAAATGAAATGAACATTAAGGGTTTAGAATGAAAAGTAGAACTAAGGGCAGTTAAGAATCCTTAATTATATGTACTTCTCAACAAAGGGACTTAAAACATCATTTGAACATGAAGAAGTATTTTATAGACAGGGCTAACCATGAATTCTACAAATCACACTTTAGCAAACAACCATTTCAATACAAACTTTCAAAATGAAATCTATGAGTTGAGGAACGCTCTATTTCATCAAAGATTTCACTTTCAAGGATAAGAAAACATTCAAGAATAAAAAAAAAATACATTCATAGAAGAGGGAACTCCTAAACATCTGTGATTATAGCTATAAAGACATTCAAAACAATTATTTGAGCAAGTACAAAGGGTATGATCAAAACAGACCTCTTTGGCAGACTTTGGACAATGATACTTTAAAGGGAGACTTCAGAAACAATTTTCAAGTGGCAGCAAGTAAGCAGGGAGAACCATAAATCATTCTTGAAACCAACCATTTGAACTATTTGGGAAATAAACAAGCATAAGGGTTGACAAAGCAATCAAACTACTTAATAAAACCTTCAGCAGATGAAAACATAAAGACAGTAAAGAGTAAACAAGTCTAAGGTGCTTCTAGGAGACATTTCTTAGCCTAAAATTTTTACTCTACTGCAAGCGAGAAAATAATGAAAAAAAAATGGAAAACAAGAAAAATATCAAAAATTTAGAATACTTCACCAATAGCCAAGCTCAAGGATCCAATGACAGAGCTTTCTCCATCAACAAGCAGGTCAAAGCATCCATAGGTTCCAGTACATCAATTTCTTTTTAATCTTCAGCACAGCTATATATTACTTCAAAAGAGTCATCAAATGCCCAACATACAATGAGTTCGAATGCAGTATTTATGCTGCAAATTAGGAGGTGGAACCATCTAGGGTTTAAAATGTTATAAATGACATAGTAAATGCACTCCTATCCTTAAAACCATGCAAGGCATAAGGTAGGAATGTCTCTCAAATACTTCTCTGTGTAATTAATCTGTCTTTACTTCCTGAGGATGAAATTGTTGAGATCGCAACAAGATGATGAGCTTAGTGAAAAGAGTCGCCTTCACTAAGTGGGCCCGCAGGCTATTTTTGGCGCAAAGTCTATTTTTAGACTATGTCTATTTTTAGACATGTCGATCATATTCTATGAGTTGCCGGATGCTATTTGTGGATGGTTGGTCAAGTTGGAAAAATAGATGGACTTATATTTTTAGACATATTGGGCAGAATCTATTTTTAGATTGCCAGTCTAAAAATAGATATGTCGAATATTATTAGCTCTTAATAATATTTGGACTATAAACATTATCTTATTCTCTTGGAGCATTTCAGTTAAGTGCACAGATGTGGCACAGGAGTTGACAGAAGGAATTACGCTATTCCTAGGGGTTAAGTGGAGCTATTGCATGGAGAATTTAGTTAGAACTCATGTGATAGAGTTTTGGTGGAGTTGATTGAGGAGTTAATGGAGTTGTGTTCAATTTAACTAATCTAAACATAGTTGAGCTAGTTGTATTTAGTCTAACTGATTAATACACTAGTGAAGAGTGGTGTGAATTAATTATTAATTAATTCACTAATTATAAACTCATTAATCAACTAAATATTACATCAGTTAACTTCAGTGCATGGACAGTTTCAGTGGAGACTAGTGCAGAGATAAGTGAAAGAGCAGGTTAACTATCAGTTGTGACTATACTGTTGCATATTTGCAAATACCAGTGATTGGAGAAGCCCATGAGGATTGTGCAGTGAAAGCCAGGTGGTTTATGTTATTTAATGAGCCATCCTACAACATTGATTACGCAATAGAGGCTGGCTATCAGGTGGCAGAGATTGGAGCATGTGTTTTGCTAGATCTAGCTTGATTAGTTTGTAGCAATTTGAGGTTGTGCTAAGAGCTTGTGAGGAGCTTTGTAAAATGATTGTTACATGATCTCTATGACATATAATATACATATAGTTGGGGTTTTCAGCTTTAAGCTTTCCCATGAAATATTGTGTTCATATGTGTGATTGTTTATGGATTTAATGTGCACATGCGATTGTTTTTATTTCCGCAATTAATGATCAATGGTAGAACAGATTTTGTATTGTGCATGAAGCTAAAATAGTGTGTGATCAGAAGAATCTCAGTGAAAAATATATCATTTATTCAAATTTTATACATGGTATCAGAGCGAGATTTATCATTGGAGCAATTGCAAAATATTGAAGCGGTTGAGTTTTGTGATGGTGGAATTCGAATTTGCAGTTGTGTTTTCTTGGTGTCGAAGTTGAGATGTCTTTCAACGGATTGCGATTGGAGTATGCCCTTGAGGGCAGCTCGAATTATATTGCATGGAAGGATAGGATGGAGCTGGTGCTGGATGAAAATGGGTTGAAGGAGTTCATAGATGCAGAAATTCCAAAACCTACTTCTAGTGATGTTGTCGTACTTGACACATGGAAAAAGAATACAGAAAAGTGTCAAAGGATTCTGTTGGAAGTTGTGAAGGATCACATAGTGTCCAGCCTTCATGGTAAGGCTTCTCCATTCTTGATGTGGAAATCTTTGACAGATTTATTTCAAAGCAAGAGCGACCAGAGGAAGTTGGTGCTCAAGGATAAACTCAGAAACATAAAAATGGAGAAAGGCGACAGTATGCCCAAGTACCTCACGAAGTTCATCCAATGTAGGGATGAGCTAGGAAGTGTGGGGGTTACTGTTGATGACGAGGACTTCGTGAGCTTGGCTCTCCTTAGGCTTTCGAAGAGTTGGCATTCCTAACAGGACTCTGTCAATGATCAGGATAAATTGCCAGGATGGGAGCGACTTTGGTCGGATCTTGTGCAAGAGGATATAAGGCGAAGTACCAGGGACGGATCTTCATCAAAGAACTCTGATGAAGAGAATTGCACTTTGGCTGCCAAAGAAAAGAAGGGGAAGAGCAAGAAAGCTTCTCAATCTGGTGCGAAAGGCAAGAAGCAGGACCTGTCCAAGGTGAAGTGCTTTCACTGTCACCAACACGGACATTACGCCACTAGTTGTCCACAGAAGAAGAAAAATAAGCAGGCTGCTGGATCTACAGCTGGAGAGGCCTTAGCCTCGTAGTTTGAGCTGGATTTTTTGCTGATCGCATGCTTGGTCTCAAGTGTGATGGATTCAGTGTGGTTTCTTGACAATGGTGCACCTTTTCACATGACAGGAGATCGAGATTTGCTTACTGATCTGGATGAGAAAGATCTTGGAGTGCACATCGAGATGGGCGATGATGGTAGATACAGTGCAACCGGTATCAGTACCATTTCCTTTGAGAGGGAGTCTGGTAAACCCTTCATATTGAAGGAATTGATGCATGTTCCAGGATTGAAGAAGAATCTGATCTCTGTAGCGATGTTAGAAGACAAGGGATATGATGTTGTCTTTAGCGAGGGAAAGGATTTCCTGTGCAGTAAGGCAACTGGTGAGACTTGGAGGATAGGGGTTCTAGTTAAGAAACTTTATCAATTGCAGGTAGATGGCTGCGCAATAATGGCAAGAAAGGTAGAAGGAGTGGTGATCCGGGATGATGGCGAGTTATGGCACCGGAGATTGGGCCACCTTCACCATGGAGCTTTGAAGATACTGCAGCAGATTTCTACTGGGCTTCTTAAGGGTACTCTTGCGTAGTCAGATCAGTGCAAGGGATGTACCTTGGGAAAATTTGTGAAAGCCACCTTTCACAAGAAGGATAGTTGTGCCACGATGATCCTTGAGAGAATTCACACAGACATGTGTGGACCTTTCTCAGTAGCTTCGACAGCAAAGCACAAGTATTATGTGATATTTGTTGATGATTTTTCTTGAAAGTGCTGATCTTCTTCATGCAGAAGAAGAGTGAGACATACTCAAAGTTCTGTGAGTTCAAGGCACTGGTTGAGAAAGAATCGGGGAAGCAAGTGAAGGCTCTTAGGAGTGACAATGGTGGTGAATTCATATTTGTCGAATTCAAGGACTTTTGCAGCGTAGAAGGAATTCGAAGAGAGCTCATAGCACCTCATAACCCACAGCAGAATGGGGTTGCGGAGCGGAAGAACAGAACGATCGTGGGTGCTGCACAGGCAATGTTGCATGATCAGGGCCTTCCCATACACTTGTGGGCTGAGGCATGCAATACTGCAGTATATGTGCAAAATCGTTGTCCTCACAGGATACTTGGCATGAGTACACCCGAGGAGGCATTTTCTGGTAAGAGGCCTGATATTTCCCATTTGAGGATTTTTGGTTCGCCTGTTTACATTCATGTGATGAAGGATGCCAGGAAGAACCTGGAGCTGACTGAAGAGGTTGGGATATTTTTTGGGTACACTGATACACCCCACAACTATCGTGTGTATTTTCCATACAGTCACAAGACTGTTGTGCGACAGGATATCAAATTTCATGAGGAGAAAGCTATGAAGTGTTCACTTGAGAGGGAGCCACACTTGCATGCAGATGAGGAGCTATTAGTTCCTAAGGATGAGTCTCAGGATGTGGATCAGCCACAAGATGAGGTTCATAAAGTGGAAGAGACCACTCAAGCAGCGCCAACCATCAGAGGGCGGAAGCGCACTACAGAAGCTGAGCGACTGGCTCAAGATGCAGAGAAGGTTGTAGGAGCACCTACATCACAGCGCAGACGGAGATAGTCACCTGACCGGTATACTGGATACATGGCTCTTATGAGCAAGTGTATCGTGACGAAGCCATCCTCTTTCGAGGAAGTTGTGGAGGATCCCACATGGGTAGATGCCATGGTGGAAGAGTAAGATTCGATTGTCAGAAACAGTGCATGGGAGATTGTCCCAAGGCTGGAGGGGAAATCAGTGGTGGGTTCAAGATGGATCTACAAAGTGAAGCAAGCAGCTGACAGGAGTGTGGAGAAGTACAAGGCAAGATTTGTTGTCCGAGGCTTTTCACAGATTGAGGGGATCGATTATGAGGAGACCTTTGCACCTGTCGCAAGGTATTCTTCCATACGGACGACTCTTGCTCTCTCAGCGCAGATGGGGTGGCACATTCATCAGATGGATGTGAAGACTGCGTTCCTCAATGGAGTGATTGAGGAGGAGGTGTACATAGAGCAGCTCGAAGGTTTCAAGATCTTCAGCAGTGAGTTGCATGTGTGCAGGCTCAAAAGAGCGTTGTATGGGTTGAAACAAGCACCTTGTGCTTGGTACACACGGATTGACAGTTATTTTACCGGACTTGGATTCTGCAAGAGTGAGGCGGATCTGAACCTATACTAGATAGTGTTGGAGGGTAAGTTGCTGATCATTTTACTTTATGTAGATGATTTGATACTGACCGGTGATGAACAGTTGATACTATCATGCAAGGCTGATCTTGCAAAAGAGTTTGAGATGAAGGACTTGGGCCTCCTTCATTATTTCTTGGGATTGGAAATTTGGCAGCGCAGTGGTGGACTGTTTGTTTCTCAAGGTAAGGATGCCCGGGAGATACTGGAGAAGTTCAACATGCATGGCTGCAAGCCTGTTGATACTCCTCTTCCTGGTGGATGGAGGAAGGAGGATTCTACTTCAACGGAGGTAGTGGATGCCATTGTTTATCGACAGTTGGTGGGGTTGCTTATGTATCTGGTCAATACATGACCCGACATATGTTATGTTGTTAACCAGCTTTCACAAGCTATGGTTAAGCCTACCAAGCTCTACTGGAAGGCAGGAAAGCATGTATTGAGATATCTCAGAGGCACATCGGGATATGGATTATGGTACAGACAGTCGGATGAGGTGAGGCTATGTGGCTTCACGGATGCAGATTGGGTAGGGAGCCCAACGAACAGAAAGATCACATCTGGAGGGATTTTCAATATCGGGTCGGCAGTAGTTTCTTGGTACAGCAGGAAGCAGAGATCCGTGGCACTCAGTTCAGCAGAGGCCGAGTATATGGAAGCGAGTTTGGCTGCATGCGAGGCTATATGGATGAGGAAGATCCTGGTCAGGTTGTTTGGTTCACACTTAGATCCTACTGTGATTTATTGTGATAATCAGAGTTGCATTAAACTCTCGGTTAATCCGATATTTCATGATAGATATAAACAAATTGATATCCGGTATCATCATATCAGAGATTGTGTGCAGTGGAACATCATGTTACTTTCATACATTCCTACGGAGGATCAGGATGCTGATATCTTGACGAAGGCGTTCACCAAGAGCAAATTCGAATACCACAGAGGCAGGATCGGGGAGGCAGATAATCCCTATCTTGTTGAGATTGCAACAAGATGATGAGCTTAGTGAAAAGAGTCGCCTTCACTAAGTGGGCCCGCAGGATATTTTTGAAGCAAAGTCTATTTTTAGACTATGTCTATTTTTAGACATATGGATCATATTCTATGAGTTGCAGGATGCTATTTGTGGATGGTTGGTCAAGTCAGGAAAAATATATGGGCTTCTATTTTCAGACATATTGGGCGGAAACTATTTTTATATTGCCAGTCTAAAAACAGATATGTCGAATATTATTAGCTCTTAATAATATTTGGACTATAAACATTATCTTATTCTCTTGGAGCATTTCAGTTAAGTGCACAGATGTGGCACAGGAGCTGACAGAAGGAATTACGCTATTCCTAGGGGTTAAGTGGAGCTATTTCATGGAGACTTCAGTTAGAACTCATGTGACAGAGTTTGGTGGAGTTATTGAGGTAGTTGGTGGAGTTGTGTTCAGTTTAACTTAGTTAAACATAGTTGAGCTAGTTGTATCTAGTCTAACTGATTGATACACTAGTGAAAGTGGTGTGAATTAATTATTAATTAATTCACTAATTATAAACTCATTAATCAACTAAAGAATACATCAGTTAACTTCAGTGCATGGACAGTTTCAGTGGAGACCAGTGCAGAGATAGGTGAGAGAGCAGGTTAATTATCAGTTGTGACTATACTATTGCATATTTGCAACTACCAGTGGTTGGAGAAGCCCATGAGGATTGTTCAGTGCAAGCCAGGTGGTTTATGTTATTTAATGAGCCATCCTACAACATTGATTATGCAATAGAGGCTGGCTATCAGGTGGCAGAGATTGGAGCATGTGTTTTTCTAGATCTAGCTTGATTAGTGTGTAGCAATTGGAGGTTGTGCTGAGAGCTTGTGAGGAGCTTTGTACAATGATTGTTACATGATCTCTATGAAATATAATATACAGATAGTTGGGGTTTTCAGCTTTAAGTTTTCCCATGAAATACTGTGTTCATATGTGTGATTGTTTATGGTTTTAATGTGCGCATGTGATTGTTTTTATTTCCGCAATTAATGATCAATGGTAGAAGAGATTATGTATTGTGCATGAAGCTAAAATAGTGTGTGATCAGGAGAATCTCGGTGAATAATATATCAGTTATTCAAATTTTCTACAGAAATAGCTGAAAATATTGACTTTGAGGCCTTTTTATGTCTTTATACTAACTATTCTAATAGTTTATAATATCTTCTTTAGTGTAATAACTGTTTATTTGTCTTTTGAGACATAAAGTAAGTGAAAGGTGTCAATTTTGATTTATCAAGTGAATAACTGCTCTGTGTTGACTTATCCAAGGCTACTTTAGCCTAAGTTCCCTTGATTTCATCATAAAACTATGTTTTAAGACCTTTTAGCCTTGATCTGCTTTTTTAATTAATCTTCTTTGTTGTCTTTTGCTTTATCACTTCTTAAATCATTTGTTCTATTCCTTTATCTCCTTCCGGACCTTTTTAAACTTCTTCCACCTGTATTTAACTGTGTTCTCTTTTTAATCTGCCTTTTTATGTTTCTGCTTCTTCATAACTGCTTTATCTCTTAATCTTTATCCTTGACTGTGTGTTCTTTTTTGTGTGTAGGGGTTTCTTTATCCGTTGGAAGTTTTCATAACCCGTCGAGGGTGTAATATTCCAAAATTTTGTGGAATATTAATTTTTGACATTTTCACTTAGGAGGTGAATAAAATGGGTAGGAGACCCATTCATTTTATCTATATGGAATAAAAATCCTCTTAGCATGAAGGGGGATCACTTTTGGAGCTTGATTTCACACCTCCATGTGTGAAAAGGGGCTTTTGCAAGAAGGCTAGGTCAAGTTTGACCAAGTCAAACTGCGCAGTAGCATGAGGTGGAGAGCACATTGTGGGCCAGCATAGTGGGATAAGGAGGGAAGCTTATAGAGGAAGGAAACCCTTATGAGTGAAGTCCATTGAGAGGGAGCTAATATTGTTTAAAATAAGGGCAAGGTATCCATTGTAAATCATCTTGAGTATTATTCATCTTTGGTCCGGTGGACTTGCAGCAACATCTTGCTGGTTAGCAAGAATTTCCAAGGGAATTCCTGTTTAGGATTTCCTCTCCTTCTTGAGTAGCTCTTGGAGGATTTCACTCTATTCCCCATATTCAGACATTGAGGTTAAGCACTATCCTTCATCATCAACGTAGTTTCAGCTAGAGATTGTGCAGTGTTGCTGGTGTTGCTAGAGAGGTTTTCCACAACACCATCCTTGGCTAGTTTTTCAGAGGAGGGAGCTTCCATCCCTTTGGGAGATCAGCAAAGGAGGTTTATGAGCTTATTCCACCATCTTAGGCATGATGCCAACCACCTGACATCATATGCAGCACAGTCCCTCTCTTAGACAGCGTTATTCTTTGAGAGCATTTGCTGTGAGGGATTAGCAGATAGTTGGAGGGTGAAATCTTAGGTGAAGGGATTAGCCTTTCACTTCAGATTTCCATTGGAGGAGGGTTCTTCATTTTTTGCTTCCATTTACACCTTCTCCATCCATTTCCAGTTCTTGAGTTGCTGCTGCCCAGCAATTCCAGCATTTCTGCAAAAGTGTCATTTTGCTTGTATTTCAGCCAATCCTTTTAGAGGATCTATGTACTGTATTTTCAGGGGTTGAGATCATACTCCCCCTTCTTATTTGAGCTTCATATTGCCATATCCATTTATTTCTGACATTTATGCAGCTATGCCTTTTATAGACAGTGCAGTCATAGCCTGCAGTTCCTTAACTATAGCAGTGTGCTTCATATTCATCATGTATGTAATGAGGGGCTTGTGTTGTATTGATTGAATGATTGATTCCTCAAGTCATTGCATTCATTTTACTGTTATAATCATATGTGTTGGCTATTTACATCTTTTTCATAAGTAAACTCAGAAAAATAACGCAGAGAATCCATTGTATGCTCATACATTGTTGCAACCCCATTCCTTAGGCAATTCCTGTAGGAGGAATGTTACAAGATCTATAGACAGAGTCTATAGAGGGCCAGGTAGCCTTTGGATCTCATCCTTTCTATAAGGTTACATATCCAGTAAATTCCCCTATAGTCAATCTCTGGAATATATTGTGATATTTCCAAAAAAGGAATATTACAGAGGGTTTGAACCTTTATACAACCCCATCCCTTTTCATTTCAGACTCTCAAAGTTATCCTGAGGCCATGAATCTTGACCTCGACTGTGGGATGGCCCCTTGGGCTTGGGGCACCATCAAACCTGCAAAATAAACAAAACAATTAATGAAACCCTACGTTTTTTGTGGTTTACTACTTTCCAGAGATTTATGAGGGCGTAAGGAGTAGTGAGGAGGAAATGAATGCGCAGAAGGGTTTTTATGGAGAAAACCGTGAAGAAATGGGTTTCAAAACAATTTTGGCGAGAAATTTGGGCGAGAGTGGTTTTGCAAAAAACCACTGGTGATTTTCGCACTGCCCATGAGCAGTTAGAAGTTTTGCCCTAGGGGAATGCGATTCCATACAAATAGTGACACATGTCCTTTATGGAACCGCCGGTTTTGCGTTGGAAACACGCGTTAACCCTCGGAGGTGAAATCCACGTGATATCGTTTCTGGACCGTCAAATCTAGGAACTCCAGATCTACGGTGGACGATGAACGCATTGGGGGAAGGTGTGAGGTGGAAGGGGATAGTGGAAGCCAGGTGGCAACCAGAGATTGGATGGGCGTTTGAATAATGGGGGGTGGGTCCAGAGTATGACGTCGGCTCTTTTGTTTGGTAGCAGGATGGTCGATCAGTGGGGTTGGCTGTCGAGTTAAACAAGAACCATTAGATCCATAAGATATACGGTGTAGATTGATTTGCAGGGATGAATGGGTGGGAGGTTGGATGATGAGGGGGAAGTGCGGAGCTGTTGGATGGTCGAGATCGACGGTTGAGATCCATCGAGGAGTAACACAAGCACGGGGAAAAGAAAAAAGAAGGGGGCTTAAGAAGAGGGGCTGGGGCACGGTCCTGTGGAGGAATAAGGGACCGGGAGCGGAGAGATAAGGGACTAGCGGACTTTAGCTGATGGTCATGGCTCTTGGTTATATGTGGAAGGGGCAGAGAGTTTTCAAACAAAAATGCGCTTAAGGCCTTATGTCAAAAAATAGGTGGATATAAGGCTAAAAAGGGAGTTTTTGTGCCTTTTGAAGGTTTCGGTAAGTTAGAAAGGGATTTTTAAACCAAAACAAAGTGATTTTAATGGTTTAAAGGGTTTTTTATGGGTAAATGAGGGATTTAGTGAAGGAAAAAATGCGGTTTTTAGAGGGAAATGAAGGGTAATGAAGAGGAAAAAAGGACTTTTTAGCAAGGAAAAAATGATTGTTTGGATAAGTGAAAATGAGTGAAAATGGGCAGATATAGCCTGAAATAAGCTTCTTTTAAGACAGAAGGGTGATATTTTTGGGAGGCATAGATGAAGATTCTTGGTAAACTGATAGACTTAGGATAGTGAAGGCTATGAGATTTCTAGAACTCACAATGTTTCTGCAATATTGTTTTTAGAAATCTGGGATTGTCAAATTTAGTCATCTTTGAATAAAATTAAAATTATGGATGACTAACACAATGGAGAAATGATGTCAAGATATGCAAAGTTTTCTAGGACTCTATCATGCTGAGGGTAGAATGATACCTGCTCCAAAACTTTCACTGGATGGTGCTGTGGACAGTTTGCGGGTTCTTCCTGCAAAAACAACTACCTCAAGTGAAAGCATCTTCTTTTCATCCAAATTTATTAAAAAACATGACTTTTGGAAAGGAAGATGGGAGGGTGCATACCTGTCGGAACTGAAAAATTAAATTTTTCAAGAGTGCGAATGTGTGGCATTGCCTCTGTTTGTTATGGAGTGCTAATCACAGTGTTGCTTTCGGTCTGGTGATTAGATACTCTAAGCTCCAATTTTTCCTTGGGAGTTGTTACTTAGGTCCTAGTTTTGATTTCAGTTGGGGTTGCCCCCAGACTAAGATCAGGGGGGGGTTGCCGATTACTACCCCCTGTCCAGGATCTCCCTTTTGTTTGTTCCTCGGCTTATTTTTGCAGCATTTGGAGGATTTTCATAATTCTCCTGGTTGTATGGTTGTTTATGAGCCTTGGAAGGGTTACGCTAGATTGACCAGTGCCATTGGTCCATTCTATGTGGGGAATGGGGGATATCGGTTCCCTTGTTTCTGGTTGGTATATGAGTGCCGGGGTGACTTTCATGATAGCTATGTTGTGATATGTTCTAAGCAGAATCTTATGAGTATCCAGGGTATTGATTACTTCTGCCTAGGTGTCCTTGGGCCAAAGACCCAATCGAACCATCTACAGAATCGACGTGCATGGTGCTACTGCTGCCTAAGTGATCTTGGGAAAAATATCTAATCAAACTGTCTACAGAATCGATGTGCATGGTACTATTGCTGCCTAGGTGATCTTGGGTCAAAGACCCGATCAATCCATCTACAGAATCTACCTACCTGATAACTCCCTGAGTGCCATGGGTGCTACTGCTGCCTAGGAGATCATGGGTCAAAGACTTGACCAAGATGTCTACAGAATCTACTTAGTTGGTAACTCTCCGAGTATCATGGGTGTTACTGCTGCCTAGGAGATCTTGTGTCAAAGACCCGATCAAGCTGTTTGTAGAATCGATGCGCATGGTCACTCCCCGAATACAGATTACTGCTGCCTAGGTGACCTTGGATCATAGACCCGATCAAACCGTCTGCAATAATCAATGTGCATGATAACTCAAGAGAATGAGGTAACCAGGTTCCCCTGTCCCTGGTTGGTGTATGGTAGAGAGACAAGTGGTTTTCTTTCTGGTGAGTGTCGTTCCTCCTGCATGTACAGGACGACATGAGGTTCGTCGTTGATAGACTAGATGGAGGGATCCTCTTGATAGGATCGCTCGACCGCATGTAAGGCATCCCTATACCATGGTATTTCTGAAAAATTGTGGGTATAATGCCTATAGGTGTCACAGAGGGCGCATGCGTGATCGGTACGCAGCGTTTTTCCTGTACTTTTGGTGGCAAGTTCCTTTTTGTGGGAATGTCATTTTGAGGGGCCTTCCTCACAACCGAGGAGTGGTTTTAACTCGTCCAACTCTGGGCATATGTGAGTAGGGTGTCCTGTGACATCACATATAGCGCAGGCTGATGACTCCCTCTGCATGGTGGGGGTCACCACTTTCTTTCCTTTCTTGGCAATTTTCTTTATCATGGTCACCAGTTTTGCAGTGGGAATTTCCCTTGCGGGGGCGGTTTCGACTGCTACTTGGGTAGGTTGGGGCTCCTCGGGACCAGGGGGCTTTAACCCAAATGTGGTAACATTGGTAGGTGGCATTCTTGGAGGGGGAACGAGATACCATACAGGGAATGCCAATCATATATTGGGTAATACCAGTGTTTCCAAGACCTGCTGGGAGGTGAAGCCAGGAAGTGGGTAGAGGAAAGGAGTTTGGGAGGGTGCAGTAGATGATGCCTCGGTGTCGTTACTGCTTGAGTCCATGTCCTGACTAACCTCGGTGCTTGATGTGGACATCATGCATACCGGGGCCCCTGTGGCATCAGGAAATACCTCAGGGATAATAGGAGGATCTCTTAGGAATGACCCTAGGATGGACGATGGTTTGAATTAGCCAGGGCCATATTCTTGATATCGTAAAAGACCATCTGTGGTTGTATCTACATAGGGCAGAACCATATCTATGTTGGTCAAGAGACGCTTTTCAGTGTGCGTCAGTTGGTCTACTGTGATGATTCGATCCTCGTGGGGAACAGCATGATGCAGAAAACAAAGGATGCTATGGCAGACATGGCGTACATGTAACTCCTCCCAAGGAATATATTTTAATCTAAGTGAGCGTCCAAGACTTCGATGTCTATGTGGACCATCTTGCCGGATAAGCAGACCAGTACATTTTGGAAGAGACCGACAGGGGTCGAGGGATGGCCGTCGTATACTCTGAGTGTGATGATGGAAGGTTTGAGTTCGGGGGCTCCTAACTTCTTCCATACATTCTTTGACATGATGCATGTGGATGCACCCTCGCCAATGACACATCGGTGAATATTGATATTCTGTACCAATACTGGTATCTAGAAGGTGACCATGGAGGGAAGCCTAGGGGTGGCTTTGTCTAAGTCAAAAACCATCATGCGCATGTCGGCAGGGTCGACGGTGCCAAATGTGGAAAGTATGGCTTTCCGTTGCTTTGGGCACGACTGTAGTACCTCCAAAGCGGGCATAGCATTAGGTGACTGAGCTAAATCGTCTACGATGTTGTAATTGTGGGCTGCTTTGGAGTAGCTACCTGCTCGCCTATTAGGCCCTTTTACCATTTCTGGAAATGGTTCCAAAGGAATCTTTGGAATGGTTAAAGGTGCAGTCGGTGCGCTCGTACTAGCCCCTTACATATTGGTGTCTGGAGGGGTGTCATAGCTATGATTCCAAGTTTGGAAAAACATTTCTTCCCCAGCCATGTAAATTTCATGGTTGTTTTTCCCAGAATCGTCAGGGTTTTTCTGCTGAGTGCTGACCGTTACTTGATGGGGGAAGGGCTCTTGCAGAACCGCAGTTGTCTGGGAAGATCTGCCTTGTCCTCGGTTTCTCTGAAGCTTTTTAAGCTCAGGGATTTCGGGACAATGGTGAGTATAGTGCCCATACTCACCACATATTGAACAAGAATGGTTTTTTCATAGAGGTGGCCTTTTGCCTTGCTTTTGGGCATTGCTTGGCTCCTGGTTATGATTCCAGTTGGAGTTACCTCCCGCCTGGGATCGCGGTGGGTGTTGTTGGTTGCTGCCCCCCTGTCCAGGGTTCCCTTTGAGCTAGTTTTTTACCTTTCTTTTAACCATGTTAGGAGGGTAGTTCTCCTAATCATACTGGTGTGGTTGATTTTGGGACGGCTGCACCTATGCATTGGTTTGCGTAGGTGGGTTACGTGCTTGGGAATGAGCATACTGTTGTCCCATGTTTGCACCTGACCGTTTGGGGGGAGTTCTTCCGTCAGTTTTTCTTCCCGCGTACTGGGTCCCCTCAGCCAGAGGATAAAGTCCTCCACGGTGATACATTGGTGCCCTATTAGTCAAATTTTGTTGCTGCATATGATGACTTTGAAATCCAGGTTGAGACATGTTCTGGGTAGACCCATGTGTGTAACTGAGATTTTGACTACTGCTGCCTAGGTAACCTTGGGTCATTGACCCAATAAGTCCATCTGCAGAGTTAGATGCACCTGGAAATTCTTGATAAGATTGCAGGCGTGGGGTGTTGGGCAGGATATTATATATGTATCCTGATTGCGTGTAGATCAGTTCAAGCTGTTGGGCTTTACTGATTGCGTCCTCTTTAGATGTGGGGTTACGTTGCACCACATCCTTTGAAATCTCCGTCGTCAGAGTTTTCAAGAATAAATCTAAAAGGACTCGGTCGTCGAGTTGTGCTTTGCATAAAATGAGACGTTGTCTCCACTCATGGAGATGTACTGAAATATGGGTAGAGGGGGATTGTCTGAAATGAGTCAGTAACTCCATTCCCGAATCGTGGTGAATGGGTAACTGAAAGTATGTGAGGAACGTGATAGCGAAGGTGCTAAAGGTTCTATGTGAAGCAAGGGGTTGCTCTACGTACCATTTTACATCCACTCTCGTAAGAGTGCATTGAAACAACCTCAACCAAATATTATCATCAATGATGCTATTGGATGAGCACCACAGGTGAAAGGTCATTATAGGATTTCTTGGGTCTTCTGCTTGCTTGCCTTCAAAATTTGGTATGTCTGAAGGGAGCTTCGCAGGCATGGGAGGCCAATTGGGGTCATGTGCGATGGGGTCATTGGTGAGCTTGGTTAAATTCGGCAGATATAATGCCGCTAAGAAGGGTGACTGGGAGGTTGAAACCATGGAAATGTGTGAAAACACGAAGTTTTGGTTAGAACGAGGGTTAGTATGTGACGTACCCTGTTCTGAATTCAGCTGGCTTCCCGTATGGGATGCACTCCTCTGCCCCCCAGGGGACAAGGGGAGAGTGGTGTGCGGTGTGGTGTTGGGAGACCGATTAGGGTTCCCAAATAAGGTTGCTCCAAGAAAGGAGGAACCAACCACTGTGGCAACGTTCCGTATTTAATGCCTAAATGGCGAAATACCTGGAACCCCTCCCAGTAATGGGGGGAGGTCCAAAAGACGCCTGGACCGACAAGGTTCCGTTGGAACCGTTTTGAGTGTCGACCAGGTTAGGTTTTGGAAAAAACTTTTGAGGGGGTGGAGTCTGTGATCATGACAAATTTATGGCCACATACATAAAACAAAGCGAAAATGAAATGAATTTTCCTTTAGCTTAATCTATGTGATCAATCAAGAAAAAAATGGTTTTTTTTGTTTGCGCGTGATACCCAAAATCCTAGAAGACTTAATACGTCCTCACACACTCAAAAGTAATTGGGCCTTGAGAAGATTTCTTGCGAGTGCTGGCACAATGTCCCATAAGAGCTGGCGACGCCCCCAGTCAGCCGAAGAGAATCAACCAAGGTAAGGGTAGAGGGTCTGGTGCTTGCCTACATCGTCACCTATAGGGTAAATGATGCCCTACTTTTGGCCACTAAGAACCACCTTTCCACGTGAGTGTTCGAGTCTTGGGCTTCTTGGTAGTCAGCTAATAGTACTGAGTATCAGCCGGGTCAGGTAGCCCCAACTGATACTACACGCACTGCGCCTAAGCCTAACCCCCTCTGAATTGGGTCTCTACCGCACTTGGGTTTTCTTTTCCATGGGCTAATAGGTGGATTTTAAAACCCCCTAAAAACACAACTTCTATGTTTCAATGTGAAGTGTGATCAAGGCGGCTTATTGGATGCTTACCCCCTTGATCCTAACTTAATCTATAAATTCTCTTGTGGCCCCTGTGGGGAGAATTTAGTGAGTTGGTTTAAGTTATTTTTAGGTGGCTTTATTTTCTTAGTGGGTGAATGTGTGTGAGAATATGGTGAAAAATCTCATAATTTGAACATATGGATATCGGTGATCCTTTACAAAAGTCCCCTAGTTAAACCATGTGATGTTGTTCCTTGCTCAAATAGAAAGCATTTGTGGATAATGGGCCGCTTCCAAATCTTCCTAGTTATTCTATGTGAGTGACTAAAGGGAGATGGCGAATCACGAATGTAAAGCATTCATATGATTGTTTAGGGTCACCAACTAGTGCAAAGACAACAGAGATTACTTGCTCTAATTGGCGTTTCAATCCTAGTCCCGCAATTTCCTAAATGCAAAAATTGAATTTAAACTAAACAATTTCTACACTAGCTTATGCATGTGTGGTCATGAGCCACTTACTTGGACTAGTTAAGCTAAGTGTGCATACCGGAATGTGAAAAAAACATAAATTGTTTGGAAAGCAATGGTTAGTTCGCCCCCTACTTAAACTATGTGAACACTTTTTGCAAAAAACCAACTTAAATGAAAACTAACTAAATGCCTACGAAAAGCAGCAAAATATGAGTTCTCAGAAGCTGTGGGGTATCAACATAGGTGTTGGCAGATACATTAGGGGCTTCCAAACACACTTACAAGAAGAAAAAATGCAGAACATAGGGAGAAAGAAATATCTCTGCAATTTGCGCTCAAAAACCCTTGACAGGTGTGCCTTCCTGCGCGCAGGTCACTCCTAAACGAGCGCAATGTGCCTCTGTGTGAAAAAACTACGCGCAAAAGTCCTACAAGTAAAATATTAGGAGCTGCCTTCTTCAGTCTGCCACCTCAATGAGTCAAGGGACTACAAGATGGGTCAGAGGACTGTCAGCTCCACTCCAGCATAGATAAAGGGTCTCCTGCAAAAGATGGCACAACCACATAAACTTGAAACACGTCAATGGAGTCGCCAATCCTGTTGTGGTGGATTCTACACACGGGTGTATGAAATCACACGAGCTTAGAGAGTGTGGTCTACTCTCTAAACTATTGGTAACAGGCAGATTGTGGGGGAGAGCTCAAAATCATAAAACTTAAATGAAATAATATGTTGAAGTATGCTCTGGTTAAAAAACTAAAACTAAAAACACAAAAGAAGCTATATAGAGAGTTCCAAACAGTAATAATGCAAACGATGGCTCGATGGCCTCTTCTTATTAAATGTTCGGAATAAAAGGAAATCTTACCCACTTGCCAAAGGGCCCCTAGGAAATGGCTCTAGGTCCCGATGCAAGGATTTTTTCCTTCCAAGTTCTGCCTTTGATGTAGTCTAACTCTCTCTCTCTACTGTGGTGGACTAAGATGTTGGGTGGCCAACTATCGAGTCCTCTTTAGCTCCAGCTCCGGGTCACACACAATGCTGGTGTTGCTTAGGCAACTTTGGCCAGCATAACCTTGTGATCACCATTTGTTCATCTCTTGGTGGGTTTATATAGGTGAGCTTCAAATCCTCCTTCCCTCCCTTGGTACATGATGGATGGTGACCCAAGGGAGAGGTGTGATTCCATTGTGTGCTCAAATATTCTTTTGTGTGCTCACATAATGTCTAAGGAGGCGCTAGTGGCTATCCTTAGGTGGCTTTCACATAAGGAGTAACTATCCTTTGCTTGTTGTGGTCCCGGAAAGTGACTTTTTTCCATTTCCAGGAATGCGCGCTTATCGGGAAAAAGGGCGCGCAGAAGGTGCTTTTCTCGAAGGAAAAAGTGCACATTTGAGCATTTATGACTAGTTCAAATCTTATTTTCTCAAAACCTTAGAGATTTTAAATACTTCTTGATTCCATAATGTATTCATGTCCTGTAAATCCTTGGGCTCGACATTAATTGATGTCATCTTCTGTTGTACGATTTTCCAGTGTTAACAATGAGGAAGAGGGAGATGGCCAAGAAGAAATCAGCAATTGCCAAGAGAAAAACAGTCAAAGAAGTAGCAGAGATGAGGATACAGATGAAGGAGAAAACTGAGGTGGAAGCAGTGATATAGGTGATGGTCAGAGAAGCCAAAGCAATGGGTATCATAATGAAGAAGAAGGATCTAAAGACATAGAAACAGAGGCAGCCTCTCAAGGAAAGGACGGTGAGCAAGAAAACAGAGTTTTAATCACTAAGTCTCATGTTGAGCTAAGGGGCCAAGACAGTGTATCTCCTGATGAAGAAAATTACATTGAGAACACTACAGCAAACAGTGGCAAAGAAGTAAAAGAAAACCATGACAGTGACCAGAATGACAAAGGCAGCCCACAAACAGATTTTAAAATTGTCTTCACTGAGCAAGAAGATGATGAAAAAAGTCCAAGGATTGAAAACAGTGATGCAGAAGATGAAGTTAGCAGTGAAAACAATAATGCAAAGGGCAAGGAGGAGGATAGTCCTAAAAGTTAAAATAGGTCAAACACAAATGCCTCTGATATTGCAGAAACAGAACATAGCAGTGTTGAGGGTCTTGATAGTGAAAAAAGCATGAAAGATGTTAAACATGTTGATCCAAAGGACAACCAACAGCAAGGTAAGGAGTACATACACACACAGAGCATTTTTCAAGGAGGATAAAGTCCTAAGATTGTCAATGATCAAAGTTTGCAAGCAAATTTTATGGTGCCTTGCACCATCACTTATCAGAGAGGAAGGAGGCATGTGTTTGCTGCCTCCAAAAGGAAAAGGGCCATGCTCTCCTCCTCAAAACCAATGAAGGACAAAGTCACCAAACAGAAAATGAAGGACAAGGGTAAAAATCAAATGAAATACAAAGGTAAAAAGAAAATAAAGGACAAAGGCAAGAAAACAATGGAAGAAGAGGAAAGTAATCATGAGGAAGAGAGGGAATTTGAACTCATTCACATAGATAGTGATGAGGAAAATGAAACAAGGATAGCCAATTCTCTCCTACATGACCGAAATGCACAAATTAGAGACTTGGAGGTTGAGTTGGAAAGGTCAAAAGATCTTATTCATTTCCTATAGGTGAAAAACAAGCAGATGAGTGGCCAAATAGCCATTTATGAAGCCCGGGCGCTAAAATACAAGAAAGAATCTCAATGTTCACAAGTGCAGTTGGAGGAATACATGGGCGCCTATGAAGAAGATGATGAGGAAGAAGGGCAAGCTAGAAAGAGACCTAGGACTATGGGTCTTAGGAGAGCTTTGGCAAAATAGAAAGAGGAAGAAGTAGCCCAAGCCCAACAATTTCCACTCACCAAGCTCCTTGCCTTGGAAATTGAGCGTGGCTTGAAAGGGAAAACATACATTTAGAGGCTAAATTGGAGAAGGCCAACAAAGACTTGAGCTTGCAAAGAAAGATGACTGAGCACTACAAAAAGAGAAATCAGTTTGTAAGGAAAAAGCTCAAAATTGCCCAAAGGAAGGGCCTGGCGCCAAATGATGTAAAAGACCAAGATAGGCTTGTAATTTTGGCTCAAGCTTCATTTCAGGTCTCTAAAGACCCTTGAGGGACCCACTCACCAAATTTGGGCAAAATTTAACAAGTTTTTGTTTTTTGTAAAATTTTAAGCCTAGGAGCGCAACACCACGGGTGTTGCGCTTTTTCCTAGAGCACTTTCAGAGGGAGAAGCTCACATCTTTGGATTCCCCAACATGATAGGGGTATTCTTGCCAATTTTCAGCTCAATTGGAGTTGTTTTGGTCCCTCAAAAGGGTCAAAAACACCCAATTTTTCACCTCTCTGCCCTCTTTTTTGAGCAGGTGTTGCGCTCCTAGAAGCTTTCACTTTTTCCACTTTTTGGGAAACTTACAGAGGTCAATTTGAGGAAAAAAAGGTATATTTGGAAATTAGATATCCACGGCTTTCCAACGAGCCATCACGGAGCCTTTTTCGACATCCGGAAGGCCTCCAAAACTCTGTTGCAAAAAGACCTTTTTTGGTGTTGCACTCCTAGAAAATTTTCAAAATTTGAGACAGAGTGTTGCGTTCCTGTGTGGTGACTGAGAAAATGTGCGTTAGGAAATTTTCCTTGTAGAAATTATATGCACTAATAATTTATATATCCTAGATCCACCTGATCTCACACTATTTAACTTTATGCAAGATACTGAATCTATTCCACTTGTTAATCTTTTGCGGAAAATTTGATTGCACACACATGTAAAGCATAAATAAAAACAATCGCACATAACACAGTTTTTAACCGAGAAAGCTTGAAGTTGAAAACCCCCAACTATATATTATGTATCATGGAATCATATGACAATCCTCATACAAATCTTATCAAGCTCTTAGTACAGTACAATCGTCATACACTAATCAGGACCAATCTTGCAAATCCATGCACCGATCTTTGCCTCCACTATGCAATCCCTGCTAAAGAATAGCTCTGAATGAATTCGAATTAATCTTTCCTTGATTGCGCAATCCTCATTGGAAGCTCCAATGTGTGTGTGATGTAATCAATGCATCACTATAGTCACAACAGATAGTCTATCTTGCCCTTTCACCTATCTCTCCACTGGGTCTCCACTGAAACTACCATGCACTGTAGTTAACTGCTGTATTTTTCAGTTGATTAATGATTTATTATTTGTGAATTAATTAAATAATTAATTCACTCCACTCTCACTAGTGTATCAATCAGTTAGACTAGATACAACTAGCTCAACTAAGTCTAACTGAGTTAAACTGAATACAACTCCATAACTACTTCTTCCAACTGTGTCATAACTCTGCCACTTGAGTTCTAATTGAGTCCTCCATGCATTAGCTCCAGTAAACCCTCAGGAATAGCGTAATTCCTCCTGTCAGCTGTTGTGCCACATCTGTGCACTGAACTCAAGTGCTCCAAGAGAATAAGTTGTTGTTTAGAGTCTGATTATTATTAAGAGCTAATAATAATCGACATGCATCTATTTTTAGATTGACGATCTATAAATAGACTTCGCCCAATATTCTAAAAATAGAATTTCATCTATTTTTTCAACTTGATCAACCATCCACAAATAGCATCCCGCAACTTCTGAAATATGATCATCATGTCTAAAAATAGACATAGTCTAAAAATAGACTTGTGCCAAAAATAGCCTGCGGGCCCACTTAGTGAAGGCGACTCTTTTCACTAAGCTCATCATCTTGTTGAATCTCAACATTCCTCATGTATGTCAAAGCCTAAAAGCCAATGTTTTTGTTATTTTGGTCCGGAAAAGATATTTTGGAATATATTTTGTGCCTTGGACCTTGCAAGGCCTCAAGGACAAGTTAGGATATTTGTTTTTGGCCAATAAGCTTCTAGATGCTATAGTGAGCTCTCTCCTCTCCTTATTTGTTATATAAGGCATGAGTAAGTATTGTAAATTGTTGGGAATTGATGTGTTATATAGAAATACATGGTTTATGAGCTTGGAGAATATATTTGGTTTTATGAAGTGAATGAATGACTTGTGTGGCTTGATGTTGGAGAAGCTTGCTTGCAGGATTCCTTAGCTTGGTGAATGGTGATGTTTTTCTAACTTGTTAATGTTTTCTTGTCCTCATTTTGTTTCAGTCTGCTTGATTTCTATAGATCAGAAAATTATAGGTTGAGATATGCTCATGGAAGCACCTCAAACCTCCTGTTTGCTATAGTTTTGATGTTTTCTTCTTTTAGTTCATCTTAAGGAATTCTTGACTGCTCCTTAGGCCCATTAAAACTTGTTCTTTGTTTCATAAATTATTAGTATGTTAAATTATAAATATGGGTCATGGTATTCCCTGCTTATTTAAAGTTTTCAAAACCTTATTGTGAAGCTTTTCTATGGAATACTGATTAATTAGGTTAATGAAAAGAGGTCTTGTTTCGATCTTGCCCTTTGCCCATGCTCATCAAATTGTTTCAGAGTTCCCGATAGTTTGATATATGTTGTTTAGAAGTTCCCTCACCATATATTGAATTGTTTGTTTATCTTATATGTTTTCTCAAAAAGCTTAAGGTGGATTTCTAAAGTTAGGAGTTCTAATGCTTCTATGTACCACTGGATTGTTCATCTTGTATGTTTATCGGTTGGAATGTTGTTCATAGAGATTAATGTTTTGCCATACCTCATGAGTTATTGCTTCAAATTATAGATGTATAAGACCTCTTATTCTTTTCACCAAACTTAATGTTCACCTCATACATCACCTAAAGGATCCATTAACCTTGCTAAATCGGCCTTGCAATACACTCTGCTTCATCATTTAGACACCCTAGACTTCATCTGACCCCATAGCCCTATTTATTTTATATTCCCTCAATCCACCTGTCCTACTTAATCATCTTAACCCAACCCAAAAAAAACAAAAAAATTGTACTTAAACAACTAGCCTAAAATCAATCATCCAAAGCGAACAAGTTCACATCCTTCGCGCAATAGAGAGCACCCTCTCTGAGTCTAGGAAGGCTAGGTCCTAGGACTCCAAAGACTGGTCTGATGTTACCCTGTCATTTGGTTAGCCAATCTTCCAAATCATGGGACACTAACATGATCATGATGTAAACAAGGGTGAGGAACCATCTGATTACCTTAAGGGTTATTAACATGCAATCTTTGAGATGCAGAAGCAATACAACCTCATAAATAGAAATTTCCCTATTACTACAAATAAAACACAATCCAAGAAAGATGCCCCTAAAGTATTTGAGGTTAGAAAAGATCCACCACCTCCTCCTCCTATCAAATAAATTGAAAATATTACTTCTACTTTCAGTTTGGAGAATGAAATTTCCAAAATCAAGATCCCAGTCCCTTTTGGAGAAATTCTTAAGGTGAATGAGTACATAATTAAAATTGTAAAAATGTTGAATTCTCAACCAGGAGTTGTTGACATCCTTAATGTACAAGAAGACCAGCCAACCATCTACTTGGGACCAAGATTGGAAGATGAGAAAAATGAAGAAGTACATCCTTTCTATGTCAGCCTTAGTATCCATGACATGACCTTACACAATGCCATGTTGGATTCAGGGTCTTCTCATAACCTCATGCCTAAGGTGATTATGGAGAGGATGGGATTGGAAATCACTAGGCCATACAAGGATTTGTTTTCTTTTGATTCAAAAATAATTCAATGCATTGGATTGATAAAAGATGTTGTTGTTGGTCTTACACAAGTCCCTGCCAAGACAGTGGTAATGGACATTGTGGTAGCAGACATTCCACCCAAGTTTGGCATGCTTCTATCCAAGTCTTGGGTAGCAAAAATCAAAGGCACCATGCAGATGGACCTAACATATGCCACCATTCCTATTTCTGGTGAGCAAAGAAGACTGTACAGAGAGACAAGGATGGCTTATACGGTAAGCAGTAAGGATAAACCTCAGAATTTCCCAATTTATGCTGTTGAAACTAAATTAGGATCAGAAATTATTTTAAATGAGCTAACTGATGAAGCAAAAGATGAAATAAAAGCAGAAATTCAGGAGGTTGAAAATCAGGAAATCATTGAAGAAGAGACACAGGGCTAGTGGTTGTTACATTTTGATGGATCAGCTGGAAGAGAGGGGGCTGGAGCAGGCACTTGGATCACAACTCCTAATGATGAAAGTAAGTCCTATTCTTTCAAATTGAACTTTTATTGCACAAATAATATGGCTGAGTATGAATCTATGTTTTTGGGTTTAGAAATTTTGAAAAGATTGGGTGCCCAAAATTTTTTAGTTTGTGGCGATTTTAAATTGGTTATTAAAAAATTTGACGGTGTATATCAAACCAAGGATGTGAGAATGAGAGCATATAGAAATTTGATCATGGAGATGTTAGAAAAATTTCAAGAATATTCATTTATTGTGAAAACTAGGGATCAAAACTCAGTACTTGATTCCCTAGCTATTTCTGCAAGTCTGTTTGTTATCCCTTCACATTCCACTGAAAATTATGAGGATGAAGTTCATCATAGGCTTGCTATACTAGAAAAAATCATCCATTGGAAAGTGTTTGAAGATGACCAGCAGGTAAAAAACTTCATAGAATTGAAAGAGGAGTCTAAAAGCACACAAGTAGATCAAAAAAACATGCTTGTTGAAACTAAGGGTAATTTTGAAGTTTTGCAATTGAAGAACAATTGTATACCCAAGGGTATTATTCCACTTGAAAAGCTTTCTGACCAAAATGATGTGTTCAAATCTCCTAGGATGCAAGCTGATGATGAAGAGGTAGAGAGTTGTAATCTTGGTACAGTATCAATGCTTAAAATGATAAAGCTTTCTAAGTTTCTTTCTGTAGAGATGAAACATAAATATATTGAGATGATGAAAAAGTTCACTGATGTTTTTGCATTGAGTTACGCTAATTTAAAGAAGTATGATCCTACTATTATTCAGCATACCATTCCTATTAAAGAAAATGAGAAGCCTTTCAAACAGAATTTGAGAAGGATTAATCCACTGCTTATGCCTTTAATTGAGAAGAAAATTAAGAAGCTCTTTGATGCAAAGATTATTGTTCCTATCAAATTATAAAAATGGCTTGCTAACCTGGTACCAGTCAGGAAGAAGAGTGGAGAGATCAAAATCTGCATTGATTTCAGAAACTTGAACAAGGCTTCTCTGAAGGACAATTACCCTCTCCCCAAGATGGATCAAATTCTGCAAAATATTTTTGGTTCCCAAAGGATGTTTATGCTGGATGGTTTTTCAGGATATCATCAGATATTGGTACACCTAGAAGATCAGGAGAAAACTACTTTTACTACACCATGGGGGACATTCATGTATGCCAAGATGCCCTTTGGTCTGACGAATGCAAGAGCGACCTTTCAAAGAGCAATGGACATTGCCTTTGTTGAGGATAAGGATAATTTGGTGGTTGTCTATCTAGATGACATAATTGTATTCTCAAGAAGAGAGGAAGACCATTTGAAGCATCTGGAGAAATTTCTACTGAAGTGTAGGAGATTTGGTATTTCTCTTAATCCCACTAAGAGTATTTTTTCTTTAAATTCTGGAAAGTTGCTTGGGCACATTATATCAAAATATGGGATAAAGATTGATCCAAATAGAGTCAATGTCATTCAGAAAGTTGACTTTCCAAGGAACAAAAAGGAAATTCAATCTTTCCTTGGGAGGGTGAATTTTGTTAGAAGGTTTATTCCCAACTTTGTTGAGATTGTTAAAGATATAACCAAGATGCTGAAGAAAGGAGCTGATATTAAATGGACAGTTTAATAAAAGCAGTCATTTGAAGAAATTAATAAGGCACTCACTCAAGCCCCAATATTGATTAGCCCAGATTTTTCAAAAGAATTTCTGGTTTTTACATTTGCATCAGAAAATACAATTGCTGGAGTTTTACTACAGAAAGGATAGCAAGGTACAGAGCAACCCATCTCATTCTTTAGCAGAACCCTTGCTAACTCAGAACTGAAGTATAATATATTAGAAAAATAGGCATATGCTTTGGTCAAAGCCATTAAATATTTCATAATTTATATTCTACATTCTCATGTCATAGCATTTGTGCCTCATACTGTGGTGAAAGACATTTTGACTCAAGTTGATCCTGATGGCAAGAGAGGGAAGTGGATAGCTAACTTGTTGGAGTATGATATAGAAATCAGACCCACAAAATTGGTGAAAGGTCAGGGCTAGCAAAGCTGATGGCACAATCCAATTTTGACTGTCTTGATATGAATTTTATTGCAGAAATTTCAGAATTATCAGATGAAGATGAAGAGTTGATTCCTATTCAAGAGAAGTGTATTCTATCTGAGTGGTACAGAGACATTTTCTTTGTCTTACATCATCATAGAGCTCCTACAAAATTGACCAAATCAAAAGCAAGGTTTGTGAAGCTGAAATCTCTGAGGTATTGCATTATAGATAAAAATTTGTATTGGAAAGATACTGGTGGTATTCTTTTGAATTGTTTGTTGGAAGAGGAAGCTGAAAGGGTGATTGAAGAGTTTCATAAAGGGTATTTTGGAGGACATCACTATTGGAAGGCCAAAGCAAACAAAATTCTCAGAGTAGGGTACTACTGGCCTACCATGTTCAAGGATGTCTACAAGAAGATAGCTGCCTGCCATGAATGTCAAATTTTTTATGGTAAGAAAAAGCTTGTTCCTTTACCCTTGATGCCAAATTATGTTGAGGCACCTTTCCAACAGTGGGGCTAGATTTTATTGGGAAAATACATCCATCATCTTCATGGAAACATCGTTGGATCCTGACAACAACTGATTATTTCACCGTGTATATTGAAGCAACCCCAACAAGGCAAGCAAATGATTCAATCATCATACAATTTTTAGAGAATAACATATTGTCCAGGTTTGGCTGTCCTATGAAAATTATCATTGAAAATGCACAGGCTTTCAAATCCAAAAGGCTGATTAGCTTTTGTCATCAGTATCACATTACACCTGGACACTCTACTACTTATTACCCATAGGGTAATGGCCTTGTTGAATCTTCTAACAAAAGCATTGTGAGAATTATTAAGAAGGTGTTGCAGGAAAACAAAAGATCATGGCATCTGAAGCTGAAGTATGCTCTGTGGGCTGATATAGTATGTACAAAAAGATCAATTGGTACCTCACCTTATGAGTTGATGTATGGAGCTGAAGACATCTTTCCCACATCCTTGGGAGCGTTTGTTATGGAGTTCTTGCAAGGACTAGAGGAGGAGCCTAATGCTATTCATAGGAGAATAAAACAGTTGATATATCTATGGGAAAAAAGGGAGGAAGTATATAACAGCCATCAACAGTCTCAAAATAGAATAAAGAATACATTTGACAGGAAGGTCAAAGAGGAAAATTTTCAGATTCAAGATGTGGTATTGAAGTGGGAAACCAAAATTGAAGAAAAGGGGAAACATGTTAAGTTTGAGAACATCTGGAAAGGACCATTCATAGTAGCAGCATTCCATGGAAACAACACTTATTTACTACAGGAGATGGATGGATAACCTTGTGCTGGAGGACCTGTCAATGGTAGGTTTCTAAAGCACTATTCCTCTTAAGTTCTATTGGTTTTTCACTCCATTGTATATATTCCATTTTATTATGCTTCTCTGCTAATAAAGACAAGCTGATCATCAAACTTGAGCCCGAGGTGAAGGCCATTAGAGTTTGAAGAAGGCTTGGCAAATCTCAAAGTTTTTATTTTAAAAAAGATATGTGGCACTGGAACTACAGGTTCTTTGGTGTACCACAGGGGCACACCATCCCAAGTGGAGCCATTGTTATCACTCATAAAATTGTGAAACATTACTTGACATGTTCATACGGTTCATTTATCAAAAGGATAAGGTCTCCTTAAGCCTTTCAAGTTGGTATAGGAAAATTTTATTTTTTACATGTTTAACCTATCCTAAGGTTCAAGGCCACCTCCATTTAGGTCATGTCATGTCCCATCAGTCATCATATGGTGTCAGTTTTCATTCCCCAAGCATTTAAATTTAAAAATGGTGCTTAAGTCAGTTTTACAACTTTTCGTAGCGTTTTATACAGCAAAAAAACAGTTTTCGCTATGAAACTGCCTAATAGTTTCGTAGCGAAACTGTCAGAAGTTAAACTAATCACGCTACGAAAAATTGTTTTCTTTTCTATCTTATCAAACTCGATGTGAAGTGTTAGTTCATGATTGAAGGAGTTAGGGTGGAGGTCATTCGAGTTTGTTAGGGTTAATTCAAAGGTGAAAAACCATGTCTGAGGTCATCATTACCCTTTATGGCATGCATGTGTCGTGATTAATGCATGAGCTGTCATTTAAACCATAAAACCTTACCCAATTAGTATTTTTGTCATACTCTGATTTATCTTTGCATGTAATTGGATTTTTGGAGAGCTGCTTCATCGAGTCAAGTAGGTTGTTGGCAGATTTAAAGGTTGTAGGTGTCATCAAGCAAGCAAGGCCGAGAAGATATAAAGCCACCCATAGCTGCAAGGAAGAAAACAAACAAATATGGTCACTACCACAGATATGAGCCCATGGACATAAATTTTCTAAATGAAGACCCAACTGCCATGGATATTTTCAGAAGAAAAGGTTGCTTGCAATTCTATCAAATGTTGCAGGGTTGTCATCTACAAGTTTGCAAGGATTTTGCTAACAGTTTCACTGGAGCAGTTTCAAAAGAGGGAATGTTGAACCTAGCAGTGACACCAGACATCATTTCAGCAGCAACAAGAATCCCTAGAGGAGGGGAACAATGGTTTAAAGGCATCAAGCTCATAATGCAGGATTGCAAAGAGTTCATCAAACCAAAGCATAGTGAAATTGATCTGACAAATGCTATCCCTAGGAGTTTTGTGAAGGACAATTATTCAAAGCTGTTGATGATCATTCAGAAGTATTTTACCTGTGAATGAAGGTTTCACATGGTATACTCCTACCACCTTAGGCTTATTTTGCATTTTTTGGGTAAGAGGTCACTTGACTTGCCCTTTTATTTATACAAAAGTCTAGGTAAAATGTCAGATAAGGCTCAAAATAAAATAAAGGGCAATGAAACTCCCCTCTTTCACCATGGTTTGATTAAGTTGTTGGTTTTAGAGGAGTTGAAGAGACTGGATAGAGATTGGACTTCCTTTATGTTCATGAGTGGTTTTGAAATTGATGTTGTCACTCCTAAGAGAATCTCCAAACCTAGAAACATTTCATCACCAACAGGGGCAAAGGAAGGTGAAGAAGGGAATAGATCATCCCCACTAGAACCAGTGAGCATGGAGATAGAGCCCTTGCAGAATATTGACACACCTAAAACATCACGTGTAAAATAGAAGAAAACAATAAACAAACAAGGCAACAAGAGAGTTACTAGGAGCCAAACAGTGGCTAAAGGAAACTTAGAGGAAATCTTGCATGCAATTGACATTGAAGAAACTCTCGTTGTCCAAGCTGAAGATGTTGAAGATGGAGGAAGAAAGCTAACAAAAGGTAAGACAACTAAAAAATTAGAGTTTGCAGGTGATGATGTTGGTTTCATGTTTCAACCTAGAAAGACAATGCCTAGGCATGCAAGAAAAGTCATGGAAAGTGACAAAGAGTTTGAGAAGGTCAGTGAAACTGCTCAGCCGCCAATCATTATAGATTTGTCTTCACCTACAAAAGAAGAGCTGGTTATCATCAAACAAAGAAAGGGTAAAGAGAAAATTAGTGAAAAATAAAAAATTAAAACCCTTAAAGAGCAGTTGAAGGTGGCAAGGGAGGAGATATCAGTTTTGAAGAAAGAGGCAAAGAAACACAAAGTTCAGAAGGTTCAATTTGAAAAAATGAAGGAAATATGGGAAGAACAGGTCATAAGTGTTTGAAAGACCTTGGACAATATAGAAAAGTTGATAAAATGGATTCATCCACTAAGAGGAGAGGTCAAACACATCAGAAAGATAAACCTTCACTTGCAATCCAAGAACAGGGCATTAAAAAACCAAGTGCAAGATCTGCAGGAGAAATTGGATTTGATTCATGTGGAGTTGGAAAAGAAAGGATTGAAAATGACAGTGGTAGAGGAGCCCATTAGTCAACTGATTGTAAATGAGGAGGAAACACCACAAGAGTGATAAGGTAAGCTGGAATATGTTTTAGGAGATTCATAACATGCAGAGAATCCCAATTTTTCAGCTGGAGGATAGTTTTTGAAGATAAGCTTGAAAGGAGAAATTTCTGGTTTTTTGCAACTTTTCGTAGCGTACCCCAGGATTAAAGCTAGAAATACGCTACGAAAAAACCTGTAGGTGCCTTTTTGCATTTAAAGTCAGTTTTTTCATGTTTTAAGGAGATGGATCCATGATTGTAAGGTGTCATGACATGATGAAGATGATGGAACAACAAAGAAGTGAAGAAGATGGATGGAAAAGCCACTTTTCTCACACTACTAAACTCGTTAGGAAACTGTCTTATTTTCGTAGCGAGCAATTGTTGAAGGATTTTGAGCATATTAAAAGCTTTTTTTGCCAGCTGGAGACCTCCAGCATGTCAAAGGACCTTATTAGCAGATATTTATGACTCAAAGGGAGTGCCATGCAACCAGTTCATTAGTCAAAATAACGTTGAAGATGAAGGCCATCCATTCCTAAAATGAAGGGTTATGTTCCATAGATCTAGGGGTGCTTTAAATATGTAAAGTGGTGGTGAACTTGGTCATGTGTCCTTCGAGTGCATGTGATATTCATTATGTAACCATCATGTATTTTTTTCATAGATAGAATAGAGGAATGTAATAAATAAGAGATAGAGTCCTATTAGGATTTGGTTCCTTTAAAAGGTAGCTGCCAGTTTTCTGTTGTAAGTTATTGATTTCAGTTATGAAAGGTGTCATAGGAGAATTAGAGGATCTAGCCACCAGGAAAATCATCCTTATTGTAAATAATGTCTATTTATAGAAAAAACATGGAAGAAGCAAAGGGTTGGAGAATATTTGCAAAAAATTGTTGGTTGTATGTTTTTTGACCATTATCAGTAATGCAAAGTGACATTCTACTTCCAGACTTGAGATTCTCATGAGGTTTTTGATGTCTTATTGATCTTTATCTTATGTTTAATCATTTGCAGTAGCTTTCATCCCTAATTACTCAGAATTCATAATATTATTCTCTGACTTCCTTTAGTGGTGAAATGATTGTGTTTTCCTATGTTGTATGTGTGAATTATGTTGGGTGTGGAGCCTGATTATCTTGATTACTTTGTATCACAACATTGGACCCCTATACCTTCAAAGGGGCGGCAACGCCGCCCGTAATTAATCGCTGCCGTGGGGGGTCCAGGGGGGGCCGGCAGCACTTTTCAGAGCCCCCCCTGCCGGGGGTTTCGGGGGCAGCGCCCCCGAAGCTAAAAATAGATGTAAATTTTCCTTGCAAAAGTATAGTAATTTCTAGTCAATCTGGGTCGTTCATTAGGAAAATGATCTGACGGTAGAATTTATGTTTAGATTAGGGTTTTTTTCCCTAGAAGGCAACCCCCTTGTATATATGAGGGTATTGTATTGCGACTGTGTATTATGTATGTGTATTCTCGGAGCGAGAAACAGGGAGGGAGACTGTGAGAGAGAACAGAGGATATTACAGCGGATCTGCTGTAGGTTTTTGTCTCTTCATTTTTTGCTAGATAATAGAAATAAAGGACTGGCTATTCGGGGTGGACGTAGCCCAAACTGGGTGAACCACGTATATCTATGTCTCTCTAGTTTTATGTGTTTTTTGTGCTTTTATTTTCTGCATATTGTATGTGTTGCATTGCTCTATAATATATAATTTTCTAACAACTGGTATCAGAGCCGAAGGTATATTTGGCTAATAAACTCGCAGGAAAGAAGGGTTCCTGGTTCGAGTGGGAGCAATGGCGAACGATGGTAAGTTTAGGGTCTAGAAATTTAACGGCCAAAACTTCCCACTGTGGAAGATGCGGATGGAAGATTATCTGTATTAGAAAGATTTGTACCTACCATTGAGCGGAAAAATAAAGAAGTCGGCGGCCATGACAGATGCGGAATGGAACATTCTCGATAGAAAGGCACTCAGAACAGTACGGTTGTGTCTTACGGCGTCAGTTGCCTTCAATATTTCGAAGGAAACAATAGATGGTGTGATGCAGACGTTGGCGAAACTATATGAAAAACCCTCGGCCTCAAACAAGGTATTTCTTATGAAACGACTATTTAATATGAAGATGTCGAAAGGTGGATCTGTTGCAAACCATTTAAATGAATTTAATACAGTTACCAGTCAGTTAGGTACTGTAGGGGTAAACTTTGATGATGAAGTTAGAGCTCTGTTATTCTTGTGCTCATTGCCAGAGAGTTGGAATGGTTTAGTAATGGCCATTAGTAACTCTGTCTCTGGATCTAGTACTTTAAAGTTTGATGATGTTGTGGGTGCTATCCTTAGCGAGGAAATGTGATGGAAAAGCTCCGGTGAAACATCGGGTAATGCTTTGAGTGCAGAGTCTAGGGGAAGAAGAATGGAAAGAGGAAGGAGCTCGGGATATTGTAGTAAATCAAGGAAAGGCAGATCCAAGTCCAAATCGGGGATAGTGTGCTAGAATTGCAGAAAGAAAGGACACCTAAAGAAATATTTTGGATCTCGGAAGGGAAAAGAAGGAGATACACAACAAGAAAACAATCATGAAACAAATGTGACAGGTGATGTGTTACAAGATGCTTTGATTCTTTCTTTCGAAAATGTTACTGATTCTTGGGTTGTAGATTCAGGGGCTTCATTCCATGCCACACCTGATAAGAAATATTTTCATGAATATGTTCAAGGAGATTTTGGACAAGTCCGTTTGGGTGATCATAAACCCTGTAAAATTGTTGGAATGGGTAAGTTTCTTGTAAAACAACAGAATGGAAACCAATGGCTATTAAAGGAGGTAAGGCATGTTCCAGATCTAAAGAAAAATCTGATTTCAACAGGGCAGTTAAGCAGTGAAGGTTGTGTGACAACTTTCACAGATAAAGCTTGGAAGGTCACCAAAGGAGCCCTGGTAATAGCAAAAGGTGAAAAGGTTGGTACATTGTATTTATGCAATGGTATTTCTAACTCTGTTAATGCTTTAACTTCCAAAGGAGAAAATGCAGCATTATGTCATCATAGGCTCGGACACATGAGTGAGAAGGGGATGAAGATTCTTCACGCAAGAAATTTGTTGCCAATTTTGAAGAATGTTGATTTGGATTTCTGTGAAAATTGCATTTATGGAAAACAAAAGAGACTCAGATTTCTCAGATTTGGGAAAGAAAAGAAGAGCGAAAAATTGGAGCTTGTGCATACAGATGTATGGGGACCTACTCAGGTATCATCTCTCGGTGGCTCTCGTTATTATGTTACGTTTATTGATGATGCAACTAGAAAAACTTGGATTTATTGTATTCAGAATAAATATGATGTATTTGATACTTTCAAGAAATGGAAATATTTGGTTGAGATTGAGACAGGAAAGAAGTTGAAGCGTCTTAGATCAGACAATGGAGGTGAATATTGCAGCAAAGAGTTTGATAGGTACTGTTCAGAGCATGGAATTCGCAGAGAGAAGACATTTCCAAGAACACCACAAGAAAATGGTGTGTCAGAAAGGATGAACAGAACAATCATGGAGCGTGCAAGGTGCATGAGATTGCATGCAGGATTGACTTTGCTATTTTGGGCAGATGCTGTATATACTGTTGTTTATCTAATAAACAGAGGGCCTTCAAGTTACTTGGATGGTGGTATTCCAGAGGAAGCATGGACAGGTAAAAAGGTAAACTACTCTTTTTTAAAGCCTTTTGGTTGTGAGGCCTTTGTCCATATTAATAAAGAAAACAGAAAAAAGCTTGAGGCAAAATCAAAGAAATGTACCTTTATTGGATATGGTGCTAATGATTTTGGTTATCGCTTATATGATTATGAAAATCACAAAATCATTAGGAGAAGAGACGTAATATTCAATGAAAAGTTCTTGTATAAGAGTCAGTTGCAGGAAAAGAAACAGGAAAAAGAAAGCAAGGAATACACGGTTCTTGATGAGATAACTGAAAAAGTAAAGGTGCGTGAAAATAATAATAATCAACGGCACAGTAGCAGCAACCACCACAACAGCAACAAGCACCTCAAACACCTGAAAGTCGTGTTAGAAGATCTACGAGGATAAGTAGACCCCCTAAACGATACTCTCCTTCATTATATTATTTATTGTTCACTGATTCTGGTGAACTTGAATGTTATGAAGAAGCAATGCAGGTTGAAAGCAGGAAGAAGTGGGAGCTAGCCATGGAAGAAGAGATGGACTTCTTAATGCATAACCAGACTTGGGACTTAGTCAGGTTGCCTGCAGGTAAAACTGCATTGCAGAATAAATGGGTTTACAGGCTGAAGGAAGAAGATGGAGGAAAACAGAGGTAAAAAGCTAGACTTGTGGTGAAGGGGTTTGCACAGAAGAAAGGTATTGATTTTGATGAAATATTTTCTCCTGTTGTTAAGATGAATTCAATCAGAACTATCTTAAGTCTTGTAGTAGCGGAAGATTTACATCTTGAACAGTTAGATGTAAAGACAACATTTCTCCATGGAGATTTGGAGGAAGAGATATACATGCAGCAACCAGAAGGATATGAGGTAAAAGGGAAAGAAAATTTGGTGTGCAGGTTAAAGAAGAGCTTGTATGGCTTAAAACAGGCTCCAAGGCAGTGGTATCTAAAATTTGACAAGTTTATGTCTGAAAAAGGTTATACCAGATGTCACTCTGATCATTGTGTTTATCTAAAAAGGCAAAATGATGGCAGCTACATTATATTGTTATTGTATGTAGATGACATGTTTGTTGCAGGGTCTAACATGTAGGAAATAAATGTGCTCAAAATAAAATTGGCAAATTCATTTGCAATGAAGGATTTGGGAGCTGCAAAAAAAATCCTTGGTATGAGGATAACTAGAGACAGGAAAAATTGCAAATTAACATTGTCTCAAAATGAGTACATAGAGAAGGTGTTGAAAAGATTTAATATGCAGAATGCAAAACCAGTTAGTACACCTTTTGCTAGCCATTTCAAACTTAGTAAGGAGATGTGCCCAAAGACCCAAGAAGACATGGATTATATGTCTAAAGTTCCATATGCATCAGCAGCTGGAAGCTTAATGTATGCAATGGTCTGCACAAGGCCTGATATTGCACATGCAGTGGGAGTTGTAAGCAGGTACATGAATAATCCAGGAAAAGAACATCGGATGGCAGTAAAATGGATTCTCAGATATTTGAGAGGTACCACAAATCAAGCATTATGCTTTAGTGGTTCAAACATTGCTCTACAGGGATATGTTGATGCAGATATGGCAGGTGACAGAGATAACAGGAGGAGCACTACAGGATATGTATTTACTGTAGGTGGAACAGCTGTGAGTTGGGTTTCAAAAATCCAAAGTGTTGTTGCACTTTCAACAACAGAAGCAGAGTATGTTGTTGCTACAGAGGCTAGTAAAGAAATGATTTGGTTACAAAGGTTTATGGGTGAATTGGGTAAGAAGCATGATATGGGCATTTTATACAGTGATAGCCAAAGTGCCATTCATCTTGCAAAGAACTCAACATTTCATTCCAGGACTAAACACATACATCTCAAGTACCATTTCATACGGTCAGTATTGGAAGATGGAGAGTTAAAGCTGGAAAAAATACACACTAGCCGAACTTGCTGCATATGCTAACAAAAGTTGTAACCAGGGAGAAACTGAGAATGTGCTCAGTTTCAATTGGTCTTCAAGGATGACGATGAATATGAGGAATAGCCAGGTCCAAAGAGGAGTCATTTTCCAGCAAATGAAGCAGTGATGGAGTGGCTACAATCAGTCTCCAAGTGGGAGATTATTGGGTGTGGAGCCTGATTATCTTGTTTACTTTGTATCACAGCATTGGACCCCTATACCTTCAAAGGGGAAGCAACGCCGCCCGTAATTAATCACTACCGCCCGAAGCTAAAAATAGATGTAAAATTTCCTTGTAAAAGTATAGTAATTTCTAGTCAATCTGGGCCGTTCATTAGGCAAATGATCTGATGATAGAAGTTATGTTTCGATTAGGGTTTTTTTCCCTGTAAGGCAACCCCCTTGTATATATGAGGGTATTTTATTGCGGCTGTGTATTATGTATGTGTATTCTCGGAGCGAGAAATAGAGAGGAAGACTGTGAGAGAGAACAGAGGATATTACAGCGGATCTGCTGTAGGTTTTTGTCTCTTCATTTTTTGCTGGATAATAGAAAGAAAGGACTGGCTGTTCGGGGTGGATGTAGCCCAAACTGGGTGAACCACGTATATCTATGTCTCTCTAGTTTTATGTGTTTTGTGTGCTTTTATTTTCCGCATATTGTATGTGTTGCATTGCTCCATAATATATAATTTTCTAACAAATTATCTTTGTTGAAAACCTCTATCTGCCTCAACTTCCATGTGAAGAACCACTGTCACTAAGACTATTTATTGTTGACTTCATAAGCCCAATGGTAGCAAGCCTGCATTTTTCAACCTGCAATCATACAAAACAAGTTACAATTCCATAGAGTTAGCCATCTAGTACTATAATTATTCAAAATCATAAATTCCCCTTGAGAGTGCCCTCTCAAACTGAAGAGGCTAATCTTCAGTTAGAAGTGGTTTGAAAGAGTTACATTGAGTTGATTGATGGCAATCAAGATCAATTTGGTGATAACGCCATGCAAGTATCTGAGTACATGTTTTGCAGCAATCCAGTGTACATGAAAGGGATCAATCATATGTTGACTTAAATTGTTTGCAACAAAGCATATATCAGGCCTAGTGTTTACCAAAAACATCAAAGCACCAATGAGTTGTCTATACTCTGTGGGATTTCCTAGACTAGGTCCTGCAGCTTTGCCACATAATTTCTTAAAGTTCATTTCCATAGAAGTATGCATGGACTTTCATTCTACCATAATAAATCTTTCAAGAAGCTTAACAACGTAGTTTCCTTGAGAAAGATAAATTTCACGAGGACTTTGCCAAACCTCTAGACCCAGAAAGTAATGCATCAAACCAAGGTCTTTCATTAAAAATTAAGAAGCTAACTCCCTCTTACACTGGAGGATAAGAGGTTCTCCTCCCGTTAAGAATAAATCATCAACATACAATACCAAAATCAAAGGTATACCTTGGATTGCCTTGAAGTAGAGGTTTGGGTTTGCACTACTTCTTGTGAAGCCAAGCTTTATCAGGTAGCTATCAATGCGAGCATACCAAGCTCTTCAAGCTTGCTTCAACCCATATAATGCTTTCTTTAGTATGCATACATGAGTTTTCCTGTCATGCTCTTCAAAGCCTTGTGGTTGTTCCAAAAACACCTCTTCCTTGAGGAAGCCATGCAAGAAATCAGTTTTCACGTCCATTTGGTGAAGTGTCCATCCTTGGCTAGTAGCTAAGGAAACAACAAATCGAATAGTAGTATATTGAACTACAGGTGCAAAAACATCATCATAATTTATTCCCTCTTTCTAAGATAATCCTCTAGCTACAAATCTAGCCTCATATTTTTCAATACTACCATCTGCACCATGTTTAATCTTAAACAACCTTTTGGAAGTGACAACAGATTTACCTTGAGGTCTAGGAACCACTTCCCAAACATCATTTTGGATGATGGAATCATATTCTTCAATCATGGCATCTTTCCAGACTTTTTCTTTTACATCTTATTCAAAGGTGCATGGTTCTACCTAAATGATGTTGCTCATGGCAACAACGTACCCTTGAAACCAACTTGGCTTCTTACTTTCTCAGAACGTTCATCTTGGGGTACCATGTTGTTCAACATCTTGCAAGGTATCTCGCAGCCATAGTGGTTTCTTTCTGGTAGGAGGATCATGCTGTGGAGGATCTAGAGGATCCATGAAACCCATTGGATTATCAACAAGCTCATTCTCGGGTTCTAGTTTAGACTCAAATGCAAACTCTTTTTCATTAACAGTTTGTCTTTCAACAATGGTTGGAGGAGGAGAGTCTCTTGCTTTTCTAAGAGCCACATCTTCATAAAATGTTACATCTCTGCTAAACTTAATAGTTCTTTGACCAGGTACATAAATTCTATAAGCTTTTGAATTATCACAATAACCAACAAACATGCCTTTCTTACCTGAATATTCTAGTTTGTTCCTTTTCTCTTTCGGGGCATGGAAGTACACAGGACAACCAAAGATTCTCAGGTGACTCACCTCAGGCCTTTTACCAATAAAGACTTATTGAGGAGTCTTATTGTCCAAGGCTTGATGAGGAGTTCTGTTTTTCACATAAACAACATGTTGAGAATTTTGGTAGGGCAATGTTTAATTCAAATTTATCTTCTTGATAATTACTTGTGAGCTTGTTATGCTTCTATTGCGTAGATCTTATCTTCATTAGCTTATTATTTCTTTCATCAATTCTATTATCAAATGCACAAGAGACACAAACTTTAGGCTTTCAAGCTAGAGCCAAACCCTCTCCCTCTTGGGGAGGAAAAACCAAAAGTAATTCTTCTTATATTTATTCAATTGACAAGTACCATGACCATGACATAGACCCTTGACACCAATATGCCTCCAAGACCTTGTCACTTCTCTTTCTAAGCTCCTTATACTGACCTTCTTTTTTGCACCATACTGCACCAGCACTAGGGAAACTCCGTCCCTATTTTAGCAGCCCTAACTGATGTGCTTCTCCTTGATTCTTCTATAGTCTAAGCTCGGCCTCCACCAAACTCTTCCTTAGTCTTCTTCTTATACCCAAGACACCCTAGACTGAGAGCACTTGCACACCTTGCAAGCCTTCTTATCCTTATTGGCTAGACTTCCTTCTACACATTGAATTACAGTCTTGAAGAGACCTTCGGACTACCTCATATGAGCGAGGTAAATACTAACTCAAAAAAATATGTATTACCCTTGGACTGTCTCTTCATTTCTTCGCTAGATGGTCACTTTTTTGTGGTATATTACTCGCACTGCAATTTTCACTTTGATACAGTCTTCTACCCAAAACAATAGACCTTATTCTGTGCTTTGCTTCCCTTGTCCTTCGTTGGAATACGCATCTATTACAGACCTTAATCCACACTTCATCACAGAACTTATTCGAACTTCCTTCCTGCAATCTAGTCCGAAAATCTCAGAGTTATACGAATTATTCTGTCTCTATTTTGAGCAAATTCCACATGGGTATTTATAGTGGTTTGTCATTGGTATTTAGTAGACCTGACCTATTGAATAGATATGTCTCCACTTTGAGCCGACTTGAGAGTGCATTCACTGTTTTTGAGGCCGACTTCAACAAGGAGAATAAACATCATCTTTTGATTTGACTTTCATGAGCATATTGACAAGGTCTTGAGGTATACTTTACATCAATGAATGTACTTTACATGTGTAACAATCCTTCATATACATGAATCTAAATTATACATTTATGAAAAGATGACAAAACCCCTAAAAGACATCAAGAAGAAGTATTTGACCTATAATAAAAACTTCCCTACTCATGAAACCCATGAGGCAAGATTTACAAAATATATTTTACTATCTTTGTCTTCTTCATTACATAAATTCATAATTACTAGTCATTAGGAAGACTGAACCTAGTTACACTTTCCAACACAAGAATATTTGCAGCGTCTCCCCACAAAAACTTCGGTAGCTTTTAATCATGCCGCATGGCTCTGACTGCTTCCATAATGATTCTATTCTTCCTTTCAGCCACACCATTTTGTTGTGGATTGTACAACACAATGGTTTCTTTCTTTATTCCAACATCTTTGCAAATATTATTAAATTCATTGGAGGTGAACTCTCTCCCATTATCAGACGAGAAAGATTTAATCAAATTTCATGTTTGATTTACAATCAAAGCCTTGAAATATCTGAACATGTCAAATGCTTCCCCTTTATTTTCAAAAAGTCCATGTCTTGCGAGAAAAATCATCAGCAAAAATCATGAAATACAAGTAGCCACCAAGAGAAGTAACAGACATAGGTCCACATAAATCAGAATGTATGAGCTGAAGTACCTAACTAGTTTTTGTTTTTCTTGAGGGAATAGTCCCTTTATATGCTTTCTACTTGCACACCCTGGGCAAACTCCTTCATGATCCATTCTAATCTTAAGTATTGCAGAAACCATCTTCCTTACATTAGGTAAGACTTTGTAGTGTAGGTGAGCAAATATTTTGTGCCATAGCTCATACTTAAGATCGATATCATGGACCAATGCATGAATGGGTTAACCATTGATTTTGTAAATCCCTTCACATATTGATCCAAGAGTGAAGGCTTCTCTCATACTTGAGTTCAAAGGCCAAGTTAAAATTTTTCCATTAATAAAATCAATTTTCATTCCTTTATCTTCTAGAGTAGATCGAGATACAAGATTCTTTTTCAAACTAAATACATACAAAACTTCTTGCAGAAAAATAGATTTGTCATCATCTAAATGAAATGAAACTGAACCATAACCTTTAACTTGGTGAGTAGAATTATCTCCAAGGATAACATTTAAATTAGTCTCTCTCTCAACTAGATTAGAGAGTACCTCTTTGTAACCAATAAAGTGTTTGGAAGCACCGCTATCAACTAATCAGCTATCAAATGAATCTGCAAAAGTGCTAAAAAGAGCATAAACAAGAAAATATTCTGATTGAGTTTCCATTGCATTATTTCTATATCATGGATCTCTTGTTTTTTTAGGATGCCCTTTTCTTTGATTTTCATAAGATTCTTTTCTATAATCAATTTGTTTTTGAATCTAGGATCTCTTCTTCTTTCTTTACAGTCACAAGGAAAATGACCATGTTTTTGACAGTTTAAGCATCTAACTTTTGACATGTCTAGATTCTCTTTATTTGATTTGAAAGCAAATTTCTTTTTATTACCTTTATTTCTCTTGTCATAGGCTGAAAATGCAGCAGGTTATCCTTCTTCATGATGTGAAATTCTCCCTCTAGAGATCATTCTAGCCTCCTCTTGGATACACTTTTTCAAAAACTCATCAAATGTGGGAATAGTGCTTATGTTGCCGATGGTGGTGATAAAAGTCTCCCAAATAATAGAAAGGCCTCCAAGCGCAATCAACACCATTTATTTGTCGGTTACAACTTCACCAAATGTTGATAGTTGATTTCTGATTTTAGTCACTCTCATGAGCTATGCTTGAATTGTCTCTCATGTATTCATCTTGATGTCCTTCAATTGATTCTTCAAAGAAATAATCTTGTTCAAGCTAATAATTGCAAACATTCCAATTAGTTTGTCATACATTTATTTAGCTTTCTTCAAACCAGAAACATATGTAATGAGATGATCACTAAGAATAAAGAATATTTTTTCTATCTTTGACTTCACCCTTTTTATATTTGGATTTGACAACAACACTTGCATTCTCTGGTGGATCAGCTATTGTGTCTTCAACATACTCTAGAACTTCATGTTCTTCAAGAATGATATCTACCCTTGTTTTCCATGGACCAAAGTTTCGGAAGCATCATTCAACTTCTCCTCTATCTTGAAGTAGGACGAAGTCATCTTAATTAGAAAACTTTGGCATCAAGTGGGGTCTCTTTAGGTGACATTTGATCTCCTTGGACTTATCTTCACCAAGGCTCCGATACCATGTTAAAATCTGAAAGTTCTATGCATAAATTTAAAATTTCTTTCTAGAAACTTGAAATTTCTATGTAGAAAACTGAATGCACTTGCAAAAAATTGAATGTACTTTGCAGAAAACTAAATGGAACTGAATGTACCTTGCAGAAAGTTGAATGCACTTTACAAAAAACTGAATGTACTTTGTAGAAAGTTGAATGTACTTTACAGAAAACTTAATGTACTATGCAGAAAATTGAATGTACTATGTTGTTACAATTACTTAGAATGAACGTTTCTTCTTCACAACTTTTCAGATCAGCACTTGTAGATAGAACATAAATTTAAGAAACATATGACAACAACCAAGCACAAATATGAGACAATGAGAGTTAGGTCAAATGACCAGTGCAAAACCCACAAGGGGAAAACCCAAATGATTCTTCTTCTATTAGATTTCTTCAATTGTTTAGCAACGTACAAAGAGAGAGAGAGAATGAGAATGAATAAAGTCACCAATGTTTGGTCAACTTGCAGCTGAAGTGCTCTTGCTCTTTGCTTGAATATCTCCTCCTTCTCTTGATTATATCTTGTCCTATACACTTTCTCCAACTCGTCCCTTGCTCTTACTCTTCCCTTTCTCTTTCTCTTCACTTGCTCTCACAGTTCTCTTGCACACACTCAAATCTAGCTCTCCTTCTTCACAATGAACATGTTACTATCAACTCTCACTTGCTCTTGCTTAAATAGATGAGAAAGGAGAGGAGTTACAAAATCAATTCATTCCTTGAGCCAAAAATAGGAGAATTGAATTCCATGAGGGAGGAGTTACTTGAGAAGAAGTGTAAATCATTTCAAGAATAGAGAGAGAGGTACACTTGTCTTGAGGAGTTACAATTCAAATTAGAGAGAGAGAGAGAGAGTTACACTTAAATATGAGAGAATATTGGGTGAGAGTTACAAATCAAATTGAATGAGGGAGTTACAAGTGTATTTAATGAGGAGTAGTTGCACTTTTTCCATACATTGAACTAGTGAGAGAGAGTTACATTCTCTTTAGTATGGAGTTACTATTTTATTTCAAGAGAGAGGTTCAATTTTCCAAGTTAAGAGATTCTCAATTTAATTTACTTATTTCATGAGAGAATTCGTTTTTATTAATCCATTAATGGTGAATGGCTTTACACTATTTTATAAATAATAACATAATAATAATAATAATATTAGTAAGGATAAAAATATTAATTCTTCACTTGTATAATCATGATTGATTTGATTTTAAAGTGGATTCCATATGTCGATATAATCGTTGATCATTTAGGCATGAATTTCTATTTTTGGAAAGTCACTTCCAAATTGAAATGTGAATTACTAATTTTGGAAAGTCATATTAGAATTGTTAGAAATGAAATTTTATTATAGGTGGTTCAAACACAACTGAAAGATATGATTTCTTCTAGGAGAAATTCATCCCCGACCTGTCAAATTTTAACACTATATCCAAAGACAATGGGCAAGATCAAACCTACTCCAATGCATAGGGATCACACTCTATCCCAAAATCCCTAACAATAGGTGAGATCAACTTACCAGAGGTAAGGATCACACTCTACCCTATTGTCCTTGATCCTCCCATCTTGACCCTTGAGAATCAAATGGTAGAACACTTGCATCCACCAACTTGGGCGAGATCCACCTACTACAAGGGGTAGGGATCACACTCTATCCCAAGTCCCTCATCCCATTGGCCAGATGGGGAGGTTATCCCACTAAGTGGGCAGGATGTTAACTGGGGCATACTATGACTAGAGGAGATCCTAGATCTCTATACACCCTGTCAATCAAAGGTCTCTCATCCCCAAGAGCCCACCAACTCCATTCCCCACTTTGGGAGCTCAGATATGGGGGAAGAGCTAGCTCAGTGTCCTTAATCAAGTTGGACCCTTACCTAGGAGGGTCACATCCATCAATCTGTGCTACTATTTGAAGATCAAAAACATATTGAACTGCTCATATTCGTTGCCATCTCTAACAACTTACTGAGGTGTTCAATCACACTACCTCATACATTACCAACATTAGAAATTATCGGTTTTCCTGTTCATATAGGACATAAAACATTAGAGAAAATATATAACGTAAAGAGAGGAATACCATATTCATCTTTTCTCCCTCTCATACAGGGAGGCAACACAACAACATTCTTTCAATCCATAAGATGTATCTATTCCAAATATGTACACATGGTTAGACTCTATCTAACCCAAAGTGCATATAAGGGTCCATTAAATCCAATAACAATAATCCATCAACTTTCCCTAAAAATGCTTTTATACGAGAGGTGGATCCTGGTGCTGCATGGGATAAATTAGTCATGTCAACAAAGCACTGTTAGCTCAATAATCAACAATAACATCAGATGTTTATTGTTTCATTCTGAAATAATGGGACTTCTAATCATCCATTGAAAATAAATAGCAAGTGTTGGGATCTCATCAAGGGCCGCTCCCTCCGAATGGGAAGCCCCTTCACTCATCATCAATCAAGACATCAACCTGTCTAACATATGTCATGTATCAACAAAACTGTCAGATCACAAAGTCAAACTATATCAGGTTATATACATCATGATCATGACACATTATCACCAATTGCTTCATTATAACATATGGACATGTCATTAATGGTTAATTCACTTCATCTCTTCATTGTCACATTTAACAAATATTTAATAAAAATACTAACATCATCAAGTCAGGTTATCCATTTGTCAAATTGACAATTTTTTTGGGACATCATATCTTATCAAGGCCTTAATATCAACAAGAAGATAGTCAGTGGATCACTATTACAACCACAATAATAATAGTAATGTTACCATATTACAAGCATTGACTACACTATCAAGTTACCATATGTCAAGTCAATGATTTTATCTTTTTTTATTAAATCAGAAAGTCCACCATGATTTGATGGTAGTATGGGTGTAGGCGTTAAGGAGAACCTTCAAGCTTTCTTTCAGCTGTTTCTAACTTTGGAGGAGTCGATTGCAATTCCTTTTTACTAATTTGATTCATCAAATCTATGAAATTTGATTAATGAAACGCATATACCGAACAATGGTTCATTTTTAATAGCATTATAATGCACCTTTATAATATTCAACTCTCCTGGAATATGTTATAAAATCACCTTACCAATGGTCTTTTAACCCCTCAGAATACAATAAGACAACACCCTTTAAGGCCCACATGTAATAGGGTTCAAACATTAAGCAATGGACTAACTTTCCGGGGGGGGGGGGGGGGGTATTGAAATGCGCTTGAGCCCACCTTCAAGGACCCCTTGGAACAGTACATCCAGCCTCAACCCTTTACTAAGCTCCATTTCATAAGAGGCTCAGTTCATACCTTTGTTTAACTTCGTGCAACTAATGACATGGATCATTTATCAGTTCGATCTTAATCAAAGAAAAAAGAACCTTAATTACATCTGAATTATGCAGAGGTAATGGACATTAAATCGCGTTCAAATTAAGGCTGTAATAAATATATGTAACTCAGGAATTTCGAAGGGACAGAACCCATTATTTACACATAACTAACTACTCTAATTAATACACAGAATTCCTGAATTGTGAAGGAATGAAACCTTCAGGGATTGCCAAACAATACAAATAAATAAAGTCTATAATTTTATTCAAGCAAAGTTTATGTTAGAAAATTATATATTATGGAGCAATGCAACACATAAAATATGCGGAAAATAAAAGCACACAAAACACATAAAATCCGTAGAGACACGTATACTGGTTCACCCATGGCTATGTCCAACTCCTAACAACAAATTCTTCTATTCTATTACCCAGAAGAAAATGGAGAGACAAAACCTACAAGAACTGTGAATATCCCCCCTCTGCCTTTCTCACAGTCTCCCTCTCTGTTTCTCGCTTCGAGAATACACACATAATGCACAGCCGCAATACAATACCCTCATATATACAAGGGGGTTGCCTTCTAGAGCAAAAAACCCTAATCTAAACATAACTTCTACCGTCAGATCATTTGCCTAATGAACGGCCCAGATTGACTAGAAATTACTATACTTTTACAAGGCAATGCATCCAAGGACAGTGGGCGCCGCCCCCGAATCCCCGCCGGGCTCCCGAAAGTCACTCGCCACCCCCGGATCCCCCACTACAATGATTAATTACTGTATGCTAAGCGCCCTTTTAATGTACAGGGGTCCAAGCTATGATACAAAGTAAACAAGATAATCAGGCTCCACACCCAACAGGTTAAATTCTCACAATCAAATCTTCTACGGCCAACTCCCTTCTCTACAGCCAACTCCCTTCCTTGTCTACCTTCCTCCTCTGTTACAGAGGTTACATTTGATAGCATTCTGACAATGAAACCGACCTCTTTCTGAGGATTGAATCATCTTCCTACGTTTCATCAATCTATGTCTAAATAAGCTAAACGCCTCAAACTGTTCAACTTCCCTTAAATACTAATTCAAGCCTATCTATTACAAAATAGATTTTAACAAATTTTTCACCCATTAGTGAATGAATTTTAGACCTATCTAATCACAACATGTGAACAATATTTCACATTGCTGACTAGACTCTAATGCCCCTGCATCAAACTCCCAAGGACCAAATTCTTCATGGGCTCCTGTCCATGAGCTCCTCTACAGAACTACCCAGTTTCTGTAACATAACTTCTGTCATCCAAGTAGCATCCTCAATTGGCTAGTCCTTCCACTTGATCAAGTATTGGAAATACTCTTGTCCTTTGGTTCTCTTAACCACTTTCTTATCCAAGATCATCTCTGGCTGTAATGGCTGTGTTGTAGGTAATTGTTTTACCTAATCAATCTGCTCTCTGTCTTCTAGTCTTTCATCTGTGCCACCATCTTCATACCCGTACAAATCAACAACATTGAATATTGGAGATATTCTAATGTCAAATGGAAATTCAATTTCATAGGCATTTGCAGAAAACTTTCTCAATATCCTGCATGGTCCTATCTTTTTAAACTTCAATTTGTTATACTGCCCCTTTGGAAATCTTTCTTTCCTCAAGTGTGCCAAAACCAAATCACCAACTTCAAAATTAACTTCTCTTCTGCTCAAATTTGCTCTGTTCTTGTACTTGATACTGCTATCTTGTAGCTGTTGTTTTACCTGCTCATGTATTGCTTGAATCTCTAAAGAAAACTCTTCTCCATCAGCACTCCTCATTTCTACTTTTCCCAAGTTCCTCAATTCAGATACTCCTCTTGGGTGCATCCCATAAACAATATGGAATGGGCTCTATCCTATACTTCTGTTTGGTGAATCATTGTATGCACATTCTGCCTGTGGTAAAATATGATCCCACTGTTTAGGATGTTCTCCTGCAAGACTTCTCAAAATATTACCTGTTGTACATATCAACCCCTACATTTATTTTGTGGTCATTAGCTCCTCCATTCAATTTTTTAACTTGCAGATCCGTTTAAATCTGTTTAAATCCCCCATCGTGGCCATAAAACCCCATTTTCTGCCTATCGCTACCCTTTTCTGCCCGAAAAATACACTCTGCAAAGGTTAAGATCCGCATTTAAAAACATATCGGGCCTAGCCCATGCAGTCTTAGCCCCTTTGTTTTGATTCTCACATGACCTGGGTGCAAAACCGTGTGCCGGACAAGCAGGAGCTTATCGTCAAAGATTTCGGGCGCGTCTGGAGCCGTCCGATCAAAAACAAATCGACGGAGCGGAGTCGTGCTTACCGTGGTGGTCCCTGCGCCCGTACCCATTGTGAAACCGGCTGTTTCATTTTGCACCACCTCCGCTCAACGGGCGGTATTCTCCATGGGGCCAGCGATTCCATAGATCGCATGACAAGTGTCCTCAATGTACGATCTTCAAACCGCCCATTTCGCGAGTTAAAGGTCCGACCATAGACGGGCAGCGGAATTCACCAGTGCCGTTGGATTTGTCAACCTCCATCCAACGGTGGATATCCTTCGAAGTTGCACGCGCTTTAACCCATGTATGTCGTGTCCATGGCCCACCGTTCCATTGCCTCAAAGCATTTGTAGCCGTGGATCTTACTCTAGAATTGAACGGTCCAGATCATCCACTTGACCACCCGCTGACCGAGTCCCCCACCACGTCATTGCTCCACGTGTTCACCATCTCACCCTCCGTTATTTATATATATATATATATTTCATTCTTACGTTATATGTTACTGCTTCTTTCTGGCCAGCCTTTCCGCCATACCTCCACTGTAATTTCCTCGCCACCCTGCTTGTTCTAGCCATGTGGCCATGTCCTCGACGTCACCATCATCTCCACCTCCACGCCCCTTGCTCCTGAGTCTATTTTTTCTAATGTATCTGTGGGTTGTGCAGGTTTCAAGATGATGAAGAGACGCTATAATTTGTCGCCTCCATTATAGAGGTCAAGAGCATCTCAAAGGACGATATTCCACTGGCGAAATTTAAGAGGGAAGCTCGAGGTAGTTGTATGATATGACCTCATTAATGGAAACAGAAAGAAAATCCATTGAACCTCTCAGAGCGATGCAAGAGGTAGGTTCTGGCAGCTGAAGACATTAATTTCGCAGCATAAAAAATATCAGTAAAAGCCAGGAGATACAGCATCCTGCATTGAAGGTTTTGGATTTAAATTCAAATGCTGGAAGATACAGTGCTCAGAAAGTAATATTCTCAAGGTGATATTTCAGTCGAGTTCACTTCAGGGACGTACAGAATGTTCACGAAGAATTACCCTCATGCCCTGTTCCTGAAGAGATTTTCTTCCAGTTCATTTATTTCTGGAGGTAGATTGTAAAGTACAGTTAATTATATTTAGTCATTTACAGCGTAGGCGCGAATGTTTTCCGCCAATTTGTTTCAAATTAGATCATTAAATATGTATCACCTACCTCATTCTCCAAAGTCTTCTATCTTTTCTATAAAAACCCAGAACTAAGACATGGTAAGGGTTCCAGATTTCTATTAGCAAACTGTGCAGTGAAAGGCTTTTGTATACATCTTGTAAAGTTTCTGTATGAAGGCTCAGAGCCCGTAGGGTTTCAGTGAGGAGGAGTTATAACTGTAATGAGGATTCTGGTCTTTGGTATCCCACAATATGTAATCTTTTCTTATGTGTTAATATAATATCTCATTTCATGTTATTTATCTTCTTGTATCATGTTCTAGAATGCGAGTGGCTCACTGGTCTTAAGTAAGGATTCATCCTAGTTGGTGCCCATACTTGGATTAGTCAAGCACTTTAAATAGGCCCAGTCATGATATATTGTTCCATGTTCATTTCATCCATATTTTCTGTTATATTAGTTACTTGAGGAGGGTGATTTTAAAACGCCATTGTCATGTATGGATTCTTAGTTGGATAAGCCCATATGTGGTTTTGTTGTGTATCTGGGTATCAGCCTCATGCTAACTAGTATCTTCTTCATGTTTCTTCACTGCATCCACTTTCTGATATTTGATTTCTGTGGCATATTATTTGAACTCGCCCTCTTTGCAGTAAGTTGTCTCTTAACTGTCTGATGCTTTTGTATTAGAGTTTTGCATGTTGTTCCTACATTATTCTTATCCTTGTATCAGCTTCTGAGAGATTTTGGTTCCATTTCAATTAATTCCCTTGTTTTACAAGAGATAACAGGAGAGCTTTTGGATTGACAACCCAAGTTATATTATGAGTTCCTTGCTATGATAAGATGTCCTAGGCACTGGTCTATGGCAACTCTAGGCTGTCTCTAGGGGTGACAAGAATTGTCTACAACATCTTTCTGGCGCCGTTGCCGGGGACGAATTTGAGAATATCAGTTTCCCTGGGCCTCGACAAATCATATTCACTCTCTAATCAGGTGAGCACAGAGAGTTGAAGAGTTGCGTATCTCTCACCTTGGCGACTCCACTGTTCTTTATTTGATAAATCTATTTGCAATCCCGACTCCTTTGGGGAAGAGACAAATAGCTTTGATTTGGAAAATCACTGTGGTGGGCAGTAAGATCTTAAACCATCCACCTGGCGACTCCACAGTTCCTAAATAATTAAAAGACTCCACTGGTGATCAGTTGGCCGCTGATCATTTTGGTTTCACGAGACTCCACTGGCAGAAGACTCTGAACTGGTTGAGAAGATCTAGTGACCATCTTTTCATAAACATGGATCCAAGCATGGATAGGGATACAAATCTTAATGCTTTGAATGATCAAATATATGAATTAAAGAGAATGTTTAATAAAGTGCTAAAGAGGTATATGGCTAATATGAATACAAATGATGATTATTTAGAACAGCCCACGCCTCTTCCAGAACAAGGACACACTCAGGACGTGGATAATGAGCAAGGCATGTATGATGTTTTGAAACCTATGGAGGATGAAGAGGAAAGCGATCAAGAATTTCCTGAATTCGTACCTATGTCTTGTATTATGCTGGTCAGAGAATATCACAGTCTAATAGCAAAGGTAAATAGGGAATGTTGCTTGGAGGAAACAAGAGACCACATAGAAGATGTAAAATCTGATGTGGAGGAGGAAATCACTCATGGGCCTTGCAGTCTAGCTGAGTATCATCAGGTTCATGAGGACTGGCCTGAATCAGAGAGAGATCAAGAAACATCAGAAGATCCCCAAGACTCCCCTGCAAGCACAACTGAGGATATTCTAAAGGAGGTACAAGAAGACAGCTTGCCTCCAAATCAACTAGTACGAGAAAAAGAAAGTTGTTGCTCTTCTGCACAAAGGAACACAAAACAATTATCTCCTTTGATGGAAGAAGAGGTTGACCAAATATTAAATCAGCAGCCTGCCTCAGAAATTTTCTATGGAACACCCACTCTTTCCCATTCGTCTTATGAGTTTGATTATACAGATCCAGAAGACTCCTCTGTGGATCAGGACGAAGAAGGACCTGCTGAGAATCCGATAGGTTTGATTGGTGACATTGCTTATGATTATGAATTTCCTAATTATGATTTATTTGATGATGATTGTTTCCAGAAAGAAGCTGAGTCTGTAGAACCATCATCAGTAGACCCATGGGAGGAAAGCCAGGGCAAACAATCTCAGAATAGTAATGAAACCAGTCAGCCTATCTATGATACGGATGGGGAGAGCTATGATAGTATAATAGCAGATGAAGATTCCTTGAATCCTCATTCTGCTTTACCACAGATCATCAGCGAGACTGGAAACCAGCAGCTTTCCTTTTCAGGAGATGAGGAGATAAGCAAAGAGGAAATTCCTGAGCAGATTGAAATTAAGGGGCCTTCTCCTGAAAATGAATAAGAGATGAAACATACCCCTGCTCAAGAATACATAGATCTTTTCATGGAGCTCAGCTCATTAGAGCAGAATATATCAGAGCTCCAAGAGGACAGCACTGTCATATATGATGAGTCATCCAGTTCGGAAAATGAAGAAAATGAAGGAGATTCTCTTCCTCAAGAAAGTCTTGTTCTTGATCCAATGGAAGAAGAAGAGATCCTGGTTGAAGCCTGCCTGCCAGATATTCAAGACCAAGTATCGTTTCATGATCCTTATGTACATTTCCTGCAAACTATTGAAGAAGGATCAAGGGTATTTTTTAGCAGCATGTTGCCAGCAGAAAGAAATTTTTTCAAAGCTGATATTATGGAACAAAAGGAAGGGATACCACTGCCTTCCGAAATACAAGAAGAAGGTGGTCAGGCTTTCAAGAGTCACTCTGAAGATGCAGTAATCAGAACTGCCCAGGACATAGACAGCCTGCCAATCATGGAAGGCCTAAAAGAAAAGAGTGTACACCATTTGTTTATTGATCCTGTGGCAGAATATATGGAGGCCCTGATTAGCTCAAATTTTCCAGCATTAATCTTTCAACAGGGCCAGATTCATCACGAATGGTCACCATTGATGATGATCGCATTTTTGAAGAACCACATGCAGAGCACCATGTGGTTATCTCTGATAGGCAGTCAGTGCTCCTTTCCCTTTTTGTTATTGCTTGACTGGCTGCATTGGCATTATTGTATCACCTAGAGCATCAGAGTTTTCCAGAGTAGGGTAGGGTAGGTAGGAAAAGCTGAATAAAGCTCAGCCTATGAGCATGTAGGTAGTTGTTCTGATTTCTGCAAATTCCAGCGAGCCAGATAGTCTAATCTTGGCTCGGCTATTTTTAGTTTCTGTTTCTATCTTTGTTTGAATAATGTGGGTGTTGTAATGAATTATCAAGTGAAAAGTGAGAAGTGCTCTGGGGCAGGGTGTGCACTGAAGATGCTCAGGTGGTTTGCGAGTTCTTGACATGTCCAAGGATGAACATGTCGTCCCCAGATGGAGCCGATGTTGTACATATCAACCCCTACATTTATTTTGTGGTCATTAGCTCCTCCATTCAAGTTTTTAACTTGCAGATCCGTTTAAATCTGTTTAAATCCCCCATCGTGGCCATAAAACCCCATTTTCTGCCTATTGCTACCCTTTTCCGCCCGAAAAATACACTCTGCAAAGGTTAAGATCCACATTTAAAAACATATCGGGCCTAGCCCATGTAGTCTTAGCCCCTTTGTTTTGATTCTCACATGACCCGGGCGCAAAACCGTGTGCCGGACAGGCAGGAGCTTATCGTCAAAGATTTCGGGCGCGTCTAGAGCCGTCCAATCAAAAACAAATCGAAGGAGCGGAGCCGTGCTTACCGTGGTGGTCCCCGCACCCGTACCCGTTGCAAAACCGGTTGTTTCATTCTGCACCACCTCCGCTCGACGGGCGGTATTCTCCATGGGGCCAGCGATTCCATAGATCGCATGACAAGTGTCCTCAATGTACAATCTCCAAACTGCCCATTTCGCGAGTTAAAGGTCCGACCATAGACGGGCAGCGGAATTCACCAGCGCCATTGGATCTGTCGACCTCCATCCAACGGTGGATATCCTCCAAAGCTGCACGTGCTTTAACCCGTGTCTGTCGCGTCCATGGCCCACCGTTCCATTGCCTCAAAGCATTTGTAGCAGTGGATCTTACTCTAAAATTGAACGGTCCAGATCATCCACTTGACCACCCGCTGATGAGTCCCCCACCACGTCATTGCTCCACGTGTTCACCATCTCACCCTCCGCTATTTATATATATATTTCATTCTTACGTTATATGTTAATTCTTCTCTCTGGCCAGCCTTTCCGCCATACCTCCACTGTAATTTCCTCGCCACCCTGCTTGTTCTAGCCATGTGGCCATGTCCTCGACGTCACCATCATCTCCACCTCCACGCCCCTTGCTCCTGAGTCTGTTTTTTCTAATGTATCTGTGGGTTTTGCAGGTTTCAAGACGATGAAGAGACGCTATAATTTGTCGCCTCCATTACAGAGGTCAAGAGCATCTCAAAGGACGATATTCCGCTGGCGAAATTTAAGAGGGAAGCTTGAGGTAGTTGTATGATATGACCTCATTAATGGAAATAGAAAGAAAATACATTGAACCTCTCAGAGCGATGCAAGAGGTAGGTTCTGGTAGCTGAAGACATTAATTTCACAGCATAAAAAATATCAGTAAAAGCCAGGAGATACAGCGTCTTGCATTGAAGGTTTTGGATTTAAATTCAAATGCTGGAAGATATAGTGCTCAGAAAGTAATATTCTCAAGGTGATATTTCAGTCGAGTTCACTTCAGGGACGTACAAAATGTTCACGAAGAATTACCCTCATGCCCTGTTCCTGAAGAGATTTTCTTCCAGTTCATTTATTTCTGGAGGTAGATTGTAAAGCACAGTTAATTATATTTAGTCATTTACAGCGTAGGCGCGAATGTTTTCCGCCAATTTGTTTCAAATCATATCATTAAATATGTATCACCTACCTCACTCTCCAGAGTCTTCTATCTTTTCTATAAAAACCCAGAAATAAGACATGGTAAGGGTTCCAGATTTCTATCAGTAAACTGTGCAGTGAAAGGCTTTTGTATACATCTTGTAAAGTTTCTGTATGAAGGCTCAGAGCCCGTAGGGTTTCAGTGAGGAGGAGTTATAATTGTAATGAGGATTCTGGTCTTTGGTATCCCACAGTATGTAATCTTTTCTTATGTGTTAATGTAATATCTCATTTCATGCTATTTATCTTCTTGTATCATGTTCTATAATGCGAGTGGCTCACTGGTCTTAAGTAAGGATTCATCCTAGTTGGTGCCCATACTTGGATTAGTCAAGCACTTTAAATAGGCCTAGTCATGATATACCGTTCCATGTTCATTTCATCCATATTTTCTGCTATATTAGTTACTTGAGGAGGGTGCTTTTAAAACGCCATTGTCATGTATGGATTCTTAGTTGGATAAGCCCATATGTGGTTTTTTTGTGTATCTGGGTATCAACCTCATGCTAACTAGTATCTTCTTCATGTTTCTTCACTGCATCCACTTTCTGATATTTGATTTCTGTGGCATATTATTTGAACTGGCCCTCTTTGCAGTAAGCTGTCTCTTAACTGTCTGATGCTTTTGTATTAGATTTTTGCATGCTATTCCTACATTATTCTTATCCTTGTATCAGCTTCTGAGAGAGTTTGGTTCCATTTCAATTAATTCCCTTGTTTTACAAGAGATAGCAGGAGAGCTTTTGGATTGACAACCCAAGTTATATTATGAGCTCCTTGCTATGATAAGATGTCCTAGGCACTGGTCTATGGCAACTCTAGGCTGTCTCTAGGGGTGACAAGAATTGTCTACAACATTACCCAAACTTCTGTTCACTACTTCAGTCTGTCCGTCAGTCTGAGGGTGATAAGCTGAGCTGAAACTCAATTTAGTACCAAGATTTTTCCACAATGTCCTCCAAAAATGACCAACAAACCTGGTATCTCTATCAGAAACAATACTTTTAGGCAACCCATGTAATCTAACAATCTCTTTGAAAAACAAATTGGCAACATGAGTAGCATCACTGGTTTTATAACATGGAATAAAATGTGCCATCTTTGAAAATCTGTTAAAGATAACATAAATTGCATCATTCCCTCTCTGGGTCTTAGGCAATCCTAAAACAAAATCCATACTTACCATATCCCAAGGTTTGTCTGGAACAGGCAATGGAATGTACAAACCTGCATTCTAGCTTCTCCCTTTTGCGTACTGACAAATTTTACAATTTTTCACAAACTTTTTCACTTCAAATCTCATCTTTGGCCAATAATAAAAATGACTCAGCTGCTCATCAGTCTGATCAGTACCAAAATGTCCAGCAAGTCCACCACTATGCTTCTCTTTGATTAAATTCTCTCTCATGGAACAATTTGGTATGCACAATTGATTTCTTTTGAACAATAAACCCTCTTGCAAGAAATAATCTAACTACTGACTTCTATCCATCAACACAGGATTACAACATGCTTCAAATGCTTCTCTGAAATCCAAATCTGTTTTATAGAGTTCCTTAAGAAAATCGAAACCCACCACTTCAATTTGGCTTTCTTGAACAAGAATTTTCTTCCTACTCAAAGTATCTACTACCTTATTTGCTTAAGCACTTAAGTGCTTCAAAACAAAGTTAAAACTTTGAAGATATTCCACCCATTTAGCATGTTTTTGAATCAATTTAGGTTGCTGCATAATATATTGTAAAGCACGATTATCTGAATATAGCACAAATTCTTTAGACATTAAATAATGTCTCCACTTCTTCAATGCTTGTACTATTGCATAAAACTCTTTATCATAAGAAGAGTACTTTCTCCTTGTGTCATTCAACTTCTCACTGAAATATGCTACAGGTCTATCTTCTTGACTTAAGACAACTCCAATAGCTTCGCCACTGGCATCGCACTTCACTTGAAATGGTTTGTTAAATTCAGGCAAAATTAAGACAGGTTTCTCAGTTATCTTCTGTTTCAAAAAATGGAAATTTATTTCAGCTTTAGCCGTCCATTTAAATGGTTTTTTGTCCTTCTTGAAGGTTTCAATGATAGGTGCGTTAATCTTGCTGAAATTCTTTATGAATTTTCTATAAAAACTGGCAAGTCCATGGAAAATTCTTACCTCGAAAATGCTTTTTGGTGAAGGCCATTCCACAATTGCCTTTACCTTCTCTGGATCCATCTTTAACCCTTTAGCAGAAACAACATAACCCAGATATACCAATTCTTTTTTCATGAATGAACACTTCTTTAGATTTATCATCAACTTCTCTTGATGTAGTTTCTTTAAGACATAATTAAGATGCCTCAAGTGCTCTTCCTTTGTCTTGTTATAAATTAATATATCATCTAGATATACTATTGCAAATTTACCAATAAATTCCTTTAACACTGCATACATGAGCCTCATAAAAGTACTAGGTGCATTCGACAAACCAAAGGGCATTACCATCCACTCATACAATCCCTCATTTTTTTTTAAGGTTGTTTTCCATTCACTACCTTCTCTTATCCTAATCTGATGATACCCACTTTTAAAATCTAGTTTTGAAAAATATCTTGCTCCACTCAAAAAACCCATTAAATCTTCAATTTTGGGCAAAGGAAATCTATACCTGATTGTTATCTTGTTGATTTCTCTTGAATCAGTGCACATTCTCCAACCTCCATCTTTCTTCGGACTCAACACTGTAGGTACTGCACAAGGACCCAAACTTTCTCTGATCAGACCTTTGTCAACCAATTCATGCACTTGCTTTCTGATTTCTTCATTCTCTGCAGGAGTCATTTTGTATGCTGCTTTGTTTGGCAGATTTGATCTTGGAATCAAATCTATCTGATGGCTGATTCTTCTTACAGGCGGTAATTCATCAGGAAAACTATCCACAATAATATCACAATTATTGTCCAACATTTCTTGAATTTCAATTGGCAAATTATAATTTTTTGTAGAAGTAAGTACTACCTTAGGTTTGCAAACTAAAGCAAAATTTACCTCTTCGTCTTCAATCTGCTGTAAGTATTCTTTCCCACTCAGCAATAAAGTCTTTGGATCAGAATTTTTGCTTGATGCCTCTCCTTCTTCCATAGGTAACAATGTTTGATACATACCATCCTTGAAAAACTTGTAGGTGTTCCTCTTACCATCATGCACTGCTGCTCTGTCATACTGCCACGGTCTACCCAATAGTATGTGACACACATCCATAGGCATCACATCACACATTATTTTATCTTTGTAGCTGCCCATCTGAAACTCTATTTCACATTGTTCTCTCACAATCAGCTGGTGTCCTTTCTGAAGCCATGACACCTTGTAGGGTGTTGGACGTTCCCTTGTCTTCAATTTCAACTTCTCTATCACCTCTGTAGAGACCAAATTTTTTGTGTTGCCACTATCAATGACTAATTGACAAAATTTCCCTTGAACCTTGCATACACTTCTGAACAAAGTTCTCCTCTGCACTGGCTCAACAACTTCATTTGTTTGTTTCAACAAAACCTTGTGAACAACCAAAGATTCTCCCATCTCTGGCACAATTTCTCTCTCTATTTCAGGCAAATTTGCTACCTCTTCAATCTGAGCAACAATTGCATTTCTTTGACTTGTACCCACATCTCTTTCTTTGGGCACTTGTAGGCTCTATGTCCCAACTTGTTACATCTGTAACATCTCACTTCTCTTCCTCTGCTTCTGCCTCCTCTTCCTCTATAGGAATTCCTCCTGCCACTTGCATCACCTTCTATGTGTGCATGATGAGGTGAGCTGATGCTAGCTCCATCTCTAGGTGCTGTAGATCTTCCTCTACCACCTTGACTTCCCTTTCCTCGGAAAGTACCTCTTCCTTTGGCAGATTGCTTTCTCAGCAGTTTTTCTTCAGCTTTCAAGGCCATTTGATAAGCCTCTTCTACTGTCTTAGGAGACAATGTACTTATCTCAATCTGGATCTCCAATCTGAGACCATTCACATACCTGGAAATCTTCTCTGTTGTGTCCTGGATCTGTCCAGCCCTTATACTCACTTTGTAAAATTCTTCTATGTACTCTTTCACCGTCATTAATCTCTGTCTAAGATTCTAAATTTGTCTAAAAAATGTAAGCTGATAATCACTTGATAAAAACTTACCTCTCAGCTTTGCCACCATTCTGCTCCAATTCTTGATTGGTTGTTTACTAGCTCTCATTCTCTCTGCTTGCACTCCATCTCACCAAAGTGTTGCATGTCCTTTCAACCTTGTCACTGCAAATTTAACTCCCTTGTCTTCACCCATATCTTCATAATCAAAGCATTTATTCATCTCATCGATCCAGTCTATCAATTCTTCTGGATTCAATCCTCCTGCAAAAGTTGATACTTCAAGTCTAGGCTTGGATGTAGATCTTAAAACTGAATTTAAGAATCCAATTTAGGAGTAAGCTCAACAATTCCTCCTTCTTCTTCTTCAGCTTCTAGTTCACTGACATCCTCAGGATCCCTTGGTTGTCCTACTTCAATTGCTTCCAATATGGCTTGGATCTGTTGCATAGTCTCCAGTACTTTTTCATTTGAAAATGGCCTACCTCTTCTTCTACCAGCAACACCTCTACCAATTCGGACAACCATGCTGGATTTCTTCTTCTGCCTCTTAGAAGTCTGTTCAGTCTCTGATAAATGCTCTGAAGTTTGCGCTCTGATACCACAAATGATGGCAGTATGGGTGCAGGTGTTAAGGAGAACCTTCAAGCTTTCTTTCAACTGTTTCTAACTTTGGAGGAGTCGATTGCAATTCCTTTTTACTAATTTCATTCATCAAATTTATGAAATTTGATTAAGGAAACGCATATGCCGAACAATGATCCCTTTTTAATAGCATTATAATGTTGGAAATATGATGCAGAGTGTTGTCCTTGATGGCAACCCACTGAATGAAGATGAAGACATGTGACTGTTGACATGTGTTGTCCTTGATGGCAATCCACCTGATGAAGTTATTCTTGACTTGATGGACTTAGCTAAATGATGTAAATTTGATGTGATATGATGTTTGTTGACAATATGATGCTGAGTGTTGTCCTTGAAAGGCAACCCACTTGATGAAGATGATAGCAACTTACTGGATGAAGCTGTGCTTGATAGAATATGTCTTGAACTAAATATGATGTATCTATAGTGAGTACAGAAGGCAGTGAAGAAAGGAATTCAGCTTGTGCTAAATCTTTGATAAAAGAGTATGTTTCAAGGCATACGCGTATCGGTCTGAGGGAAGTCGCGTATGCACGCGGAAAAGAACGTGCCAAGTCGCGTATGGGCTAAAGCGCTCTAAAAGTGCAAAACCAGGGGTAACCACCATGGTATTGACCCATTGTATTGGGTAATGATCCGCCTAAATGACCCCGTCCAGGAATACCATCGGATGTAATGTGGTTTTGGGCTCATGGTATTGAAAAAGGGGCTCATGGTATTGACAAAGGGTAAACCTATATAAAGAGAAGAAATTCATTGTGCAAATCATGAGAGTGGGTGCAAGGTGTCTGAGCTTGAATGAATACTTCTCTTTGAAGTAGATCTGAATGGAAAGGGTTACACTTGAATGATAAATCTGAATGTATGATGCACCAATGATGAAGAAGGGGATCTAGATCTGAAATGAACTTGTATCTACTAGATCTGCTTATGGAAGGTTTTGAGTCAAACATCTGTCTGAAGCTGTCTGAAGTAAAAGGGTAAATCTGAACAGAATTGCTAATTTGAAGAAGTATACTACTTTATAATGATTGAAGATCTATACGCTACTTAGTCGCAGAGGAAGCACGTATATACGCGGCTTCTATGAAGAAAAAGTGCGTATGTGCAATGAAATTGGCTCTGTAATTTGTACAGAGGTATACGCGAGTTTATGTGGACGGAAGCGCGTATATACGCGACATCAGTGAAAGGAAAGCGCATATGCAAAACTAAGGTTTGCTGAAGTCTGTGGTAAGAAATGTCTGATCTAATCTGCTGTGTTGCTGCTATCTGTATTCTGCTGTTATGAGTTTCCTATATCAGTTTGGTTGTATGGTTGAGCTTGAAAGGATGAAAAGGGTCTAGTCTGAAAATAGGGTGAAACGTGGCCTGCAAGTTGTGTTCTATTGAAGTTGTTGGATCCAGTGTGAAAATTGATGAAACGTGGTCCAAGGTGGTGCTGAAGGTTGTAGCCTTCAGTCAGGGGGTTGTAGCTCCCTTCCAGGTGAGGCTGGTAAACGAGATCGGGGGGTCGTAGCTCCCTTCCAGGAGAGGCCGGTAAACGAGTCAGGGGGTTGGAGCTCCCTTCCAGGAGAGGCTGGTAAACGAGCGCAGGTGGGTGCCTGCGTGCTGGTCAAGTCTGCGCCAGCACATATGTTGTAAGATGTTTTCTCTATAATAAAATATTGAAGGCTGAGCAACTGCAGCGGTGGTTTTCTCCCGACCTGGGTTTCCACCTAAAAATCCTGGTGTTCATGTGTGATGCTTTGTGTGATGGTTTATTCTGTTCTTACTGCACATGTTTACTGTTTATAGAACATCTAATGAATGAATGATGGAATGATATAAGTGAAGAACTAATGGTATAATTAGATCTCTGTGTATACGCGAGTTTTATGAAGGATATCCGCGTATATACGCTAGCTGGCTTCAGCAAAGTAGCGTATGGGTTTTAAGGAATGAAAAAGTAAAAATTTTTGAACATGCAGTAAATACTGATTCACCCCCCCCTCTCAGTATTTTTCCCAACAATTGGTATCAGAGCAGGTCCTTGTGCAGAAGCTTGATCGCTTAAAGGAGATCCGTCGCAATGGGAAGTCAAGAAGGAGCAATGTCTATAAAGCCACCTCTATTCAATGGAAGCAATCTGATATTCTGGAAGGTACGTACAAAAGCATATCTGCAAAGTCTTGGTGCAGATGTATGGGCAATCGTGCAAGAAGGTTATCAATACCCAACAAATATTCCTACTGATGCAGCTGAAAGAAAGAAGTATGAAATCAATGCCAAAGCAGTGAATGTCTTATTGGGAAGCATGTCTGAATCAGAATTTTCTAAAGTGATGCAGCTACATTCGGCAAAAGAAATAAGGGACAAAATCATTCTAAGCTATGAAGGAGACACAAAGGTAAAAAGTGAAAAACTCCAAACTCTTAGAATTGAATATGAAAATTTGAAGATGCATAGTGATGAGAGTGTTGCCAGTTTCTTTCTTCGTCTGGATGATATTGTAAATCGGGAATGAGAATTTGGGTGAAACCATAACCGATACTTCATTTCCGGTGGAAAAGGTCTTATGATCCTCACTCTCTTAAAATTTGACTCTAAAGTTTCAGCTATTGAAGAAAGGCAAGATCTGCAAACGCTTACTATTGTTCAATTACATGGTACTCTGACTGCTTTTGAAATGAGACAGGGAGGTCCTTCTCAAATAAGAGAAGCCGTTTTTAAGGCATCTACAAAAGGAAAGGAAAAGGAAGTTGTCAAAGAATCCAGCTATATATCCGATGAAGAAGAAGCAAATTTCGTGAGAAAGCTCCAACTAGGTACTGGAAGATTCAAAGGTAAGCTTCCCTTCAAATGTTTTGAGTGTGGAAAATTTGGTCATTATGCTGCAAAATGTCCTTATAAAGGAAAAGAAGTAGTAAGAAGAAATAAGAACCGATCTAGCTCTAAGAAAAGTTACTATACTAATGAAGATAGTGATGGATCATCTAATAGTGATGAAGAATGTGAAGAAGATCTTAGACTTCTCATGGCATTTGAACAAAAAGAAGAAAAGGATACTTTTATGGATGCTCTAGAGGAAAACGATTTTCTTGAAGAAAATAATCAACTCAAACTACGATTAGAAGATTACAAAATTCTCATAGAAGAACAAAAGATAATCAGAGAGACCATTGAAAAGCAGCTTGAAGAAGCAAAGAAACATATTGAAAAACTAGAATGTGAAGTGGTAAGTCAAAGAAAAGAAGTTGAGAAAGCAAAAAACTTGAATCTTAGATTTGCTAAAGGATCTGAAACCTTAGATGAGATCATCAAGGTACAACGTTCTCCTCTTATAAAGACAGGTCTTGGATATACCGGAGAATCTTCTCAAACTTCAGCACCAAACTATCTAAAAGCAGTTACATGTGGTTTACATCATTCAGCCACTCAGCAAGAGAATAAAGGATTTCTACAGGGAAAGCAGGACCATCTCAATTCAAGGAACACTAACAGGGATAGCTTTCAAAGACACTACAACCAACAGGTAAATTCAAATAGAAGATTCCATGATCGCAAAAATTTCTACTTCAATGGGCAATGTTTCACTTGTCACAATTTTGGTCATAAAGCTATTCAATGTGTTGCATATAAAACCATCATGACAAGAGAAGCAAGAAAGAAAAGGTTGGATACTGAACCAAAGAAGAATACCTATAACAATTTTTATCCTCTTCAAAGTGAAGTTGAATGTACTTATTGTAATAACTTTGGCCATGAAGAATCTGAATGCAGGAACAAGATCCAACCAAAAGAACATGTTCCCTCAAGCTCTAAAGTGTGGAAAAAGAAAGAACCGCCAGTTGAAAATTGTGGGATAGCATTATTTGCAGAAGGTGAAGAAAATCAATGGTATATCAATAGTGGGTGCTCAAGACACATGACAGGTGACAAAAGCAAACTTCATACTTATAATGCTCTAGAAAAGGAAAAGAAAGTTACATTTGAAAATGATACTCCTGCTGTAATTAAAGGAAAAGGGTCAGTATTTCTAAAAGAAAAAGTGAAGGCTAAAGATGTCATGTATGTGGATGGATTAAGGCATAACCTGTTAAGTGTTAGTCAAATGTGTGATCAAGGAGCAGAAGTGGTCTTCAGTTCCAAAGAATGTGTGGTTCATGATCTTGATACAGGTAAAATCATTATAAAAGGAAAAAGAAATCCAAGCAACCTGTATGTACTAAACGGCATAGATCAATGTTACTTAAGCAAGTCTTCATAAAATTGGCTATGGCATAGAAGGCTGGGGCATCTGAGTTTCTCTCAAATCAACAAAGCAAGCAGACTTCAAGCTGTTCGTGATCTTCCCAAGGTCAATCTTCCGGAAAGTACCATATGCAAATCTTGTCAATTTGGTAAGCAGACCAGAGTACGATTTAATGCCAAAGAATGATCATCAAGTAAGCCTCTTGAACTCATTCATACTGATATCTGTGGACCTATGAGGAAAAAGTCATTACGTGGGGAAGAATACTATATCTTATTTATTGATGACTACTCTAGAATGTGTTGGATCGGGTTCATTAAACACAAAGATTAGGCACTTGAAAAATTCCAGAGCTTCAAAGCATTGGCAGAAAATGAATTAGATCTAAAAATCAAGTGTCTTAGATCTGATCGAGGAGGAGAATATTCATCAAATGAATTCTTTGAATTTTGTGAACAACATGGCATTAAAAGACAATTCTCGGTAGTAGGCACTCCACAACAAAATGGTGTAGCATAAAGAATGAATAGAACAATTGTTCAAATGGCTAGAGCTATGCTTGCTGATTCTGATGTTTCTGACATGTTCTAGAGTGAAGCAGCACATACATCAGTTAACATTCTCAATAAGGCTCATGTTCGGGTAAATAGTGACAAAAATCCATATGAACTCTGGTATGGCAATTCTCCCACTGTGAGGCATTTTAAGGTTTTTGGAAGTAAATGCTTTATCAAAAATAATGATGAAAAGCTTGGCAAATTTGAACCTAGATCAGATGAAGGGATATTTCTTGGTTACTCATCGTCAAGCAAAGCATTCACATGTTACAATAAAAGGCTTCGAAAGGTTGCTGAATGTATTGATGTTGTTATTGATGAGTCTCCTGCAGCTCCTAAAGAAGAAAAACAAACAACAAAAGAAGATGATAGCGACATATGGCCTTCTACATCAGATGAAAATGATATAGACAATGGATCCAATGAAGAACCTGAAGATGATCTATCTGAAAAAGCTCCATCCAGATATGTTCAAAAGAATCATCCTGAATCTCAAATTTTGGGTGACAAGGAATCCGGGGTACGAACAAGGAGAACTCTTGTGGGATCTTCTAATCATTTGGCACTCATATCCACAATTGAACCACCCAATGTCAATCAAGCAAGCAAAGATGAATGTTGGAGGCAAGCCATGAATGAAGAACTTGATCAAATTGAAAATAATGACACTTGGGAATTGGTACCAAGACCACATGATAAAAATGTCATTGGAACTAAATGGATTTTCAAGAACAAGCTAAATGAGAATGGGGATGCTGTAAGAAACAAAGCTAGATTGGTTTGCAAAGGGTATACTCAACAAGAAGGTATAGACTTTGAAGAAACCTTTGCTTTTGTAGCTAGACTTGAAGCCATAAGAATGTTTCTTGCTTTTTCAAGTTATCAACAAATCAAAGTTTATCAAATGGATGTTAAATCTGCTTTTCTTAATGGTGATCTAGAAGAAGAAGTATATATAGAACAACCGGAAGGATTCATTTTAGGAAATGATGAAAATCTTGTTTGTAGACTTAAAAAGGCTCTATATGGTCTCAAACAAGCTCCAAGGGCTTGGTACTATCGTCTTGACAAATATCTTCATCAACAAGGATTTTCAAAGGGGTTTGCTGATAGCAACTTATACACAAAAGTTGAAAATGATAAACTATTGATTGTGGTTGTATATGTTGATGATATCATTTTTGGGAGTAACGAAGAATCTATGAGTTAGAAATTTGCTTCTGTCATGCAGCAAGAATTTGAAATGTCTTTACTTGGGGAACTAACATTCTTTCTTGGCTTGCAAGTGCATCAATCTACAGATGGTATATTCCTATCACAAGCAAAATATCTTAAGCAAATTCTAAAGAAGTATAGCATGGAAGATTGCAAACCTGTAAGTACTCCAATGATAACCGGATGCAATCTCAGTTCTCATGATGATTCTCCCACGGTGAATCAACCAGATTACAGATCAATGATAGGAAGTCTACTTTATCTCACTGGGACTAGACCAGACATTATGCATGTAGTTGGGATTGTTGGACGATTCCAAGCTAATCCAAAAGAGTCTCACCTTCAGGTTGTGAAAATAATTTTCAAATATCTACAAGGAACTCAAGACTTTGGTCTATGGTATCCAAAGAATGCTGATCTTACTCTTCATGCTTACACCGATGCAGATTGGGCTGGAAGTGTTGATGATCGGAAAAGCACTAGTGGTGGTGCATTCTATATGGGACCCCGGTTAGTATCTTGGTTCAACAAGAAGCAAAATTCTATTGCCTTATCTACAGCAGAAGCAGAATATGTGGCTGCCGCATCTTGTTGCACTCAACTCCTTTGGATGATGCAAACCTTACAAGATTTTCAAATCAAGTGTACACCTCCTGTCCCCATTATGTGTGATAATACAAGTGCCATCAGTATCTCAAAGAATCCCGTTATGCATTCAAAGACCAAGCACATTCCCATCAAATATCATTTCCTACGTGAACAAGTGCTTGAGCAAAAAGTGAAGTTGGAGTATGTTCCCTCCAAAGAACAAGTTGTTGATATCTTTACCAAACCTCTGCCCAGGGAAGCGTTCGAGTATCTAAGACAGAAGCTGGGAGTGTTCTCTACCAATCAAAAGAACAAATCTGCATAAATTTTAGAAGATGATAGTGGATACGCGGGTTTCCTGAAACACAGTCGCGTATATACGCGAGTTCCTGCACAGAAAACCGCGTATGTCTGATTGCTGACAATTTTTGCTTGGAGTCAGCTCTTTTCAGCACAGCTGCAGTGCTGTTTGGTATATCTGATACTGTTTGGTATCTCTGGTGGTGTTCCAGTTCTCATAATTCTATTTCTCACAAAGATGCCTTGATGGTTTGTTGGTGAAAGTGTTCAGGATGCACAAACTAAGGGGGAGCCTTAGTCATATGAAAAGAATGCATGGATGCACAGATTCAGGGGGAGTATTAGCGTTGCTGAGTATAATGCATTGTTGGCATTATGATGGTTCTGAAATATGTTCTCATGCTTGTGGACTTTCTGGTGTTGGTCTTAAATGGTCATTTTTGTAATTTGTTGAAAAAGTCTTGTTGAGACTCATGATGTAAATTTGTATTATTCAGTCATGTAAGGACTTGTCAAATTTGTAAACCCACTTGGTTGGGTAGCTGAGTTGTAATGTGTAAACCCACTTGGTTGGGTACTTGAGTCTGATATGTAAATCCACTTGGTTGGATCTTTGATGTAAGTATGAGTCATTGATGATAGGAAAGTCATAAAGTCATGTCTTTATTGAAAATATGTTTGAAGATTCAGCATGAACTCAGGGGGAGCTTGGTCACTTCTGTATATATCCAATCTTCAGAACGCTTCTTCCACATGAGGAGAAAAGGGGGAGAGTATGTTGGTTTTTGATCCACCCTTTTCCCTTGATGTCAAAGGGAGAGAGTGACATGGTGTTTGAATGCAGATAATGGTGTCAAAGAATTGGGAGAGTGACATGGTGTCAATGTACTTATCTGTTGTGGTAACCAAACACCATCGTGGTTGCCATCAAGTCCAAAGGGGGAGATTGTTGGAAATATGATGCAGAGTGTTGTCCTTGATGTCAACCCACTGAATGAAGATGAAGACATGTGACTGTTGACATGTGTTGTCCTTGATGGCAATCCACCTGATGAAGTTATTCTTGACTTGATGGACTTGGTAAATGATGTAAATCTGATGTGGTATGATGTTTGTTGACAATATGATGTTGAGTGTTGTCCTTGAAAGGCAACCCACTTGATGAAGATGATAGCAACTTACTGGATGAAGTTGTGCTTGATAGAATATGTCTTGATGAACTAAATATGATGTATCTACAATGAGTACAGAAGGCAGTGAAGAAAGGAATTCAGCTTGTGCTAAATCTTTGATAAAAAGAGTATGTTTCAAGGCATACGCGTATCGGTCTGAGGGAAGTCGCGTATGCACGCGGAAAATAACGTGCCAAGTCGCGTATGGGCTAAAGCGCTCTAAAAGTGCAAAACCAGGGGTAACCACCATGGTATTGACCCATTGTATTGGGTAATGATCCGCCTAAATGACCCCGTCTAGGAATACCATCGGATGTAATGTGGTTTTGGGCTCATGGTATTGAAAAAGGGGCTCATGGTATTGACAAAGGGTAAACCTATATAAATAGAAGAAATTCATTGTGCAAATCATGAGAGTGGGTGCAAGGTGTCTGAGCTTGAATGAATACTTCTCTCTGAAGTAGATCTGAATGGAAAGGGTTACACTTGAATGATAAATCTGAATGTATGATGCACCAATGATGAAGAAGGGGATCTAGATCTGAAATGAACTTGTATCTACTAGATCTTCTTATGGAAGGCTTAGATCTAAATTGAGGTGAACATCTGTCTGAAGTAAAAGGGTAAATCTGAACAGAATTGTCGATCTGAAGAAGTATACTACTTTATAATGATTGAAGATCTATACGCTACTTAGCCACAGAGGAAGCGCGTATATACGCGGCTTCTATGAAGAAAAAGCGCGTATGCGCAATGAAATTGGCTCTGTAATTTGTACAGAGGTATATGCGAGTTTATGTGGACGGAAGCGCATATATACGCGACATCAGTGAAAGGAAAGCGCGTATGCAAAACTAAGGTTTGCTGAAGTCTGTGGTAAGAAATGTCTAATCTAATCTGCTGTGTTGCTGCTATCTGTATTCTACTGTTCTGAGTTTCCTGTATCAGTTTGGTTGTATGGTTGAGCTTGAAAGGATGAAAAGGGTCTAGTCTGAAAATATGGTGAAACGTGGCCTGCAAGTTGTGTTCTATTGAAGTTGTTGGATCCAGTGTGAAAATTGATGAAACGTGGTCCAAGGTGGTGCTGAAGGTTGTAGCCTTCAGTCAGGGGGTTGTAGCTCCCTTCCATGTGAGGCTGGTAAATGAGATCGGGGGGTCGTAGCTCCCTTCCAGGAGAGGCTGGTAAATGAGTCAGGGGGTTGGAGCTCCCTTCCAAGAGAGGCTGGTAAACGAGCGCAGGTGGGTGCCTGCGTGCTGGTCAAGTCTGCGCCAGGACATATGTTGTAAGATGTTTTCTCTATAATAAAATATTGAAGGCTGAGCAACTGCAGCGGTGGTTTTCTCCCGACTTGGGTTTCCACCTAAAAATCCTGGTGTTCATGTGTGATGCTTTGTGTGATGGTTTATTCTGTTCTTACTGCACATGTTTACTATTTATAGAACATCTAATAAATGAATGATGGAATGATATAAGTAAAGAACTAATGGTATAATTAGATCTCTGGGTATATGCGAGTTGCATGAAGGATTTCCGCGTATATACGCTAGTTGGCTTCATAAAAGTAGTGTATGGGTTTTAGAGAGTGAAAAAGTAAAAAGTTTGAATATACTGTAAATACTAATTCACCCCCCCCCCCCCCCTCTCAGTATTTTTCCCAACATATAATGCACTGTTATAATATTCAACTCTCCCGGAATATGTTACAAAATCACCTTACCAATGGTCTTTTAACCCCTCGGAATACAATAAGACAACACCCTTTAAGGCCTACATATAATGGGATTCAAACATTAAGCAATGGACTAATTTTTCGGGGAGGGGGGGGGGGGGGTATTGAAATGCGCTTGAGCCCTCCTTCAAAGACCCCCCAGAACAATATGCCCAGCCTCAACCCTTTACTAAGCTCCATTTCATAAGAGGCTCGGTTCATACCTTTGTTTAACTTCGTGCAACTAATGACATGGATCATTTATCAGTTCGATCTCAATCAAAGAAAAAAGAACCTTAATTACATCTGAATTATGCAGAGGTAATGGACATTAAATCGCGTTCAAATTAAGATAAAGAATATATATATATATATATATATATATATATATATATATATATATATATATATATATATATATATATATATATATCTCAAGAATTTTGAAGGGATAGAACCCATTCTTTACCCATAACTAATTACTCTAATTAATACACAGAATTCCTGAATTTCGAAGGAATGAAACCTTCAGGGATTGCCAAACAATACAAATAAATAAACTCTATAATTTTATTCAAGCAGAGGTTAAATTCTCACAATCAAATCTTCTATGGCCAACTCCCTTCCTTGTCTGCCTTCCTCCTCTATTATAGAGGTTACATTTTATAGCATTCTGACAATGAAACCGACCTCTTTCTGAGGATCGAATCATCTTCCTACGTTTCATCAATCTACGTCTAAATAAGCTAAACGCCTCAAACTGTTCAACTTCCCTTAAATACTAATTCAAGCCTATCTATTACAATATAGATTTTAACGAAATTTTCACCCATTAGTGAATGAATTTTAGACCTATCTAATCACAACATTTGAACAATATTTCACATTGTTGACTAGACTCTAATGCCCCTGCATCATGATCACTTGACATGTATTGTCTAATATATTCAAATGTGAGATAAATACCAAGGGGATTTAATTCATATTAACTATAACTATAGAGTGCACCAATATATCACATGTACTAGAGATCATACTTACTTTCATATGTATCCAAGGAGATATTTTGTCATACCTCAAGGCTTAAATTTCCATCCAACATTGCAACTAAAATAATACTGTACATACCTTGTAATATTCATATATTTTTATCAACATGTAGCATTTGGATAGCATACATGCTTTGACATTGGCAATAGTAGAACTTTGCATATTGCTCTAGCTTCCTCTTCCCTTACCAGCTTCTTCCTGCACCAGCTAGCATCCAGATGATCCTTAAGAAGGATCAAATCATCACATCTTCATCAGGAAGTTAGAGATACTCAAATACTTAAATATTCAAGCAATAAGGATAAACAAATAATCAAAATAAATCTAAACAAGAGTAGTGTCATAACATAAATCTAGAAGCTACTCATTTTTATTGAAGAAAGTGATAAACTCCCTCTTGATTCAATCTTCAAGAGTCACTACAGTTCATCATTTGCAGAATCCTTACATCATGAAGTATCATTGGACATCGGCCATATATATATCAAGGGAGGAGATGCCACAACTTGGCATCCTCAACAACCAAACTCAAACATAAAATTTTCAACCCATCTAGGGTTACACTGAATCTGTCACAAGTGTTGAAATCATGCTAGAATATTCAAGCCCTTCTTCAAACATACTGCAGGGGTTTCTTCCCTACCCTAACCATTAAACCCCAACTTCTCTTACTAGAACAAAGATGCCTAGGGTTTACTTCAAACCTAACATTCTTTTAGGTCTCCGTCGTATTTACTTACTTCCATCAATGGTGTCTTTATAGGGGTGATATCCATGACTTTTCTTCAGCCCAACTTTGAAACTTTGTTAATTTTTCTCTTAGGACTATATTGTTCTTTTCTTTAAATAATTGCATCATTATACGTTTCATCGTTTACATATTTAGTTCCCCAGATAGAATTATAACATCATTAAATCATATGCAATTATGTAGAAAGAACAATATCAACAACAATGCAGCAAAAGATAAAAGAACGATAGAAGAACAACAAGAACACATAGAGACACTAGGATTGGTTAGAGGCCAGGGCAAAACCCCACAAGGGGGAAACCCTTCCACATTCTCTTATTCTATTAGACTGTCATTGAAAGTTCAACAGAGAGGTACAAATACCATCAAGCTTCCCAGAGCCTATACAAGGCTTGTTCACAACTTTGTTTATGAACAAGATTCAAAGATTATCATCAATGATTCACCATACTAACATTAGTCTTACAACATATGACTACTATAACATATATACAAATAACCGAACTGAGGTCTAAGACTACCATACATATCACTAGACTGCAATTATTCAAGTAAGAAAGGTATTGACCAAGAAAATATAATGTGACAATTAGGAATCAAATGTGAAAATATGGAGATACAAATCAAACAGTTTCATAGGAAGTTTTATGTTCTTGAACAAAAAGGAATGCCCTCATTGAAAGATTCTCATGGTGAATTAGTTTAGGTTGAAGATTATCAGAGATTATTACATGATACAACAATAGACAAATCCAATTTTGCTAAGGTTAAAGGAACTATTAGTGGTTGGAGTTTTCTTCAAGGTATAGCTGATGACTTGTTTATTTCTCACGAAGTCCATCATCTTTTCATCAGTAAATCGACATTTGAAAAATATATTGAAGTTGATGAGACCTATAGAAGAGTAATCAAGTTTTCATGTCCAGATGAAAAGCAATGGGATAAGTTTGTTGAACTTATTAATTGAAACAAGTTTTACAGGCAACATTTTGGCAAAAGACACAAATTTCAGGAGCATAATTAGAAGGATGTTGATTTTGAGCGAGAAGTTGGAAACTGAATCCTTAAATAGTGTGAAATTTCACTAAATCAGTTCAAAGATCTCTATTTGTGTCATTTGATTAGGATTATCCAAATTATCTTTGGATAAAGATTCAAATTTTCATTTAAAATCTGTAATAGATTAGATATTTTGTAAGAACTTTATATATATTTGATAATTTGAAGTAAGAAGGGTTGATACCTGGAGCATATTTTTGGGTGTCACTGTTGTAATACTCTCAACTTCAAGATAATCAAAGGATTCTGGTTTCCATTTATGCATCATTTGTGTATTTGTGAGTGTTTTCTAGTGGTTTTCATAATCTATTTCTACATATTTTTGAGATAGTGTAGGACATTGGGAAGGGCAGGGTTGAATATCAGTCTCCCCGACATCCCTAGCAAGGTTATATTCTATACTGTGTAATAATTAAACAATATGTTTAATTGGATACTTAGATACTCAGAAATTAATAGATTATTGCTTCTATGTCATACTTGAACATATTTCGTTCACTATATAGACAAATCTATACGTTTCCTCTTAGCTCAGATGATTAGATGTTGAAGAAGTATATTTAGTCTTCTAAGTTATTCTTCATTCTTCCTTCAAAGAACTTATAAAAACTATATGATGTTATAATAGAACATCAACACTTTGATTGATCTAAAAGAATAAGAATTATAGGCAAAGGTAAGTGTTTGCATCTTTCAGTTATCCATTTCATAAAATCCCATCACAATTGATATTTTGGCACAGTTCTTTGGCCGAGCACTATCTACAAAGATACAACAAACTCCATGAATCGCTGAGAGAAGGGAAAACCTTAATATTTTCTAGTTTCAATGTGAAAAGATACACCTTAATGAAATATCAACAATTATTATTAAAAGAGATATCAACAATTATTATTAAAAGAAAGAAGGAGATTGAAGAAAGATATGAGAAGAAATTATTCAAGATATTGACAAGGACCTCCATAAGTGACTGAGAGAAGGAGAAACCTTAATCTTTTCTAATTTCGATGTTAAAAGATACGCTTTAATGGAATACTGAAATTTCACTGTTGAAAGACACACCCTAGCTCGATTTGTGAAGGTTGAGATAGGCAGAATTATTCTATTTGCAGGGGCCAAGTTACCATCTTGTGTGACTGGGCCGAATCAATAAAGAAGGGGCCAAATTGGTAATGTCGAGTTGGTGGGTGGCAGGAACCGAAATCACTATTTTCGCTGAGGCCGAATTCTATGGATTGCGTTTATTGAGTTTTATCAGGGCCAAGTGCAGCCAACTGCTGAGTTGAGCGGTCGCTCTTGTGACAAATCTAGCAAATCAATAAAGACGAAGGGCTGAAATACTGATGATGCGAATTAGCCGTTATGGGAGAAAAACCAAGGGATTGCATTGTTAACAGCTTGAGGCCGAATTTCCAGTGCTAGTCAGAGGTTTAGTTCACTTAATTGTTTGGGCCGCATTATTATTTCCCTGAAGTTCAAGTTCATTACGTTGGCAGAAGGTCAAATGCATTAAGTTGGAGGAGGCCAAGTCATTCGTTTGACGAGAGACGAATTCATTAAGTCACAGGGGGCGTATTCGTCGCTTGGCAGAGGCCGAGTTCGTCGAAATCGTGCTCGTCGATTTGTTGTTAGACTAAGGCCGAGTTCATAGGGGTTGTGCTCGTTAATCTATTGTTGACAAAGACCGAGACGAGGGTTGTGCTCGTGATGTCTGTTAGGGATGAGGGCAATCATTCGTTGTGGTCAAGCCATCATTCCGGGTAGCAGATTGAGGGTGGCAAAATATCAGTTTTACACTGAGATCGAGGGATCATTGTAGGTAGCAGATCGGTGGGGCCAAAATATGTGCTCGTGAACTCTGTTAGGGTCGAGGGCAATCATCCCCTATGGTCAAGCCGCCATTCCAGGTAGCAGACCGAGGGGGGCAAAATATCAGTTTTACACTGAGGCCGAGGGATCATCCCTGTAATAGATTGGGGGTTCGAAATATTTAAGCAGCCATAATCACCTTATGTGATTCATCCAAAAGCAGGTTGAGTTGGAGGACTAAGTTTTGCCGCAGGAAATCAAGAGGCCGAAATCGTGGAGGTAGTCTGAAGTTTGCCGAGTTGCTAAATTCTCAGGGCCGAATGAGCACCAGTTGAGTAGGGTGAATCCTGGACACTTCCAAGTCCAAATTGCCACTGTAAGGGTGGCCACAAATATTCTAAGCAAAGCGTTTTACCAGGTTCTCTCTTTGAAGTTTCATGTTATTTCCTCAAATAAATCCGCCTAATAAAGAATGCCAGAGTTACTGCATTTTCAATTCTGGGTAGCATTGTTGTTGCTGGTGATTTCTATCGTCAAAATTTTGAGTAATTCTGTGGTGTTTCGGTGATAATAATATTTTCCCGAAGTTTCTGAAATTTTGATTGAATTAGTAATTACTGTTATTACATAGTTACAAGTTTCTCACACCTGCATCCGATTCTTTATGGAATTTCAGAATCTTGGATTTGTATCAGATTCTTAGGATTTTTGTGTATTTTGGATTGCATCCATTTCTGGTATAAGTGGGTTTGGATCCCAGTGACAAAATTGTGGAAGATTTTCACCCTAGCATATTTTGAACAATTTTTACCATAATTTCTTGGAACAAATTTACATAGTAATTATTTTTGACATATTCAAAATTAGAGCAAGTGCTTCAGTTGAGCACTTTAGGGTTAGCGTTAGATTAGTTGTGTGATCATCACGTTTATATCAATATTGTATTTTAGTAGTTTTGTATGATGAGTTGTCTTCATTGTAGTCTTTCTTCTAGGGAACTGTAACTCTCATCTGAAAGGTTAAAGTTCACATGCACTTTGCCTCTCAGTATTTAATGTGTCTTTCTTTATATTTTTATATTTAGCTATTGTCACACCATACATGGATTATGAGTTTGGTCATCTGAATTAGAAGTGTTCACACAGCACAGTTTTCTACCACTAGTAAATTTTGTTTGTCTTTTTTTTTTTCTTCCATGTGGTTCATGGTCCCTGGAGATAGGTGACTGTTACGTCCATGGAATATTGTATTAGGCAGTTCTATCCAAAATTATCACTTCTTACGGGCTCAACCATGGAGCCTGACCCCGAGAGTGTTGAGAGAATTGAACTTGTGACCTCTCGATAGTAGAGGTGCTTTAGCGACAGGGACTCGACCAACCAAACTAACCCTTGGGGCTAAGTTTTGTCTGTCCTCTCACAATTAGAGAAGTTGATTTTACTTCTTCTCACAGTTTTCCACCACTAGTAAGTTTTGTCTCTCCTCTTGCAATTAGAGGAATCGATTTTACCTCTCCTCACTGTTCTCAAACTCCACTCACATTATTCTATTTTATAGCCTGAATATTGGATGATGCTATCTGCTAGCAATTGCAATCATTAAAGCTTCAACAAACTTGGTGGTTTTGTCCTATTCCCTGATTGGCAATACGAGTATGAAAGCAAAACAGTCGATATATCTTAATTCAGATTCTGTTTCCTTTTTTTGCAATGTAAAATTTAAATTTTAAATATATACTTACTAAAAAAATTAAGGGTAGGGTTCCGATTCCCTGATTCGTAATTTCTGGACGAGTGCTGTACCCACACTGGATCCTTTTGCCAATTTTGATTGCATCTATGGTTCGTGTAACTTTGGTTCTAATAATAATCTTTAAATTCCTAGTGAAGGCTTTTTAAAATCTTGTGTTAAGTATATCTGATTAGTACTCCTTTAGGATGAAGGGTAATGTTGAGATGGACACTTTTGCATACAAGTACGCAGTTTATACTAAAAATGAGCTGCTGTTCCATCACCACCGTGGTTTATTCTTGGTGTTGTCTTTGTTCAAGAAGTTTATGGTATCTTGTGTGAGCGACCTTTCACTGGTCTTTGTTCTTCATGTAATGTTTGATATCTTATATGCAGATGGCAAGATGGGATGATATTCTGACTCTCCCTGTGCAAGAGCCGTCCACTATAGAGTTCTCGTCATCTGACCTTAATTGGTTTAAGGTGGAGGGTTGGCGTCAAAATGTTGATGATGTTGCTCTCATTCCATTCTCCAGAGTTGAGGACTTTGTGAAAGGAGAGTGTTCCAGTGCTGAATGTCCTACTAGGTTTCGTGTTGAAGCAAGACGGAAAAAGGCAGAAGGCAGTTCATATAAGCCACGAGTTGATGGCTATCTTGAATACATATTGTAAGTTGTTGGTTTTTTTTATTGATAAATTTTAAATTTCATTGCATCATAGTCTACTTTTTATGCCTAGGATGGAAATACGTTTCATGCCTCTGATTTTGATCAGTGCGTATATTTCTTTGTACATGCATAGATATTGGTGCTGTTATGGCCCTGATGACCACAGGAAGGGTGGAACGTCTCGGCCTAGCAGAAAGTGTATCAAACCATCAAAGAAAAAAAGTGCTGGACGACCACATACAAAGAGAGGCTGTTTGTGTCATTTCATTGTGAAACGCTTATATGCTCAGCCATCTGTTGCCCTTATCATATACAACCAACGAAAGCATGTCGATAAGTCTGGTTCTCCTTGCCATGGACCGCTTGATGACAAGGCCATTGGAACACGGTTCATGTATGCTCCCTACATCTCAGAGGAGCTTCGATTACGGATTACATCAATGCTATATGCAGGATTTTCTGTAGAGAGCATAATGCAAAAGCATATGAAAGCTATTGAGAAAAATGGTGGTCCTAGTAATCGTGATGATCTCCTCTCTCACAACTATGTACGGAAATTAGAGAGGGATATTAGACGGTCGTCATATGAACTGGACTCAGATGATGCAGCGAGTGTTAAAATATGGGTTGAAAATCATCGAAGCAAGGTATTTTATTACCAGGGTTCATCTGATACTGATGCTTTCATTTTGGGAATTCAAACAGAGTGGCAACTACAGCAAATGATTCGTTTTGGAAATAATAATCTATTTGCGTTGGATTCAAGTTTTGGGGTTAAAAAATTTAAGGTTAGTGTATGCCTCATTTTTTACATTTGTTTCTTTTTAATAACTTAAGGGGCATGTGAATTTTGAAAGACCCATGGAAAGTATGACCTTGTCTGTTTCCTATGCAGTATCCAGTTTATACTCTTCTTGTTTTTGATTCAAACCAAATTGCAATTCCCATAGCATGGGTCATTTCTGCAAGTTTTTCAAGTCATGATGTTCACAAGTGGATTAGAACACTTTACGATAGAGTTTGTGCGAAGGATTCCACGTGGAGGTTGAATGGCTTTATTGTTGATGACGCATTGACAGAAACTGCTAAAATTAGGTGTGTCTTTTCAGTCTTTTGTTTATGATTCGAGTGTATCCATTGTCATAATCAATTGAAATAAAATCCTTTTGAGATCATAATTTTCTGTTCAGGGATGTTTTTCAGTGTTCGACTCTGTTATGCCTCTGGCGTGTTCGGCGTGCATGGCATAGGAATATCATAAAGAAATGCACCAACTCTGAGATGCAGCGGGAGATGTTGAAGCGCCTTGGGCACATCATGTACAGTACATGGAGTGGGTTGAATGTTTTAGATGCTATGGAGGATTTTATGGAAGATTTTATAGACCATAGTGCTTTCTTGGAGTACCTTAAAGCACAGTGGATGCCAAAAATAGGTGCGGAACCTTATTTTCAGGGTTTGATGTATATTAAGGTAATCTTATTTTCCAACTAAAGCTAATATGCTTGTGTTTGAACTTTGTAGAGATGTGGGTCACTGCAATGAGGACTCTTCCACTAGCAAGTCAGGAAACATGTGCAGCCATCGAAGCATACCATTCCAAATTGAAGTCTAAGCTGTTTAATGAAGCAGACACAGGTGCATATCAACGGACTGATTGGTTGGTGCACAAACTGACTACTGAGGTGCATTCATATTATTGGTTTGACCACTTCTCAGAGGAAAATGACTTATGTGGATATATGAGAGATGGAGAACTTGCTTCCAATTCGTGGCATAGAGCACTGTACATTGCTGACGGTGATGTTATTTTGAATGACAAAGATCTTCAGTTTGCTAAGGTGGTTAGCCAAAGTGATCGTTCACGGATACATACTGTTTGGAATCCTGGTACAGAGTTTGCTATTTGTGATTGCTCATGGTCTATGTCGGGAAATCTCTGTAAACATGTTATTAAGGCTGGTATGGTTTGTCGCGATCGTCAGGTGGCTAGACCATCAATGGCTATGCAGACTTATCATCAAGCTTTACATAGTCTGTTGCAGTGTCCACCAAATGGTTCAATTGTTCTTGACCACGCTATAGCACTAGCCATTCATATGCAACAGGATCTCAAGAGACTGTTGGGGCCATCAAACCACAGAGGCACAGACCCTCCACTTACTCTGGTTCCTGGGAAGTGGGTTTGCAAGAAGAGTAGAACTAAAGGTAAAGTGAGTACTGCAGAAGAAAATAATGATGTAGTATGTGGGAATAGAGTTTCCAGTGATGGTGACAATGATGCTATTAGCCACAAAATTGCCTCAGAGAAAGAGGCTGACAAAAGCACATATGGATAAGATTCGTGAAGAAATGACCTGTTACCCCTCAAACTGTCATAGGCTTTGAATAAATTGTTGTGCATGTTTCAATTGGAGATTTGAGGGTATTGATAGACACATTTAATGGTCTGATTTTTCATGATATCCAAGAAGTTGTCTATGGCGTACAGGTACTGTTCTTGTCCCTGTCCAATGAAAGTAGGTTATGATCTTTGTGGCTGTGTTGTCCTTGGGAATCATTATACTGTTGTTGTTACAAAGGTTCGTGCACTGGAAACAATTTGTCACAGGAACTGGAAGTTAATAATTATTAAGATATGGTGAAGCGGATGCCCAGTGGTCAGTGTGGGAGCTTGGCCCAGCAAGTCACATGCTGTCTTTGATAACTTATGGCTTAAATGCTTTAGTAAGCAAGAAAGCAACCCAACAATTTTCAGGTTACCAATGTCCACAATATTTTTCTCCAAGTACAATATGAGACTGTATGAGATGTCTAAAGGCTGGTCTCTGATGTGGATGCTGTGCATCTAGAGGGAACTATTTGTTTACAGAAGCCTGTTTAATGTCAAATTCAACAGTGAGGAATGCTTGTGAGGGTGATTCTCGACTATGGTCACTGAGGATGCCCAAACCAGCATGGTTGGATGGCTATTCTTGAATTGGCACTGTCCATTATGTCTTTCGCCTCTAGAATGGGAACACTTTCTCGGGTAATTGACTCTGAGGTCTATCGTCTAAGATACAAGGGTACTGGTGGAGGCCTGGTTTTAACTTCAAATTGGGTTTCTAATTCAATTTTGGCACAAACATTTTTTAATATGAATGTGATCATTAGCACTTTCATGCCATTCTTAGTTGTTGGGGGTTATATCAGTGAATGTGCTTTGTAATGACTGTTATGCCTGAATTATAGCAACAGGAGAATTATAGCATCGAGTTTTGAAAGAAAGATAACCCTTTTACTTAATGAAAAAGAAGAAATTTCCTTTTCTGGAAAAGAAATAGATCCTCATTAGATTTATGGTATATTAAAAGTTGTTGGAATTTCTGAATATTCTCTCTGTTTGTTCGGAATATTCAGAAATACTATGCCGCATGAAACTTTAAACAAACTTTAATAAACCTTGTGGGCCCGGACTTGATATCGACGCATTGGTGGTCGGCGGATCGGATGGTTTGCGGGCGGACCTTTGGACTTGGCGATTGCGATGAAGCGATAAATGCAGGGACCACATCGCATCGGCGTATTGGCGATGGAACGAGCGGAGCGGTTTGTGCGGAAGACTTGCGATGAGCGATGTTGCTTTATCGGCATTGGCGGAACGGATGAGTGATTGCGATGTGCGATGGATGTGGGGACCACACTGCATTGCAACATCGGCGGTGACTCTGCGGTGGTATGTATAACTCTAACTTTGCGGTGGTATCGCACATCGCATCGCTCCGGAACTTCATATCAACAAGACACTGAAATAAAATTTGGCGATGGGCGCTGGAGTGGGGACCACAGATGATGTGGCCCATTCAAAAGTTTAAAACTTAGCGTGTTTAATCAAAAACTTCCGTTTGTTTGGTTGGTGAGGGCTTTAAGCCCGAAATGACTGTTTTTCAATGAACTCTGCTGTTGCGTGGTTGAACCACGACTTTCTTCAATTCATTTGCTACGGAGGCTGTGTTCCGTAAACAAAAATTTAATTTCATCCCTGCAATGGAGGCTGCTGCCCATAAACATTTAATTCATTCTTACTGCTTTCTCCATTCCTTTGTTCAATGCTAAAAAATGTACACTGCCCCTTTGTACTCTGTTTTCTACCTGGACGGAGTACGTAGGTGACTTTAACATTTTCAACACTCCCCCTTAAAGTCAGCTGCTGGGTTATCAGTCATACCTAAGCATTTTCTTAAATATTCAAAACTTTTTTGCCCCAATGGCTTTGTCAGAATATCTGCAAATTGCTCCTCTGTTCTACAACGCTGTAAAACAATTTCTCCATTATTCACTAATTCTCTGATGTAGTGAAACTTAGCATTGATGTGTTTTGTTCTTTTATGAAACACATAATTCTTTGATAATGCAATAACTGAGCTATTGTCACAATATATCACTGTGCCTTTTACTTGTTTTTGGCATAAATTTCTCAACATTTTTCTCATCCACACTGCTTGACACGTTGCTGCTGTAGCTGCCACATACTCTACCTCTGCTGTAGATAATGCTACAATACGCTGTTTTTTAGAAGCCCATGAAATGGCTCCTGAACCCATATGAAAAACATAACCAGAAGTACTTTTCCAGTCATCAATACTTTTAGCTCAATCACTGTCAGTATATCCAATCAATTCTGAATTTTCTGAAGTAGTATACAAAATACCATACTTTTTAGTTCCTTTCACATACCTCAAAATTCTCTTTGCTGCTTGCCAATGTGCTTCCTTTGGCCTTTCCATAAATCTGGAAATCAAACTAATAGCATGCATAATATCTGGCCTAGTTGCAGTCAAATACATGAGGCTGCCAACTATGCTCTTATACAAGCTTGGATCAAAATCTTTGCTGTTGTCATCTTTACTCAACTTCAATCCCATTACTGTGGGAGTAATTGCTGCCTTGCACTCCTGCATGTTAAATCTTTTCTAAAACTTCATTAACATATTTTGCTTGTGAGATAAAAATCCCATTTTCATTTTGCTCTACTTCTATTCCTAAAAAGTATCTCAGCAATCTCATATCAGTCATTTCAAATTCTTCTTTCATGACTATTTTAAAATTCTCAATGAGGTAATTATCATTACCTGTGAATATCACATCATCAACATATAAAACAATAATGAGCATCTTACCGTCTTTTTCTTTGATGTATAATGTGGGTTCACCTTCACATTTTTCAAACCCATTCTCCAGTAGATAGGAATCTATCCTACTGTACCATGCTCTTGGTGCTTGCTTTAGCCCATAAAAAGCTTTCTTCAATTTGCAAATTTTGTGCTTTTGGCCCTTTTTCTCATAGCCTAGAGGTTGTTCAACATAAACCTCTTCCATTAACACTCCATTTAAAAATGCTGATTTTACATCCATTTCGTATACTTTCCATTTGTTTTGTGTTGCTATGGACAACACTGCTCTCACTGTTTCCATTCTTGCAACTGGTGCAAAAGTTTCCTCATAATCTCTTCCAAGTTGCTGCTTATATCCTTTGACAACAAGTCTGGCCTTGTGCCTTTCAATCTTACCTTTAGCATTGCTTTTGGTCTTGTAGACCCATTTCACTCCAATGACTTCCTTACCTTCTGGGAGATCAACCAACTCCCATGTTTTATTCTTCTCTATGGCATTAATTTCATCATCCATAGCTTCTATCCATTTTCTATCTTTTATGGCATCTTCAAAATGAATAGGATCATCAACATGACAATACAAAGCAAATAAAGAGTTCATACTTTTATTTGCTGTCTCTTGCTCATAAATTTCATTAATATTTCTGAATCTTGTTCCTCTTTCATTTGGTGTACATGTGCTTGAATAAGCACTCAAATTTGCTCCATGTGGTGTGCTTAGAGAAGCACTCTCATTTCTTCTCAAGAGTGTTCTTACTCCTACTTGAGGTGTCCCTTGCTGTCCTTGTGTTGGTGGAGGTGGTGCTATCGATGAGGTGTTATTTTCAGTCACATCTTCTTCATCTTCATCATGAGATAAACAACTTTTAACATTGACTGTTTTCTCAATGCTTCCATCCCATGCTTCTTCTTCAATGAATTGAACGTCTCTGCTTATAACAAATTTCTTTGTGGATGGGTTATACAATCTATATCCCTTGGAATCTTCACAATATCCAAGGAAGATGCACTTCTCCCCCTTACTATCCAACTTCTTCCTCAACTGATCTGGAATGTGTACATAAGCCACACATCCAAAAATTCTTATGTGGGTGACTCCTTGTTTTCTGCGACTCCACGCTTCTTCTGGAATTCTGTTCATTACAACTTTTGTTGGGCATCTATTTAAAATATACACAACACAATTTGCAGCTTCTGCCCAATACTCATTTGGCAAATGTTTTGCCTTTAGCATACTTCTCACCATTTCCATTATGGTTCGATTTTTCCTTTTAGCAACTCCATTTTGCTGCGGTGTGTACTGAGTTGTAAACTGCTTGTGTATGCCATTTTCTCTGCAAAAATGCAGAAACTTTTTTGAGATGTACTCACCTCCCCTGTCAATTCTAAGAACTTTGATATGCTGCCCACTTTGTTTCTCTACTAGAGCTTTAAAGTGGCAAAATTTTTCAAAGACTTCACTTTTATATTTCAGGAAATAAACCCATACTTTCCTTGTAAAATCATCAAAGAAGGTCAGCATGTAATTGCTGCCTGGTACTGATGTTGCTTGCATCGACCCACATAAATCTGAATGAATAATTTCTAAGGGTGCTTTTGCCCTTATGCTATTTTCTGATGGAAAGTTCTCTCTGTGTTGTTTGTCCAAGATGCAGCCTTCACATAGGTTGTCCGGTTTCTTTATCAATTGTAGTCCTCTTACCATTCCTTTTCTGTGCATCAAATTCAAACCACCGAAATTGAGATGTCCAAATCTCAAGTGCCATAACCAATTCTCATCTTTCACTTCCCTTTGAAAGACTTCTTGAGTTACAGCTGCTACATTTTTCCCTTTTCCCTTCAAGTCAATGTTGAACTTGAGTGGAAACATTCTATTGTTGGTCATTTGTATTTCAGCAATAATCTTCTTGCTTGGAGGTATATCCATTATTGTGCACACATCATTTTAAAAAAATACATTGTAACTTTTGTTAATGAGCTGCCCAACGCTCAAAATATTACATTTCAAGCCAGGAACATAGTACACATCTGGCACAAATTTCTGCACTCCATTTCTTGCACGGATACTAACTCCGCCTTTTCCTTTGACAGAAATTTTAGTATCAGTTCCTGTGGTTACTTCTGATTTAACTTCTTCATCAAGATTGGCAAACATTGCTATGTTTCCAGTCATGTGATTACTGCAGCTTGAATCTAAGAACCATACATCATCTTGTCTATGTTGTGTTACATTACATGTCAACAACACATTCTTTGGGTTCTTCTCTTCTCTTGTTACATTAGCATTCTGCCTATTATTCATGTCATTTTGCTTTTTTCTACACTCATTGGTATAGTGCCCATATTTCTTACAATAATGACATTGGACATTGGATTTGTCATACTTTTGTCCATGAGCATGTTGGTGTCCACCTTGCTGGTTGCTGCTTTGGCCGTGGCTTTGATTCTAACTGTTGCTCCTTCCATGTGAATGTGAAGCGCTGTTCCTTCCTTCTTTGTTTTGGCTTCTGCCTCTTCCTCTTCCTCTTCCTCTGCCTTGACCTCTTCCGCTGTTCCTTCCTTCTTTGTTTTGGCTTCTGCCTCTTCCTCTTCCTCTGCCTTGACCTCTTCCTCTTCCAAAAGGCTCCTGGGTCTTGAAGGCATGCTCCAAAGATGGGTTTACTGATCTTCCCAATCTTTGTTCATGAGTCATCAACGATGCATAAAGTTCATCAACTATGAACTTTGAGAGATCGTTTGTCTCTTCAATGGTGGTAACAATAATATCAAACCGTGAGGGTAGACTCCTCAACAGTTTCTCCACAATCCTTCTTTTTTCAAGTGTTTCTCCATGGGACCTTATCTGTGTAACCATCTCAATCACATGTGTGAAGAATGAGTCTATGTTATCAGATTCTTTCATGCAGAGAATTTCAAAATCTCTCCTCAGGTATTGTAGTTTTGTTGTCTTCACTTTCTCCATACCTTGATAGGCTGTCTTAAGAGTTTCCCATGCATCCTTGGATCTTTTAGCTGCTGCTATCGTTGGAAACACACTCTCATGTACTGCTTGATAGAGATAGAAGAGGGCCTTAGAGTCCTTCTTTCTATTACTCTTCAGTAAATCCTTCTCTGCCTGTGTTAAGGCATTAAAGTCTTGCTCATCTGCTGGTTCATCAAAACCATCTTCTACAAATTCCAATACTCATACTAGTGCTTTGTCCAACCATTGCTTATACTCTGAACTCTGAACTAAACTTGACTGTGTTTTTAATAAACAAACTGTCTTTTCTTCTTTAAACAACAAACTCTGTCTTTGAGGACTGCACTTTTAAACAAAAACAATAACTTTGTTTTTTTTGAGAAATACCTGGACTTAATCTTCTGTTGAGCCTTCACGCTGTTGGAGAACTGCTGCAACAAATCTTCCTTCTTCCTTTAGCTTCTTTGACACCTTCAAAGAGCCTGGATAAGCTCTGATACCATGTTGGAATTTCTGAATATTTCGAACAAACAAGGAGAATAAAATTCTCCTCTATTAACACAGAGAAATGCTGGACAGAGATGGCATAAAAATGCTTTCTATTTCATCAACAAACTAAAATCTATTACAAGTTTCTTCCACAAAAGTGGGATTACAAAATACTTCACTGCTACAGATGCAATGCTCTCAAAACAAACTTCTCTGTCTGTCAAAACGCACAAAACAGTGCTCTCTCTGGTCTTACTGTGTTTTTCTCTGCTCGTGGGCCTTCTACTACACAACAATACACTCTCTCTCTAAGCCTACAGGATTTTTGCTTTTATATGGCGCGGCACTATAAAAAAAATATAAAACAAAAGAAATAAAAAAACTTTAATACTATGCTGCATGAAACTTTAAACAAACTTTAATAAACCTTGTGGGCCCAGACTTGATATCGGCGCATCGACGGTCGGCGGATCGGATGGTTTGCAGACAGACCTTTGGACTTGGCGATTGCGATGAAGCGATGAGCGACATCGGCGATCGGCGGTTGAAAGATTTAGCGGATGGACCTTTGGACTTGGCGATTGCGATGAAGCGATAGATGTGGGGACCACATCACATCGGCGTATTGGCGATGGAACGAGCGGAACGGTTTGTGCGGAAGACTTGCGATGAGCAATGTTGCTTTATCGGCATTGGCGGAACGGATGAGTGATTGCGATGTGCAATGGATGTGGGGACCACATCGCATTGCAACATCGGCGGTGACTTTGCAGTGGTATGTATAACTTTGTCCGTTGCGATATGCGATGTGCGATATTGCAACATCGCATCGCTCCGGAACTTCATATCAACAGGACACTGAAATAAAATTTGGCAATGGGCGATGAAGTGGGGATCACAGATGACGTGGCCCATTCAAAAGTTTAAAAATTGGCGCGTTTAATCAAAAACTTCCGTTTGTTTGGTTGGTGAGGGCTTTAAGCCCGAAATGACTGTTTTTCAATGAACTCTGCTGTTGCGTGGTTGAACCACGACTTTCTTCAATTCATCTGCTCCGGAGGCTGTGTTCCGTAAACAAAAATTTAATTTCATCCCTGCAATGGAGGCTGCTACCCGTAAACATTTAATTCATCCTTACTGCTTTCTCCATTCCTTTGTTCAATGCTCATAAATGTACACTGCCCCTTTGTACTCTGTTTTCTACCTGCACGAGGTACGCAGGTGACTTTAACATTTTCAACAAAAGTATCATTGGAGGTAAACACTAAATCTAAGACAAAAGTTTTACGTGATCAGGATTAACCTTGGGTTACCCAATGTTTTGTGCATAACAAGGTGGGTATTATCATTAATAATAATAATGATTAAAGTACATCTTTAGAGGGGGCTAGACATTCGAAGTTTTGAACATTGGATGTCTTTTTTGTGTTGCATGGTTAGAATGATTAAAATACATCGCACTATAATAAGGTAGAACTGAGTGGGAATTGAGTCAAATAAGCAGGGGTAGCAAATTGACAAAAATAGTGTATTTTCTGTCATTATAATTGTTTTGTTCTTATAATAATGCTGTTATAAGGTAGCACTAAGTAGGGTTTGAGCCAAATAACTAGGTGTAGTTAACTGACAAAATTTCAATTTCCAAGTTTTTTCTGTCAATATTATTGAAATGCCCCCTCCTCATGCTCCAACTCTTCAACCATCAGGGCTACTTGAGCAGCCAGGTTTATGTCAGCAGTTTCTTCTTTATGGGCTTGGATGCTACGAGAGATGAGATCCCTTATTCTTGTGCTCCCCCCAGGATCATACAGCCAAGGACTCTCAGCGCTGGCCAATCCACTGAGGATATCATCTGCCAGTGCATTCACCCCTCACAGGTATTGATGAATCTGACACGGAACCTGTGTCATGGTTCCCCCCAAATGTCCTCAGGAGCCAGCTCTAGGTTCAGTTCCAGCAGGCCTTGACATTCTCTCCTCTGTTACATGCATTTAAATTTTAGACTCTTGAATTTGCACCTTCTTTTATATTTTCTCTGGGCTAGATTTAGCCTTTAGCTAGAGACTTTGTTCTTTGTCTTTTATGCATTCAGTATTGATCTTGGAATTGTTTTTGCATTCCCACACTGTATTCACGTTGGATGTACTATCTGATTTCATATTATTTATCTAACTCTGTATTGTTCTTTTATTTCCATAGTCAAGTTTTCACTAATGTAAACACAATGGCAGCATTCTCTGTATTACTCTTTTATTGTTAGGATTTCACATATATATTTTGAAGCTTGTATAGTGTATGTGGGTGTTGAAATCATTCATTGGATAACAAGTGGTGGTAACTTTAGAACATATCTCACATTTTCTGCAATTTTATAATGCATGTATGAGTGATTCAATGTGTTTGTGCATGCAGGTGTGGATGTTTTTGCATTCAATATTAATTAATTAAAAGTTAGAACAGTGCATTCAATATTGGCACTGTTGTATGAACCAATGAATGCCTACAACTTTAGAAGAGTAGCCTTAGCAGGAGAATTGCCTCGGAAATTTCTTGCCTTCATTTGATTATGATACTAGAGGGATCACTCATCCCGTCTGATATTTGAAAGTGTCCATGTCTTGTGATATTATTTTCCACTTTTCTACTGTCACACCCACTTTTGTCTTCAGCTTGCTAGTGTACATGTGCGTTCTCAACAGAAAATCCAACGAGGTGTTTTTAGAGGGACCTACACTCGAGGAGATCATATGGATCACTGTATGAATAGTTGAGATCTGGCCTCTAAATGCTTATTTTGGTATCAATCTTTTAAGATGAATCATGCAACACAGATTAGAAATGAATCAGGAAGATTTTTACTTAATGCTTGTGTATGCTAGTATTTTCTATTTCTACAAGTTGAAATGGAAATGGGAAGTTGGTTGCATTTATTTTTGCATTTAAAGGTATCAAATAATTGCACTGCAAATGTAAATTTGGACATTTGCCTAATGATTTAGTTTCTGCTCTACTGCTACAACTATATGTACATTTCAGAATATTAGTGTTTTCATGTTTGTGTGCGTTTTAGTGTATTGATATGTTGAACTTGTAAATTCCATCAATTATGCATAGCTAACTAGAACATATCTCCTTTTTCTTTCTAATAGTTATGGTTATTCAAAGTCTTCTCCGTCAAAATTTTTTACACAATAAGCGCCCTTAATTGAATAATTTTGGCTTGCCATGGCTGAGATCTTGTTAATCCTAGCTTGACCTTTCAAAACTTTTATTGACAATCATGATATGTTTAAGTATTATTTGTTACATAAATGACCTTGGGTGCTTTATGATGTTCATAATTTCTTATATATGTAATCTTAGAAGCAACACTTATTAAACAACCACCAGTTATATGTGTTGAGAAATTAGGGCTATTAATTCAAACTTCTCTTCTTGATAATTACTTGTGAACTTATTATGCTTTTGTTACTTAGATTTTATCTTCATTATCTTATTATGACTTTCATCAAGTCAATTATAAAAACACAAGAGACACAAAGTTTAGGCTCTTCAAGCTAGGGTTAAAACCTCTCCCTCTTGGAGAGGAAAACTCGAAAGTAATTCTTATAGATCTTCAATTGGTGAGTACCATAACCATGACACATACCCTTGACACCAGTATGCCTCCAAGACTCTTGTCATTGTTCTTCTCAGCGCCTTATGATGACCTTCTTTTTCAGCACTGCTTTGCACTAGTGCTAGGGAAACTCGGTCCCTAGCCTTCTATTCTTTCTTGGTCACCTAGACACCTTTCTTTGATCTTCTTGCTACTGTGAATGTTTGCTGAATATATATGAGAGTGTGATATCAATGGTGGAGGCTAGCACTGCCTCTCCTCTGCATTGATCTCAGTGCCTTCTGCACTTCTTACAACCTTTCTTAATGCGTTGCTTCAGCACTGTACAAACACCTCGTTCTGCACTGTATACGAGACTTATCTTTGCTGTGGTAATCCCTCAACCTAGCTGAAAGATGTGAGGTGTAATATGCTCAAAACAGAGATGTGATACAATCTTCCTTCCTTCATTGGACACCTTCTCTTCTTCGCACAAAACACAGACTAAAACCTGCACTTATCATCTCAGACATGCCCGAATTGTGGTCTGTCTAACCCATCCGAAAATCTCAAAGGTAACCTGCCGAAAAACTCAGAGAAGAATTCCGAAATCTGTCTTTCTTTGATGACCGAGGTTCCTTTATATAGTTGTTGCCACCAAGAATGAGCCGACATGACCTATTGAATAGTTGTGTCTTTACTTTGAGTCAACTTGAGTTTTTTCTCATTCTTTTGCTTTGAGGCCGAATTCAAGGAGATAGTGACGAAGTCTTGGAGCATACTATTACATCAATAATTTGACTTTTACAAATGTAACAACACTTCATATACATGACTCTGAATTATACATTTATGACAAGATGACAAATCCCTAAATACATCAAGAAGAAGTCTTTGAGCTATAATAAAAACTCCTTGCTCATGAAACCCATGATACAAGTATTACAAAATACATTTTATTATCTTTGTCTTCTTTATTACATATATTCATAATTACAAGTCATTATGAAGACCGAACCTTGTTACACTTTCCAACAATATGGAACTATTTTAGTTGGCATTTATGGTTCTATTTTTCTGAGGTTTTCACTGAGAATATATAGGATCTTTTTCGTAGTTTTGGTGATCAAGTAGTTACTCTATTTTAAAGCTACTTACTGTGAAAAAGAATAAAGGATTTTCTGATCCGGATTTATGCACAAAAGAATACACATAACCATAAATACAAAGATGCAGTGGAAATAACACTTCATTTCATTAATATCAAAGAATTGAAATTTGCTTACAGACAATGGAAATAAACTAGCTAGGGCATTGGTAGCTTATCTCTGAGAAGAGATGTGGCAGCTACAGGCCTCTGAACTGTGTTACAATGAGGCTCGAGGGCCTATTTATTATTTAGAAACAATGGAAAAACCCTAAACATCAAAAACCCTAACCCTAGGAGATGAAGCGCCAAAACTATGGGCCCCGTTTGGGTAAATTGGTGTTTCAACTTCCTGGGGACGTAAATTTGGCATACGATTTTCGTTTGACGTGCACCATACCTTGTTAGAAAGATTTATCCGAGGACTACAACTTTTGATGTGAACAACATCGGTCTCAAAAAACGTCGTTTAGGGCCTCAAAACAGCGTCGGAAGTTCAAGACTCGAAAAAATGCTAAAAATAGTAAGTCGTGTCGAAAATGAAAAACTGAAAGAGACAATGGTGGGGCTCCAAGTGGAATAGGCGGGTGGCTACCAATATCCACTTGGATCATTTCTCTCGCCTTAGGAAGCAATGGTCCCCATTGCGTTGAGTTCCTCCATGAGATGAAGAAACTTTCGCTGAACTTGGTCCCTGGTGAACCACTTGCCTTGGTGCAGGAGTTGGTCGGCTTTGAGCACCTGATACAGGTGGATCTTTTGTTGGCGAGTGTTCTTGATTTGCATGTCCATGATACAATTTGTGGTGACCTGTTCCATGCAGTCTAGGTTTAACTCTATTGGTGTGAGTTGTTCTGCAATGTCAGAGGTGTCCAATAGAGGTGGGAAGTAGGGACGAAGGCGGTCCACATTGAATACTGGGTGCAGTCCAAGGAATGGTGGAATAGTGAGCTCGAAGGCATTGTTCCCTACAACCTTGGTGATGGTGTACGACCCATATTGGAGCGGGCGAAGCTTGTGGTGGGGTCCAGTGAGACGCTCTTTCTGCGAATGTAGCCACACTTTGTCGCCCACCTAGAAGTTGTGTGGCCCCCAATGTTGATCATTTCGTTGCTTGTACTTAGCATTAGCTCTATCCAATATGTCATGAACCTTTTGGTGGATGTGTTGAATGCGCTCGATGACGTTGTTCACTTTGTCAGCTTTAGACTGGACATGAGCCGAATCGGCGGAAGTAGCCGCAAATGGCATGGCGACGTCAATGGGACATAGTGGCTGGAATCCCAAGCCCATCTGAAAGGGGCTATGGTCGGTTGTGTTGTGGAGAGCTCAGTTATAACTGTGTTGTATATAGGGGAGGCTCTCATCTCATGTGCATGGATGCTTTGAATTGTACATGCACAAAATGTGTACAATCATCCTGTTGACGACCTCTGTTTGGCCATCAGTTTGGGGATGGAAAATTGTGGACTTGGTGAGCTTGGTGTCCAACATTGACCAGAGGCTGGACCAAAATGTGCTAAGGAACCTGCTGTTCCGATCTGATATGATAGATTGTGGGATCCCAGAGTGCACCCACACTCGTTCAAAGAAGAGTTTAGCAGTGGCTTTTGCTGTGATATTCTTCTTGCAGACCACCATAATTGCCATCTTCGAGAATCTGTCGACAACCACGAAAACAGTCATTTCCATGCTTAGTAGAAGGAAGGCCCGATATGTAATCCATGTAGATGGATTCCCAAGGTCGACTAGGGGTAGGTAGCGAAGCAGGGTTGCGGGGAAGCATCCCCCCCCCGTTCCCGTTTCCGAAAACGCGCTCCGTGCGGGAGCATTTTGGGAGCATTCGGAAACGCACTCCCGAAAATGCTTCATGAGGGGAGCGTTTTCGGGAGAGCGTTTTCGAACCTGTTAAAACGCTCCCTGCTTTTTCGGGAGCGTTTCCGGAAACGCTCCCGAGCGAACGCTCCCTAAGCGTTTCCGGCGTTTAAAAAACGCTCCTGAAGCGTTTTTTAAACACTGGAAGCGCTCAGGGAGTGTTCGCTCCCGAACGCTCCTCGAAACAAAAAACACTTCCTGCTGGGCGGAAATTTTTTTCAATGAAAAAAATGATCTGTTTAGGGCTAGAAATGGGCTTTAGGGCTGATGTGGAGGTAAGGGAAGCATTGACATTTCATGGTAATGTTAAATTCTTAAAGTAAAAGGATGAAAATTTTTCATTTTCATCCTTTTACTTAAATTTTTAACATTACCATGAAATGACTCAGGATGTTTAAGAGTGGTTTCGACCTCATTGGATTTCATATGGAGAAACTAGAATTTTAGGTTTCACTCAAAATTCAGCAGACTTAATGGTTTTCATGGTTTCATGGTTTGGGAATTTGCAATGTTTCCATTTGATTCTATCATGTGTAAGGGTATGATATTGGCATTTGATCAAGAGCATGAAGTCCTTTAAGAACCTTGATGTACCCTTCAATCAAAGGAAAACAACTAGTTAGGCATGCTAATATTTTTCTACCGCATTTTAAGGTTGAGGAGATGAACCCTTCACTCAAACCAAAATCATTGGTTAGGCATGTTAAACTTTTTCAATTTCTATCATGTTATAAGGTTGAGCAATCCAAGTCTGAAGACTTTGAACTAGATGATGTTTATGTATCTCTTGTCGATGATCCCATTTCTAGTAGCGATGAATCAATGATGAGTTTCATGAGAGACCATGTTGCTCAGTGATTTGTAGTTTTGATGTTTATTTTTGCTACTACTACTACTACTAAAGTTGTAGAAGAGTTTTAGGAGTCCTCAAACTTTGAGCCATATTATTTATGTAGCTCATGTTGATGATCCATTGTCTAGTAGTGGTGATGATTTTGATCATGATGAGGAGTGATCATGTTGTTGATCACTAATATGTAGTCTTGTATTAGGCCAATGGCCTCATAGCTTGTAGCATTGTTTTTGGACTTTATGGGCCATTTGGAGCCTCATTGCTTATGTATTTTTCGATGATATGTATTGCACTCAGTGCCATTTTGATATATTTACCTTTGCATGGTATATAAATGAGCAAACTTTGCATATTTTGTCTCTATTGGCTTGGAATCATGGTTGCAAATCTTAAAATAGTTTTTTTTTATTAAAAAATAATTATTTAATGTATTTTTTTTAAAACCGGTTCATTGAGATCTGACCGCTCCCGTTAGACCGGTTCCGGTTAGAAACTCGGTTCATTAGGTCCACCAGTCCGGTCACCGGTTCCGGTTTTAATAACTATGCTCACACAAATCCAGAAGTACAAGAGGGGTACATGAAGGCATTGGACAAGTTGGTACCTGACAGGGAGAAGTGTGCTAGATTGCGCCTTGAATTAGGCAAATACTTCAGTTGCACTGCTAACTTTGGTTCTTTCCATGCAATGGAAGACAGGGACAGATTTGATGCTATCACATGGTGGGAAGCATATGGCGGCATGGGACTTTTGCCAAAGTTGGCTAAAAAAGTTCTCTCACAGGTTGTGAACACTTCTTCTGCAGAGAGGTGTTGGAGCACCTATAGCTTCATACACAATGTGAGAAGAAACAGGCTGAATGAAAACCAAGCTGAAAGCTTGGTTTATGTGCATTGCAACTTGAGGTTGTTGAGCCATTACTGTGATCGGGCAAATGAGGATCAATCATACAGAGTCTGGGACAACAACCCAGAGGATGATAATTTGGAGGACGACACGGTACATATGGAAGAATTGGAAGAAAAACTTTTTAGGGATGATGATGAAGCATCAGCAGCACCGCCACACACAGGGCCAGTCCCACCATCTACTGGTAGCAGTGCGGGTGCCAGTGCCAGTGCTAGTGCCAGTTCTCGATATCACACTATTGTTCCTTTGTAGATCCAGCCTCCACCTTCTAGTCATGGTCGTGGTACCCCTGAGAGTACTAGAAGACCACCATTTCCTCGTGGCTCGCACAAATTAGACATTTCTCGTGGGCGTGGCAAGGGGCCAGCGAGTAGATAAAATAGATTTGTTGTTTACTAGTGTTTTCTAATTGTTGTTGACAGTTGAACAATTGAAACTTGATTCTTTCATATATTTAATGACAATTTAAGTTTGAAGTTTGAATTTGAAAGGTGAAACTTTGAAGTTGGCATTTATAAGTTTACAAGTCATTATGAATTATGAATATGATGCTTCATGAGAGTTATATGGTGATCAATGAATCAATGATGATAAATGTTATATAATATCAATGATGATAAATGTTAAATATTGAATTTTGAAATCAATGAATCAATGATGATAAATGATATATATCAATGATGATAAATGTTATATATTGAAATTTGAAATCAATGAATCAATGACAATTAATGTTATATATCAATGATGATAAATGTATATTGAATTTTGAAATCAATGAATCAATGATGATAAATGTTAGATATTGAAATTTGAAATCAATGATGATAAATGTTATATATTGAATTTTGAAAGCTTGAAACCTTCAGATTGATGATTCGCGAGACTCGAGAGTCAATATGTTGTATGCTTCCAACTTGTGGGCGTGGTTGATGAAGATTATAACTTCTAGATGATTGATGTTATATGATTCAATCTATGTTTTTATGTTTTTTATGTCTAATTCATCATTCAACATGTTTTTGTTGACATATATGCATCAATATATATATATATATATATATATATATATATATATATATATATATATAAACGTCTTTAAAACGCTCCGTACCGTGCTTTGGGGGCCGACAGCCCGCGCTCCCGCTCCCGCTCCCGCTCCCGCTCCCGCTCCCAAGTAACCTTGTAGCGAAGTATAGAGGCTTTGCTTCTTGATGGTTGGTTTGGCAATGGCGCAAGCAGTGCATGATCTGATGTACTTCCTGACATCCTGTCGAAGGTTTGGCCAATAAAAATACTTCTGCAGTACTGCCACTGTTTTCTCGACCCCGAAATGCCCAGCGACTCGACTGTAACGTGCTTCCCATATCATCTTAGCACACTCGCTTGAAGGAACACAAAGGTGTCCCAGGTGACATAACAATGCATCTTTGAGGTGAAAATTTGAAACTTGCGTACCCCCCAAGCGTGCCTTGTATGTGTGGCCGAATTCTGGATCACTTTCGTAGAGAAGCGACCAATCAGAGGTCTCGTTTCCACAAGAGTTGAGAACAGTGGTCAGTGCCACGATCGGTGGTCGCTGAGGCAGTATGCAACATTATTGGTGCTACCCTTCTTGTACTTGATGTTCAAATGAAATTGCTGCATCTATGTGGACCACTTCTGATGGCGATCATTCTGCCACTTCCCTTGTGTTTGTATGAACTACAGGGGCTGGTGATCTGTGTGGATGATTGTTTCCTACCCCAAAATGTAATGCTTCCATTGTCAACAAGCCTGCACAATGGAATACATTTCTTTATCATCAGTGGGATACTTGCGAACTGTGTCGGACAATGTCTCACTGTGATATGCCACTGGATGCCCCTGTTGAGTAAGAATTGCCCGAATAGCATAGTCAAAGGCATCTGTATCAATCTCAAATGGTTGTTGCAAGTCCGGTAATGTGAGCACTAGGGCAGAACAGAGGCGATGTTTCAATTCTATGAACACATTCTGTTGAGATTTCGACCAAAAGAATTTTGCTTTCGCTCTTTCCTTGCTGACTTGACTCAAGGGCTAAGTGAAATGAGAGAATCCCAACACGAACCTGCGGAAGAAATTAGTAAGACCCAGAAAACTGCGAAGCTCTGTTAGAGTGGTTGGGGCTGGCTAATCTCGAATAACTTGGATCTTGGTTGGATCCACATGCACCCCCTTTTCATCAATAATGTATCCCAGATATTGAACCTGGGTCATGCCAAAAGTGCACTTCTCCAAATTAGCACACAACTTGTGTTGCCGCAGTGTTTGGAGGACTTGTCGGATGTGGTGGAGGTGCTCTTCTCAAGTCTGGCAAAATATCAGAATGTTATCCAAGTACACCACTACAAATGAGTTGGTGAATGGCCGCAAGATGTCGTCCATCAACCTCATGAAGGTTGCGAGAGCATTTGTCAACTCGAAAGGCATGACTGGCCATTCGAAAAGGCCCTCCTTGGCTTTGAAGACAGTCTTCCACACATTGGAGGGTTCGATTGGTACTTGGTGATACCCAGACTTCAAGTCGATCTTGCTGAAATATTTCGCCCCTTTGAGTTGGTCCAAAAGGTCATCAATCTGTGGGATCGGGTACCTATTCCAGACAGTGATCTTGTTCAGCGCCCGATAGTAAATACAGAGTCTCCAAGTCCCATCCTTCTTCTGTACCAACACGATCGGGCTCCCACAGGGCGATGAACTTGGCCGGATGTGACCTTTTTGCAGCAGTTCTTGAATCTGCCTCTTGATTTCATCGTTCTCCAGAACAAAGTGCCGATAGATTGGTCCATTGGGTAGCGGCACACCTGGGGTCAGATCAATGGGGTGCTTGATATGACAGTATCGAGGAATCGCTGTGGGTGAGGTGAAGATGTCCCTGTACTCCTCCATAACCTTGTCCATTTGTTGTTGTCGTGCAGAAGAGCCCTGTCTAGAGGTTGTGGTCACAATCTTCTTCTTGCCTTGGGGGTGGATCATCAGGAAAACAAATTTCATTGTTTGGGAAATGAGCTTATTGAATTGTTTTGTAGTAACCAAAGAGATAGCAGCAGGCGGTGGTACCTCTGGTATCCTGTACAGTTTACTTCCCACAGTAACAATAACAACGCGAGACCGGGACTCATACACAACATTTCGCTTCCATGAGTATGGTTGGCCTAATAATACATCAAAGACATCAAGAGGAGCAATGTCACATAATACCTCATCCGTGAAGGGCTTGATGCTATAGAGAAGACAACACTGCTCGCTGACACAGAGATCCTGTCCTTGGTGAAGCCACCCGATGGTGTATGGTTGTGGGTGTGCTGTGGTCGGCAAGCCCAACCGCTTCACGACGTCTGCTGAAATGAGGTTCTTTTGGCTCCCATTGTCGACAATGACTGTAGCAGGGAACCCTTTACCCACATATGGGAGTGGAAGAGACGCTCCTCCTCCTTTGGATCTTCCGGTTCCTCTTTCTGGATCTTCGTAGTGGCCACTGTGGCATTGGGCTCTGCATCAATAATTTGTTTCCCTTTGTCATTCTCCTTGTTAGGTTCTGATTCAGAGTCGGAGCATGCATTTGACTCAGAAGCCCTCATCTCGGCCACTAGCGACTGCTTGGCTCGACACTCACTTGTGTTGTGAGTGGAGCTCTTATGGAACTCACACCACTTTCCCGTGTCCTTCTTTGGCTTTGCGGTGTTGTTATTTACTTGTGGCTCTGACAGGTTGTCTTGGGCCACCATGCCTTGGCTTTTTCCTTTGTTTTGCGGTTTGGGGGCACCTTGCCCTTGCTTTTGATTCACAGATCCAAAGTCTCACTTATTTTGTTTGAATTTCTGCTCAATCTTAACAGCATACCGGTATGCCGTACCAAGCGAGGAGATGTTGAGGAACTCCATTTACTCCTGAATGTATCTGTGCAAACAACTGCGATACTTTAGCACCAAATGTTTCTCCGAATCTTTGATACCCAACTTTGTGCGCAGGGTATGGAACAGATTCGTCAGCTCATGCACATCTTGATCCCTTTGTTGCCGCAGCGTGGTCCATTGTATGTACTTGTCCTCATAGCTCTCCACGGGATAATATTGTTCCTTGATGGCGTCTCAGAAAGAATTTCAAGTGGGTACGACTGAGAACAAAGAGGGTTCTGTTTCGTCTTTTTTCTCACAGTAGGTTTCCCACCAGTCCTTGACATGGGGGGTAGCTTTGAGGAGTGAAAAAATTATCTTCTCCCGGTCGGAAAAGTCATGAGCCGAGAAATATCCTTCTAATAAATTCAACCATCTATCTACGACATCTGCATCTATTTGACCCTCAAATATGGGAATGTCAAAGTTTACTTGTACCTTAAAGGGAGTTGCACCTTTAGAGTGGCTGCTGGATGCAGTTGCGCCGCCGGTGGGCAGTTGTTGAAGGATCTGGGCAAAGTTATCCATCGTCGTGTTCCTTTGTTTTTCGATGGCCTCCTCGAGCAATATTTTGATAGGATCTCCAGTTCCCTCATCTTTCTTTTCGTCCCCCATGGGCGATCGTCGGGTTTTGCAAGGCTGATCTTGCAAAGGTTCCACCAGATTGAGCCCTAACTCCTTATACCCTGACCTCGTTGGGGACATGCAAAGAAGGATCTAGAAAAAGCAGACTGCTCTGATACCACTGATCCAGATTTATGCAGGAATGCAACAGAATACACATATAACCATAAATACAAAGATGCAGCGGAAATAACACTTCATTTCATTAATATCAAAGAACTGAAATTTGCTTACAGACAAAATGGAAATAAACTAGCTAGGGCACTGGTAGCTTATCTCTAAGAAGAGATGTGGCAGCTACAGGTCTCCGAACTGCATTACAATGAGGCTCGAGGGCCTATTTATTATTTCGAAACAATGAAAAAACCCTAAACATCCAAAACCTTAACCTTAGGAGATGAAATGCCAAAACTATGGGTCTCGTTTGGGTAAATTAGTGTTTCAACTTCCTGGAGATGTAACTTTGGCATACGATCTTCGTTTGACGTGCACCATACCTCTTTAGAAAGATCTATCCTAGGACTACAACTTTTGATGTGAGTATCGTCGATCTATGGACCCATGTTACTCCTGGTTTTTGCCAAAAAATGTCGTTTAGGGCCTCAAAACGGCTTAGGAGGTTCAGGACCCAAAAAACTGCTAAAAATAGTAAGTCGTTCCGAAACTTAAAAACTAAAAGAGACAATAGTGGGGCCTCAAGTGGAATAGGGGGGTGGCCACCAATATCCACCTAGATCATTTTCTGCACATAATTTTCCATGAATACATTAGAATGGGTCTCAGAGTTAAGGACTATCTTCCACTTTTTAAGGGACTTTTGGGCTTTACTAGTTACTTGGTCAAATAAAAAAAGATATTTTCTTGGATTGCTGATTTTCTTTTCTTGTGATCGGCCAGAAAAGGTTTAAAAATATATATATATATATCTGAATTCTTTGATTTGTCCAATTTGTTGGTTTGAACTTTGCGCTAAGGTGGCATGTTCTTGTTTTTGGTATGCCTGTAGCTTTATTTCCATAGTCAAGTTTTCACTAATGTAAACACAATGACATCATTCTTTGTATTACTCTTTTATTGTTATGGTTTCATATATATATTTTGAAACTTGTAAAGTGTATGTGGCTGTTGAAATCCTTCATTGGATAAGAAGTGGTGGTAACTTTAGAAGATATCTCACATTTTCTGCACATTTATAAGCGTGTATGAGTGACTCAATGTGTTTGTTCATGCACGTGTGGATGTTTGTGCATTCAATATTAATTAATTAAAATTAATTTGTAGAGATTGGCACTGTTGTATGAACCAATGAATGCCTACAACTCTAGAAGAGTAGCTTTAGTAGGAGAATTTCCTCAAAAATTTCTTGCCTTCATTTGATTATGATACTAGAAGGATTACTCATCCCGTCTAATATTTGAAAGCGTCCATGTCTTGTGATATTATTTTCCACTCTTCTATTGCCACACCCACTTTTGTCTTCATCTTGCTGGTGTACATATGCATTCTCAACAAATAATCCAATGATGTGTTTTTAGAGGGACCTACACTCGAAGGGATCATATGGATCACTGTACGAATCGTTGAGATCTGGCCTCTAAATGCTTATTTTGGTATCAATCTTTTAAGATGAATCATGCAACACAGATTAGAAATGAATCAGGAAGATTTTTACTTGATGCTTGTGTATGCTAGTATTTTCTATTTCTACAAGTTGAAATGGAAATGGGAAGTTGGTTGCATTTATTTTTGCATCTAAAGGTATCAACTAATTGTACTGCAAATGTAAATTTGGACATTTGCCTAGTGATTTAGTTTCTGCTCTACTGCTACAACTATATGTACATTTCAGAATATTAGTGTTTTCATGTTTGTGTGCATCTTAGTGTATTGATATAATTAACTCGTAAAGTCCATCAATTATGCATAGATAACTAGAATAGATCTCCTTTTTCTTCTTAATAGTTACAATTATTCAAAGTCTTCTCAATAATTTCTTTTTACACTAAGTGCCCTTAATTGAATAATTTTGGCTTGCCATGGATGAGATCTTGGTAATCCTAGCTTGACCTTTCAAAACTTTTATTGACAATCATGATATGTTTTAAGTATTATTTGTTACATAAATGACCTTAGGTTCTTTATGATGTTCATAATTTCTTATATATTTAATTTTATAAGCAACACTCTTTGAACAACCACCAATTATATGGAACTATTTTAATTGGAAATTATGGTTCTATTGTTTTGAGGTTGTGACTAAGAATATATACAATATTTTTCGTCTTTTTGGTGTTCAATTAGTTACTCTATTTTAAAGCTACTTACTGTGAAAAAGAAATGATTTTCTGCACAAAATTTTCCTTGACTACATTAGAAGCCTCAGAGTTAAAGACCATATTCCACTTTTTAAGAGACTTTTGGGCTCTACCATTTACTTGGTTGAATAAAAAAAGAGATTTTCTTGGACTGCTGAATTTCTTTTCTTGTGAACTACCAGAAAAGGAAAAAAATAAAATTATCTGCATTCTTTTATCTGTCCAATTTGTTGGTTTGGACTTTGTGCTAAGGTGGCATGTTCTTGATTTGGTATGTTTGTAGATTTTTTGTGGAAGCCATAACACATATGCTTTCTGTTTTCATACTTAATCTTTTTGCTTCCAGCTTATGACATTTTTGTCTTTATTTTTGACTTGTTCTTACCTAGCAAGAGTTTGAGAAATACCTCAGAGATTCCTTATTTACTTGCTCATTGTTTCCAATCATGGTTCAACTATCCAGTTAAGCCCTTTTGGTCATCCATGGATAATAATATCACTGCTCTCTCTCCTTTCCCCTATAGATATGTTATTTCTCTCTGCATGGTATGGTGATGTTTAATGTATTTGAAGATATACATAGCTTTGGATCTATTTCTATATTATCTATGATGAACAATGGCCGATTGAACATGTTAAAATTTGTATTCAAATATGTATTTCATCTATAATTTCATGGTTTTGAAAAATTTTGATTCAATATGGCTCATAATTAGGTCATATTGTGATTGGCATTCCACCAATGGAATTGTTAATGTCACATTCATTCAAGCCCCTAAACAAGCTTAGCCTAATGTTGGTTTGCCATTTTTGTATAGGGGTGCATACGGCTCAATGTCGTCACATACTATGTGCTTATTAATGGCATGTGTAGGGAAGGCAAGGGAGTGTGAAAATTCGTGTTACACGGAATCCTACTGCAACAACTGATGGAAAATATTCTATTTTTTATTTTACTTAACAAATTATTTATTGTGTTCTACAAGCAAATATCGAAATCCATTCACTACAACCTACACAATTAAACTGCAGAAGAAATACAAGTGCAGAAACAAATCTAAACACACATAGATCACACAACCATCCGACACAATTGTTTTTGGACAAATGTCCCTGGAAAAACCCAATGCAGGAAAACCGGTGCAACAAATCTGAGGGTTTATGTTATTATGTAGTAAATTATGAGTACAAATCTATGATTGAAAAGATTGTCAAATCATACATAGAAACTGGCAGAAGAGATCTCATGAGACAAAACTCACTCCACAGGAAACTGGGATTGATCTGCATCAAGGCTGGACTGCCCTTTGTAGTGACTGTGTCACTCTGCACAGTGACTGCGTCACAACTCAGCTGCCCTTTTGCGTCTACATTGGTCTCACTACTGGCTGGAAACTGAGCCTTCGATAAATATTTTCGAGGTTTGACACTGGCTCTGCACTGTCTCCTCTACAGGAAAACGATTCTCCCTCTAGCTCTGCACAGTGATTGGACAGGGATTGCATCACTGGCTCTGCGCTGAAGTTGTGGCTCTCTTTGTTTCTGCTACTATGTACTCTCTGGCTCAAGAAACCTTCCAATCAGAAATATTTCCCCTCACTACAATCAAGGATCACTTAGATCTGATTTTTGTCTGAGCACTTGCTCCGTCAGAAAAATTCGATCTCTAGATCCTCTGTGTCTCCACGAATGTATCTTCCAAATGACCCTTCAAGTCATTCTTATAATCTTCTGGTTGAGGATTCAACGGCCCAAATTATATCTCTAATCACAGACTAAGATTAAATTTTGATTTGATCCGTTTATTCTAGGTTATTCTCACTCATATTCTATTAATACACTTTAATTATTTTATTTTCCTAAGTTTTGACTTAGGGTCCCTTTAAAAATAATTTAATTATTTCTATAGAATACTATCCGAGTGAAATTTCACCAAATGTTTTCTGGGTTATTTAGAATACATGTGTTTAAGCCTCTCCACAAAATTTGAGACTTAGAGCACATCCGATGCTACCCAAAATCAACACTCCCTCTTAGCGAGTAACGTGCTCTAACAATATGCCCTGTTACACACTGTTCTGAATCTAAAGCATCTCCCTCTGCGTTGCTGATGTGTGACATGTTGTCCACCAACTTTGCGCAATTGTTGCATCTGTACTGCTGCTGACACTGCCACTGTCAACCACTATATCTGTACTGCAACTCCCTCTGAATTCTGCATCCGTGCTGCTGTTGGTTCTGCCGCTGCCAATTGCTACTGCACTGAATCACAGTTGCTTCCTGCAAGTGATATATATATATATATATATATATATATATGGGTGAAAATGTGAAGATGGGTAACACTTTTGTGAGAATTTGGGGCGGAATTTTTTTTTTCCTTCGTAGTTCGGCAGAACATTTGTGAAAGTTCGGCCGAACTTTTAAAATTAGTTCGACCGAACTCATTCTGTCGTTTACATTGACGCGCACTGACGATAATGGCAAATAGATTTTTCACCGGAGATTGGAAAACTGGCAAACAGATTTTTCGCCGAGATTGGAAAATCGGCAAACAAAGTTTGGCTAAACTTTTAAAATAGTTCGGCCGAACTATTATTTTATAAATATATCGCCTGCAAACTATTTAGGGTTTCTTGTTCACATCTGTCTCGCGCAATTGTATTTGATTTTGTGTTGCGCTCACATCTGTCCCGTGCGAATTTAGTTGATTTGGTGTTGCGCCACGCTAAGGAGGTAAGTTCTGCTAATTTTGTTATTTTCTATAATTTTTTTTGTTCGCAGAGTTCTTCCACGATGTCTTTAGTGTCTTCAGGGATCGTCTTTAGGGATCGAAATAACGACCAATTTCTGCTGCGACTTTCCAAGTACGTAAATTAACGACCATGTTTGTAAAGAAGGATTTTCTCACTGTTTCTGCTCAGAGTTACTATCTGTAGTCGGACGTGCAACATTACGGATTGCATTTTGACCTCTCTAGGAACATCGTGTAGCATTTTTTTCTAATTTACCGGCTATAAGAAGGCTAGGTTCAACGTCTCTATCATTATCTGGATATGATGCCACTTATCTTTCTAAACTTTCTCAATTGTCCAAAGAGAAAAGCGAAAAGAAACTAGCTTTTAAGCAAATAACAAATCAACTATTCGTCTCTTTTCTCCGATATTGGATTATTAAGGATTTGAAATACCTCTCTGTAAGCTGTCCCTGTCTTTGAGAAATGCCAAGCTTAAGTTCTATGATGCTGATAGCTTAAAGAATAGCCAATACTAGTTATGTAATCTACACTAGTCTATGTGTTCTATTCCCTATGTTAACTAGTGTAATGAGAGCTTCTAGTATCATGCAAGTGGTTACAATGTATTCAACCTTATGGAATATGTACAACGTTTGTTAGAATAGGTAACAGCTTATGTTAGTTACGTAATCACAATACTGAGATCAATGGTCTTTCAACATGCTATTATTGGTGTTATTAGAACCGTAGACCTCATTAAGGCTCATTGCTTCTGCTAAGAATTGACTGTTCATATCTCATATTAAAAGTATTTAAATTAAATTTTCTCAGAATTTAAGCCTATGCAAAAAAGATTTAATATATCTTATCATAATATTTCTTGAAATTCCTTCATGATATCTACGGTTTCTCACCTTCGTTCAATATTAAAGAATAGCCAATTTATTTCTTGATAGCTTAGAAAATAGCCAATACTAGTTATGTAATCTACACTAGTCTATGTGTTCTATTCCTTGTGTTAACTATTGTAATGAGAGTTTCTAGTATCATGCAAGTGGTTACAGTGTATTCAAACTTAAGGAATATGTACAACCTTTGTTAGAATAGGTAACAGCTTATGTTAGTTACGTAATCACAATACTTGGATCAATGGTCTTTCAACATGCTATTATTGGTGTTATTAGACCCGTATACCTCATTAAGGCTCATTGCTTCTGCTAAGAATTGACTGTTCATATCTCATATTAAAAGTAGTTAAATTAAATTTACTCAGAATTTAAGCCTCTGCAAAAAAGATTTAATATTTCTTATCATAATATTTCTTGAACTTCCTTCATGATATCTATGGTCGCTCACCTTCGTTCAATATTGGGTAAAAGGTCATGGTATTACCTTAATTTCTATTCTAATTCCCTTTCCTAACTTTGATTTTCATTTAATATTTCTTGAACTTCCTTCATGATATCTATGGTAGCTCACCTTTGTTCAATATTGGTTTAAAGGTCATGGTCTTACCTTAATTTCTATTCTAATTCCCTTTCCTAACTTCCTAACTTTGATTTTCATTTAATATTTCTTATCATAATATTTCTTGAACTTCCTTCATGATATATATGGTTGCTTACCTTCGTTCAATATTGGGTAAAAGGTCATGGTCTTACCTTAATTTCTATTCTAATTCCCTTTCCTAACTTTGATTTTCCTTTTGACCTTGGAGATAAACCAAATCATTATATTAGGTAAAAGGTCATGGTCTTACCTTAATTTATATTCTAATTCCCTTTCCTAACTTCCTAACTTTGATTTTGATTTAATATTTCTTATCATAATATTTCTTTAACTTCATGATATATATGGTTGCTCGCCTTTTTTCAATATTGGGTAAAAGGTCATGGTCTTACCTTAATTTCTATTTTAGTTCCATTTCCTAACTTTGCATTTTTTCAATATTGGGTAAAAGGTCATGGTCTTACCTTAATTTCTATTCTAATTCCCTTTCCTAACTTCCTAAATTTGATTTTCATTTAAAATTTCTTATATCATAATATTTCTTGAACTTCCTTCATGATATATATGGTTGCTCACCTTCGTTCAATATTGGGTAAAAGGTCATGGTCTTACCTTAATTTCTATTCTAATTCCCTTTCCTAACTTTGATTTTCCTTTTGACCTCGGAGATAAACCCAATCATTAAATATGATAGTCATCCCTTCTAGGGAACTTAGTATGGGTTGCTTAGTGGTTTCGAACCTTTATGATGATGTGAGGCGGTGTTTCAAACATGGGAGTAACTTGTGTTTGCATGTGATGCTCACGGGCCATGGTTTCTTTTGTGGGTTATAAAAGGTTTAGTACTACCTCCTAAGATAAACTTTCTAAAAAACTTCCCTTTATTCCTTAAAGTCAAAATAGATCTATACTAAGGATTACTCTTTATATGTATTTCTACCATATAAATTCTAATGATAATGAATCACATATATGTGTTAAAGTAGAATATGAAATAAGCCCTTTTTACACTTGGCTTGGCTCTTAGTTACATAGATGTGTGGGTTTGGGAATGTGGTTCACATGAAAAGTAATAGGGATGGATTTAGTGGAAACCTTTTATAAGATCAGGACTCAAACAATTGTGATATTTTCCCTCCTTTCCAACTTAGTCCATCCTTCTAGAAAAATCTCTTTTAATGAAGGAGATATATCCATATTGATCCATTAATAATTGTTCACCAACAACTATTCCATTTTGTACTTTTATATCTCAAAACTATGCTCATTGAATTTATCCATCTATATCTTTAAACTACTTGAAACTATTTTATTACACCATAGGAATCATTTTGAGAAAAACACATTAGCCATAGAAGTTTCCCATTGAAACCAAAAGTGATTTGATACAAAACGTAGGTTTTAACCTTATATAGTTAATTGTTTCAAATATATCTTTAATAAAATAAAAATATTCAATGTAAAACACATGCACACATTAACATATAATTGTCATATTTTCCCTTCTTTCCAACTTAGTGGACATCCTTCTAGCAAAATCCCTTCTAATGAAGCAGATATATCCATAGTGATCCATTGATATTTTTTCACAAACAACTCTTCCATTTTGGACTTTTATATCTCAAAACTATACTCATTGAATTTATGCATCTTTATTTTTAAACTACTTGAAACTATTTTATTACACCATAGGAATCGTTTCGATATATCTCCCATTTTAACGGGGTGTATCACATTTCGAGAAAAAAACACATTAGCCATAAAAGTTTCCCATTGAAACCAAAAGTGATTTGATACAAAACATAGGTTATAACCTTATATAATTTATTTGTTTCAAATAGATTTTTAATAAAATGAAAAATATTCAATGTAAAACACATAGTATTTAGAAACAAAAAGTAATTTGATACAAAACATAGGTTTTAACCTTATACTATGTTAATTGTTTTGAAAATAGATTCTCAATAAAATGAAAAATATTCAATGTAAAACACATGCATATTAACATATAATTGTGATATTTTCCCTGCTTTCCAACTTAGTCCATCCTTCTAGAAATATCTCTTTTAATGAAGCAAATATATCCATAGTGATCCACTGATATTTGTTCACCAAAAACTATTCCATTTTGGACTTCTATATCTCAAATCTATGCTCATTGAATTTATGCAGATCTATATCTTTAAACTACTCAACTATTTTATTACACCATAAGAATTATTTCGATATATCTCCCATTTTAATGGGGTGTATCACATTTCGAGAAAAAAACACAAATTAGCTATAAAAGTTTCCCATTGAAACCAAAAGTGTTTTGATACAAAACATAGGTTTTAACCTTATATAGGTAAAATTTGTTTCAAATAGATTACTTTAATTTAAAATGAAAAATATTCAATGTAAAACACATGCATTCTTATACACCCTTATGTTTACGTAAAGTAGTTTGAGTGATTCCACGGGTCCTTTACACCCTTCATAGGGTATAATTGGGACATGTAGTGTTAACTTCTACAAGTTCTATAGGCAGAGTCTGTAAAGGGCCAAGTAGCCTATGGATTTCTTCTTTTATGAAGGTGACATATCTAGTAAATGCCCCTACAGTAAATCTCTGGAATAGATCTAAATTCAAGTTTTTCATTTTCATATCCATGGTCTCAAACAATGAGAGAGAGAAAAAACCTTTTATATTCAATGTAAAGCGCACATGCATTAACATATAATTGTGATATTTTCCCTTCTTTCCAACTTAGTCCATCCTTCTAGAAAAATCCCTTTTAATGAGGTAGATATATCCATAGTGATCCACTGATATTTGTTCACCAACAAATATTCCATTTTGGACTTGTATATCTCAAAACTACGCTCATTGAATTTATGCATCTATATCTTTAAACTACTTGAAACTATTTTATTACACCATAGGAATCATCTCGAGAAAAACACATTAGCCATAAAATTTTTCCATTGAAACCAAAAGTGATTTGATATAAAACATAGGTTTTAACCTTATATAGTTAATTTTTTCAAATATATTTTTAATAAAATGAAAAATATTCAATGTAAAACACATGCACATTAACATATAACTGTTATATTTTCCCTTCTTTCCAACTTAGTGGACATCCTTCTAGAAAAATCCCTTTTAATGAAGCAGATCTATATCCATAGTGATCCACTAATATTTGTTCATAAACAACTATTCCATTTTGGAATTTTATATCTCAAAACTATGCTCATTGAATTTATGCATCTATATATCTTTAAATTACTTGAAACTATTTTATTACACCATAGGAATCATTCCCATATATCTCCCATTTTAGTGGGTGTATCACATTTTGAGAAAAGCACAAATTAACCATAAGCGTTTCCCATTGAAACCAAAATTGATTTGATACAAAACATAGGTTTTAACCTTGTTGACACCTAATCCTATGGGTTGGGTGTGGATATGTAATATTGTATAATAAATAATATTAGGAAATAAGGAAGGCCAAGAGTCATTGGGAGATCAATCCAAATAGCCTCATCTCCATGTATAAATACATGCACATTCTTCATCTAAAAAACATTCTGATTTGCGGAGTTACCTCCTGGTTTGACATGGTATCAGAGCCAGTCCCACTATTGGCATTTTTTCCTGTGGTGTAACTCCCTCATTCCTTTGCTCAGTCAGTTTTATGTTCACTGCATCTAGTTTTTGCTGCTCCATTAAATTGCTGTACTGAAATTTTGCATTTTTTTTAATTATCTCTGCAATTTGCACAGTTCTGAATTTGTTTTGCAGTTTCTGAAGACTCTGCAATTCTACAACTTCTGCAATCTCTGCAGTCCCTGAAATTTAGCACCTACAATACCTGCAATTCTACATTTCCTAAATTTTTTTGGGCCTCTCGGCCTCCCCTTTGAAATTCTCTCCACTCCATACCTCACTACACTCATCACACTCAACCCACCTCCCTGTTCGCTCCCCCATACCCCCTCACCCCTCTCCCTCCCCTCGCCCTCACCGCACACCCCCTGCGCATACACTCTCCACCGCTCCACATACTCTCTACCGCCTACCTGCTACCTGCATCACTTCTCTACCCACCTGCATACCCGTGGAAATAAAGATGACCCGGATTTATAGGCTATCATAGTTATACGCCTACACATAAACCGTTGCAATAAAGATGGCCCGACTCCTCTGTCATACGCTCTGTCAAACAATACGCTGTCGACTATTCCACCCCTCCACCACTTTATAATGCGCTGTCTACACACTGTCTGCGCATACACCTCCCCGCCACTGCATTTATATCAACGATCCTGCATTTATACAGTCGATCTTGCATACACCTGTGCATATATCCTGCTCTGTCATACGCTCCTACATCCCACGTCCCTCCTCCCTGCAAAGACTTCCGCCCTCGGCCCTCTCCGTGGCTTGTCGGCCCTCATCCAGCGCTGTCTGTCATTTAATAATACCGCCCTCTGTCCATTATTCAAAGGTAACGCCCCACAGTCACATTACGCCCTTCCCACATTCATAATACGCCCTTTCCACTATATAATACCACTATTTCTGCCCCCCCCACTATATAATACCACTATAACCCCACTATACTACCCTCCCTCCACATTTTCAATACGCTCATCCATATAAATTTTCTCTCTTCAAACACACACACACACACACACACATATATATATATATATATATATATATATATATATATATATATATTTGGTGCAGAATTCAGTATTTTTAGCAAAGTGTTTTTGTCCCCTTCAATTGAGTATATTTTCAGAATTGAAGACTTTCTAGCAAAATTTTTTCCTCAATTTTTTTTTTTCCAGCAAAGTAATTATTTTTTCCCTTCAGAAAAAAAATGCATTCTCTCATATCTATTGTAGGAGTGGTTCTCTCCGGCAAAGAGAACTATCTTGAATGGTCCCGGAAAATCAAGCACACTCTCATTTTTAATGAGTTGTGGAAAGGAATCTGTGAAGAACAAGAAGGAAATCCACCAACAAAGCCCACTTCAGACAAGGAGCTTGCCATTTGGGAAAACAAGAACTGCAAGGCCTATGCCTTGATTGCAGCTTCCGTAAATGAAGAGGTGAGTCGCCATATTTCATCATTCTCAAATGCCTATGAAGCCTTGAGCAAGCTAAAAGAACTCTATGACTCACATTCAAAACTAGAAATTGTTCAATTGATGATTAAGTTGTTCAGTCTTGAAATGAAGAATGATGATCCCCTTGCTTTAGCTTCAGAAGTTAGATCTATCATGCATGATATTGACAACACTGGTGTAAAAATTGACATACCTCTCATATCATATGTTAAGGCATTATATCCGACTTACTCACATTATCTTGAGTCATTGCAAGCAAGTGGAAACCTTGAGCATATCACCTTTGATACCCTTGAGAAAAAGTTTGCACAAAGAGAGAAAGCTTTCGGGAAGATGACACTCCCTTCGTCTTATGAAGAGGCTGCAGACTTGGCACATAGAGAAAAGAGTCATGCTCCAGATTCTTCCAGAGGAAGAGGTAGCAGAAGAGGAAGAGGAAGAAGAAACTTCAGAGAGAGGGGGGGCAGACAATCTGACAAATCCAATCTTCATTGCACACGTTGCAATAAAGATGGACATGATGCATCCAAATGCAGGACACCTTGGGATAAAATTGAGCAGCAAAGAAATCAAGACAAAGGTAAAACTAATGACGAAGACAAAGGTAAAGCACCTGAATCCATTCATTATGTTCTAGCACATTGTAACAATGGAGTAACTGAAGACTTGTTTGATGTTTCATTTACTTCATGGAGATATGATTGGTTGCTAGATTCAGGAGCAACATGTCACATGACATTTAGAAAAGATTTTTTTGAAGAATTTACTGACAAAGTTGATGGATCAGTGTATTTCGCAGATAAATCCAAACTCAAGCCACCATGGCTTGGCACAGTCAGGCTTAAGTTACCTGGTCTTCCAGATCATATTCTACATGAGGTTCTATACCTCCCTGAGTTCAGGAGAAACTTGTTGTCCCTGGTCCAAATCCGCCAGCAAGGACACTCCATTCACTTGTTTGATGGCAAGGAAAAGGTTAGAAAATCATCAGATCACTCACTTTTCATGGAGGGAATAGAAGAAGGGAGACTCTTGAAGCTGAAAGGTTCATATGCTCATGCTCAAAACTATGCATTCAATTCACATCATGATGAAGGTACATTCCCATCGAGTCTTTTATGGCATGCTAGATTTGGACACTTAAACTATGAAAGCCTTCGTTTGTTGAAGAAAAATGTTGTTAATGGACTGCCTACAATTCCTAGGAAACCTAAGGAATGTGATGCTTGTATTCTAGGAAAGCATAGCAAACAGCCATTTCATGGTTCACACTCCAGAGCACATAGAAAACTTGAGCTTGGTCATTCATATTTATGTGGCCCTATGCCTGTTGCTTCTGCAAATGGAAATAAATACATGATGACATTTATTGATGACTACACCAAAATGTGTTGGATTTACTTATTTAAGAAAAAGTCTGATGCTTTTCAAACATTCAAGAATTTTCATGCATGGATTGAAAATGATGCACAAACTCATATTGGCTCTCTACGTACTGATAATGGAAAAGAATACACTTCAAATGAATTTGAAAATTATCTTCGTCAACATGGAATCAAACATCAAACAATTGTGCCATATAATCCCCAACAGAACGGTGTAGCTGAAAGAATGAACATAACTATTTTAAATATGGTTCGCTCCATGTTATTTTTCAAGAATGTAAAATTGATGTTTTGGGCTGATGCAGTTTTATGTGTTGTTTACATAAAGAATAGGTGTCCTTCAAGTTCAATTAGAAACAAAACTCCTTTTGAAATGTGGCATGGCCACATTCCTTCGGTAAATCATTTCAGGGTCTTTGGGTCCACTTGTTATGCCTTGATACCCAAGGGACAAAGGAAGTCGAAAATGTATCTTCTTGGGGTACTCCAATACCTCCAAAGGATATCGTATCTATGATGAAGCCAATAAGAAGTTTGTAATAGCAATAGATGTCATATTCCTTGAATCTTCCAAGAATGACAAGGTTTTTGAGCGGCAACTTGATCGCCTGGATAGATTCACACATGCAAAGTCTTTCCAAGAATTTGATAATCAGATTCCACATCTTGAAGGGGGGATTCCTATATTGAATCAAACTGTGGAATCATGTCCTGAAGCACTCTCTCCCCCACATGAAGAAACAACCACGAATGACACATTGAATGATGTGATTGACAGAATTGGGAGATTGAATCTTGAATCAATCCCAACTTAGTCAAATGAGTAGCCTGGGCCATCTCAGAAAGGTCCTCCCAAATGTATGACAAAGACACTGGAGAATGTTCATCCCGATGAGGTTGGAAAAATAGGAACAAGAAGTTCCACTAAACAAATCGAAGGTGACATAGATAATTCCGATTCTCCTATTGATATGGATATTTCTTATAACTGTGAATTGAGTTTGTCTACAGATCATGAACCAACTTCCTTCAAAGAAGCCGCTTCTCATGATGAATGGAAAGAAGCGATGCAAAAGGAGTATGATGCCTTGATAAAGAATGGCACTTGGAAGCTGGTTGATCCGCCTTTGGGAACAAAACCAATTGGCTGTAAGTGGGTCTACAAGAACAAGTATAAAGAAGATGGCTCACTTGACAAGCACAAGGCCAGGCTTGTGGCAAAAGGTTTTGCGCAAAAATAAGGAATTGATTATGAAGAAAATTTTGCTCCCACAGCAAAATGGACCACCATCCGGACTCTCTTTGCCCTAGCAGCTCAAAATGGATGGAAAGTCTATCAGATGGATGTAAAAACCGCCTTTTTGAATGGAGATATAAAAGAGAAAGTTTATATGTCCCAGCCAGAAGGATTTGTTGTAAAGGGTCAAGAACACAAAGTTTGCAAGCTTATAAAATCCTTGTATGGCCTCAAGCAAGCACCATGAGCCTGGTATGAGAAATTAACCGAGCATCTTCTGAAACTTGACTTCAAACATTTTGATCTTGATGATGCAACTTTGTTTGTTAAGAAAGTTGGAAAAACAGTTGTATATCTTGTGGTATATGTAGATGATCTTTTGATAATAGGGAACAATGAGAGCTATATTGCATCCATGAAGAAAGAATTGAAGAAAGGTTTTGAAATGAATGATTTGGGTCATGTTCATTACTATCTGGGTATTGAAGTAATTCAACATCCTAAATTTATATTTCTTTCTCAAAATAAGTACATTAGAGATCTCTTGAACAGGTTTGGCATGGATGAATGCAATCCCTTAACCACTCCAATGGAACAAAACTTAAAGCTCACATCTATTGAAGGGAAGGAATTCGAGGATGCAACTAAGTATAGACAACTTATAGGAAGTCTTATCTACCTGACCACCACCAGACCTGACATTTCATTTGCTGTTGGAATCCTCTCAAGGTTCATGCAAAAACCTTGTGAAAGACATTGGTCTGCTGCAAAAAGAGTGTTAAGGTACTTGAAGAGGACTCAAGACTTTGGACTCAAATATACACAGGTAGGCGACTTCAGCTTGATCGGATACTCTGATTCAGACTTTGATGGCGACAAAGAAACATGGGTGTCTACTACAGGTTACACCATGAGTCTTGGATAAGGAGCTGTCTCATGGAGATCACGCAAACAGTCAGTTCCAGCAGATTCCACGACCGAGGCAGAATATGTGGCAACAACTGAAGCAACAAAGGAAATTGTGTGGCTCCGAAAAATCCTAGAAGATTTTCAGATGAAACAAATTTATTCCACACCACTCATGATCGACAACACTTCTGCAATAAATTTGGCCAAGAACCCAAAGTTCCATGATCGAACAAAGCACATCAATACAAAATATCATCTAATTCGACATCATGTTCAATCCAAAACCATCCATCTACATCATTGTTCCACAAATGAGAAAACTGCTGATATCTTCACCAAAGCACTTAACAGAGAAAAATTTGAAAAGTTCAGATCGATGCTTGGGCTCACCAACATCCCTTCGGATTAAAGGGGGGAATGTTGACACCTAATCCTATGGGTTGGGTGTGGATATGTAATATTGTATAATAAATAATATTAGGAAATAAGGAATGCCAAGAGTCATTGGGAGATGAATCCCAATAGCCTCACCTCCATGTATAAATACATGCACATTCTTCATCTAAAAAACATTCTGATTTGCGGAGTTACCTCCTGGTTTGACAAACTTTATATAGTTTAATTGTTTCAAATAGATTTTTAATAAAATGAAAAATGTTTAATGTAAAACATGTATAGTATTTAGAAACAAAAAGTAATTTGATACAAAACATAGGTTTTAACCAAGTATATAGTTAAATATTTTGAAAATAGATTCTTAACAAAATGAAAAATATTCAATGTAAAACACATACACATTAACATATAATTGTGATATTTTCCCTTCTTTCCAACTTAATTCCATCCTTCTAGAAATATCCCTTTTAATGAAGCAAATATATCCATAGTGTTCCATTGATATTTGTTCACCAACAAATATTCCATTTTGGACTTATATATCTCAAAACTATGCTCATTGAATTTATGCATCTATATCTTTAAACTACTTGAAACTATTTTATTTCACCATAGGAATCATTTCGATATGTCTCCCATTTTAATGTGGTGTATCACATTTTGAGAGAAAACACATGAGCCATAAAAGTTTCCCATTGAAACCAAAAGTTCAGTTTGATACAAAACATAGGTTTTAACCTTATATAGGTAATTGTTTCAAATAGATTTTAAATTTAAAATGAAAAATATTCAATGTAAAACACATGCATTAACATATATAATTTTGTGACACTTTCCCTTCTTCCAAACTTAGTGGACATCCTTTTGGAAAAATCTCTTTTAATGAAGCAGATATATCCATAGTGATCTGCATAGTGATCCACTGATATATGTTCACAAACAACTATTCCATTTTGGACTTTTATATCTCAAAACTATGCTCATTGAATTTATGCATCTATATTTTTAAATAACTTGAAACTATTTTATTAAACCATAGGATTCATTTCGATATATTTCCCATTTTAATGGGGTGTATCACATTTCGAGAAAAACACATTAGCCATAAAATTTTTCCATTGAAACCAAAAGTAATTTGATACAAAACATCTAGGTTTTAACTTTATATATAGTTTAATGTTTCAAATAGATTTTTAATAAAATGAAAAATATTCAATGTAAAACACATGCATTAACATATAATTGTGATATTTTTCCTTATTTCCAACTTAGTGGACATGTTTCTAGAAAAATCCCTTTTAATGAAGCAGATCTATATCCATAGTGATTCACTGATATTTATTCACAAACAACATTTCGAGAAAAACCAAATTTGATACAAAAACATAGGTTTTAAAAAGTATATAGTTAATTGTTTCAAATAGATTTTTAAAGAAATGCACATTAACATATAACTGTGATCTAATTTCCCTTCTTTCCAACTTAGTGGACATCATTCTAGAAAAATCCCTTTTAATGAAGCAAATATATCCATAGTGGCATTGATATTTGTTCACAAACAACTCTTCCATTTTGGACTTTTATATCTCAAAACTATGCTCATTGAATTTATGCATCTATATTTTATTACACCATAAGAATCATTTCAATATATCTCCCATTTGAATGGGGTGTATCACATTTCGAGAAAAACATATTAAAGCCATAAAAGTTTCCCATTGAAATCAAAAGTGATTTGATACAAAACATAGGTTTTAACCCTATATAGGTAATTGTTTCAAATAGATTCTTAATTTAAAATGAAAAATATTCAATTTAAAACAAATTCATTCTTATACACCCTTATGTCTACGTAAAGTAGTGTGAGCGATTCCACGAGTCCTCTACACCCTTCATAGGGTATAATTGGGACAGGTAGTGTTAACTTCTACAAGTTCTATAGGAAGAGTCTGTAAAGGGCCAGGTAGCCTCTGGATCTCATCTTTTATGAAAGGTGACATATCTAGTAAATTCCCCTACAATCAATCTTTGGAATAGATCTAAATAGAAGTTCTTCATTTTAATATCCAATGTAAAACAAATGCATTCTTATACACCCTTATGTCTACGTAAAGTAGTGTTAGTGATTCCACGGGTCCTCTACACCCTTCATAGGGTATAATTGGGATAAGTAGAGAACTAAATTCTACAAGTTCTATAGGCAAAGTCTGTAAAGGGCCAGGTAGCCTCTGGATCTCATCTTTTATGAAAGGTGACATATCTAGTAAATTCCCCTACAGTCAATCTCTACGTAAAGTAGTGTTAGTGATTCCATGGGTCCTCTACACCCTTCATAGGGTATAATTGGGATAGGTAGTGATTTATGTCTACGTAAAGTAGTGTTAGTGATTCCACGAGTCCTCTATACCCTTCATAGGGTATAATTGGGATAGGTAGTGAACTAACTTCTACAAGTTCTATAGGAAAAGTCTGTAAAGGGCCGGGTAGCCTCTGGATCTCATCTTTTATGAAAGGTTACATATCTAGTAAATGCTCCTACAGTCAATCTCTGGAATAGATCTAAATAGAAGTTCTTCATTTTAATATCCAATGTAAAACAAATACATTTTTATACACTCTTATGTCTACGTAAAGTAGTGTGAGTGATTCCACGGGTCCTCTACACCCTTCATAGGGTATAATTGGGACAAGTAGTGAACTAAATTCTACAAGTTCTATAGGCAGAGTCTGTAAAGGGCCAGGTAGTCTCTGAATCTCATCTTTTATGAAAGGTGACATATCTAGTAAATGCCCCTACAGTCAATCTCTGGAATAGATCTAAATAGAAGTTCTTCATTTTTATATCCATAAAACACAATCACTTTAAGGTAAACTGTGTACATATGTCATTTCTCCCACAAACTAAAGGCTTCCTCCCATTAATTCTAGATGTGAATTCTACCATAAAATTTTTAAGTCAAATTTTAAGATAAACCATGCACGTCATTTATCTCATGATCTTGTGTCATTTCTCCCATGCATTTGCAATAAATGTCAATTTAATATATATATATATATATTATTTTATTTTTTTATTTTTATTTTTATATATATATATATATATATATATTTTTCAGGGATAAGAAAACCATTAAATATGGTTGAAAAATGGAAATTATGCATAGAAGTTTCTTACTATCCCAATCCAGGGAAAGCAGTGATTACATATGTGCTTTCCAATATTGCGACTAGCAAAGTCGTCCAAAGGAAAATGAATATACCGGGAATAACAACGAACAACGAGGAATATTATATTGGATTGATAGAAGATTTGGAAACAATTATGGAGTATGGATCAATTGGAATTGTAGTTTTCACCAATTCTGAACTTGTGTGCAACCAGATGAATGGCGTGTACCAAGTTAAGAAGGAGAGGCTAAAATAATCACATGGAATAGCAAACCATATTGTTAGCCAATTTCAATTTTTCAGTATAAGGCATTGTACAAATGTGAATAAGATGTATACTGATCTATTGCGTGGGGCAATGCTAATTCAGGATTCATCTATCAAAAAGGAATTAATAGATGAATTAGAATTATACGGGGAAATGCCAAGGCAAGATTCATCTCTCAAAGATGAATTGGTTTTGAGACACTCTTCTTCAAAAATTCAAGATTCATCTTTCAAAGATCAATTAGTTTTGAGACGCTCTTCTTCAAAAATTCAAGATTTATCTCTCAAAGATGAATTAGTGTTGAGACGCTCTCCTTCAAAATTTATTGATGGACATTGTAACATATCTTGGATATGTGTGTGTTTTATACTTATAAATGCGTCATTTTGTTGACCATGTGTTTTTTTCAATTATATACCAAGTGTGCTCCCACCACACCATGTAAAGCGCAACTTGGTGAACTTCACATTTGCAACAAGTGGTGAACTTCACATTTTTATAAAATTAAAATGCGGGGACTTCAACAAATTTTTGTTTAAATGGAGTTTCACTTCTTTTTTAATGACAATGTGTTTTTTTCAATTTTATACCAAGTGTGCTCCTACCATGTAAAGCGCAATTTGGTGAACTTATCATTTTTATAATTTTTTTTTGCTTAAATTGAGTTTCACACATCAATTAGTGCTTTGAAAGTTGTGTTTTACATAATTTGTGTACACTAAATTACATTAATTTTCTGAAATTTATTTTGAATTTATTTTAAATTAGTCATTTAAAAAAATAATTGTAAATGTCCACCGTAGATATATATATCATGGAGGATGAACGACGAAGATCAGCAGAATCAAATATCTCTACGAGAGGGGGGGATCAGGGATCGAGGGATGTTCGTGGTATTTAAATATAATCTTAAATCTCCATACATGTGTGTACATATGGAATTGAGTTTTTATCAACTTTGTGAGTTAAATTAGTTGTTAATAAGTTTCATTTTTTATTTTTTAGGAGCTAAGAGGAGAAGGGTCTCTACTCCATCCATGGAGCATGCCCATGGTTCACCCAATCATGGTATGGTTTGAACGCAATTTAATCAATGAATATGTACATGCATATTTATATGTATGAATTTATTTTTCAATTGATTATAAATTCGTATTTGTTTATGAAGCTTCTCTCTCGTCTCGAGAGGTTGGTAGTGGTTCAAATCCCCTTAAAGGGCCATCAAGTGCTAGCAGGTTGCGTGAAGGTGGTGATATTTATTCCCCCGAAGGCCAATCAACGGCTGGTGGTGTTGGTTCTCAGCAGGGTCATTCTGGTTCTCAACGGTTTCAGGGTGGGGAAGATGCTAGCCAACCACGTTGAGGTTGCCATCAATTTCAATATTTTTTCCATTCAATTTGTACAAATTTGTTTACATGTGTTTTTTCTAATATACAAAATTTTATATATTGATGCAGAGGCTGAAAATGCTCCAAATGTTGGTCAAAAAAGACGTAGGGCAGAACGCTACATTCAAGAAGAAGGTTGTCCACCCACCACAACTTATTCGGCCGACATTTCTGATATACCCTGGGAAATAAACATGGCGCAACACACCTTATAAATGTGTCAACAACTTCATGCAAAATTGCAGAGAGATCTCATGGCTTTGACTCTACCTGCTAAGAGTCGACAAAGCTTGGAAATAGTTACACACTCTCTAGGCGAACTAGTAGCTGTGTACCGAAATATTGGGCCAACGAATGATACATTTGTAGAAGTCATGAGAAAAAGAAAGGAAACAGTAATGGGTCTCGATAAATGGGAGGATGTAAAACAAAGAGTTACAAAAGAAATGGCGAAGTCAATGTTTAATTTCAAAGAAGGACTGAAAAGATGCTGAAGGTGCAATATTTCAAGCACCCCAATATAGCTCACTATTTGTATGATAGACACCTTGTGGCCTATGGAAGACTCCCATGGAACGACAAGGTTCCCCTTTATTTTTCAAAATTATTTTATGCAGAATTCTTTTTGGAAATGAAACCCAATTACAATGACCTTCCGTCTGAATTTTTTGGTACTGGGAAAGGTCGATTGTGTGACCGTAGGGGCGCTAGGCGTGATGTTGAGTTGCCTCGCCCTGAGCCACCATTGGTTAGTCGACCTTTTCGGGTCGAAAATTTGCAGTCAGAGATGGATTCCACTTCTCAAATTAGTCGAGAAGCAAGGGATGCCATCATCGACAATGTTCACAGTGGATTGGGTGGAGTCAATGCTTGTTTGAATCGACAAAGAGCACGTGAGAATGCACGCGCCAATTTTGTGTATTGTACAGATGAAGAGATTGACAACATGAGTGTTGAAGATCTCAAAATATATGCAAATAATTGTTGCAATGGTTGGCAAGACCTAATTCTTCATGAAGAAGAGGGCACGGGAACGGTATGTGTTAATGGTTAGGGTTCAATTATTTTAACACATACATGTACAATTTGTAATAAATACACATGTATATGTATACATTTATTTGTATGTACATTAATCTAACAAAAATGTATCATTATATGTTAAAACACCATTTGCAGTTGTCATGCATGATGAATGACGAAAATGTTAATATCACGTTCGGAGCCTCTGGTTCAAACAATTAAGATGGGTCTCACCATCAAGATATGTTGGCAAATGTTAGTGTTTTTTAGTGATATTGTTAAAATAAATAATTGTGCACACATGTACATGTACATATATAATAATAAAATGTTTTAACAGATTTCGATTCCGTTCAATGTTTTGGGATGGAGGTACCTTCTTCTTCCTTGGGAGATGTACCTTCTACTTCCTTAGGAGATGTGGTAGATCCACAACAAGTATGGACAATTTTTCACTTTTAAAATTTATGTTTAAGTTATATATATTCCACCTCAAAAAGTTCCATTAAAAATTGAGATATATATCTATATCTTGAGTTATTTTAAATTTTTTGAATTTTAGGTTTTTAGAGATTTTCTTTTGGAGCCTCTCTTAGGAGATGTCCCAAATTCACCTGCAGAAGTATTCAATTTTCACTTTTAAATATATATGGTTTTTTTAAAGTTATAATCTATAAATTGAAGTTTAAAATTTTTATTATAAGGTGAGATCTTGATCTTGAGTTATTTTATACTTTTAAAATTTTGAATTTTAGGTTTCTATAGAAGATTTCTTTAATCCACGGACTCTAGCGACGGAGATAGGAACATCCACACCATTTCAACCATTTGAACAAATTGTCTAATTTTTTTTTTAATATTATTGAAAATAATTTTATATATACATGCATTTTCATCTGAAATTTTTTAATATATATATGTAACTATACATGTATATTGTACAGTTTATTGTTGGAGATGTTCCCATGGGGGAAGTTGTAGCAGGCGAGCAACAAATGGAGAGGGAACCTCATGAGGTATTGCATGATCTTTTTTTATATTTTTTTTTTTACATGAAGTTCTATATATTCTCACTCATTTTTAAAACATCAAATTTTAATGTTTGTACGTGCATTGTGTACAGGTTCCTCATGCTTCGCAAGATAGCGCGTGGATTGAGACTCTGCTAGGAAAGACACTACATCCATTTGTATTTGATGGACATGATTTGTAGATTTGATTGAGATTTCTAGTCTTAAATTTACTTTTTTATATATTATCTAGATGCACAGTCATATATATATATATATATATATATAACTTGATACTTGATACTTGTGAGATCTACAATTTTTGGACATATTTTATTGTGTTAATATAATTTGTTTTGTTTTTGAAAGTTAAGTTTTGGATGGTTGAAGTACTTTTGGCATGTGAATGTGAAGTAATGTTGTTATATAATTTGTTTGGTTTTTAAAACTTAAGTTTTGGATAGTTGAACTACTAGTAATGTTGTGATCTATAAATTAATGTTTTACTTTTGAACTACATTTGGCATGTGAAGTAATGTTGTGTTATAATTTGTTTTGTTTTTTAAACTTAAGTTTTGGATGCTTGAAGTACATTTGGCATGTGAAGTAATGTTGTGATATATAATTTTTTGTTAAATTAAAAGTTAAGTTTTGGATGGTTGATCTACATTTGACATGTGATATAATGTTAAATGTTTTTATTGGATAGTTGAAATACAATTGACATGACATGTGAAGTAATGTTTTGATATAATCAAAAAGTTTTTAAAACTCAAGTTTTGGATGGTTGAAGTACATTTGGGATGTGAAGTAATGTTGTGATCTATAATTTTTTGTTAAATTAAAAGTTAAGTTTTGGATGGTTGATCTACATTTGGCATGTGATATAATGTTAAATGTTTTTATTGGATAGTTGAACTACAATTGACATGACATGTGAAGTAATGTTTTGATATAATCAAAAAGTTTTTAAAACTCAAGTTTTGGATGGTTGAAGTACATTTGGCATGTAAAGTAATGTTGTGATCTATAATTTTTTGTTAAATTAAAATTAAGTTTTGGATGGTTGATCTACATTTGGCATGTGATATAATGTTAAATGAATTTATTGGATAGTTGAACTACAATTGGCATGACATGTGAAGTAATGTTTTGATATAATCAAAAAGTTTTTAAAACTCAAGTTTTGGATGGTTGAAGTACATTTGGCATCTTAAGATTGCTTTTGATCTCTACATACTCTTGTTTGAGTGAAAAAAATTCCAATGGGAAGAACAGAGCTTTTCAATGCAACTAACCATATCAATTGAGCTCTAACTGAAAAAAGAGTAAAGAAAAGTTAACTTGCCAACAAAATGTGTTAGCAAAATAATATTCGTGGTTGTCATTTTTATTGGAATAGCTAAATCATATTTTAAGGATTCTCCATCCAAAAACAATTTCAATGAAGAGAATCCTTAATATGATTTAATTATTCCAATAAAAATAACAACCAAGGATGTTATTTTGTTGGTTTTTTGGTTTTTTTTACTTTTTTTTCAAATAGAGCTCAATTGATATGGTTAGTTGGATTGAAAAGCTATGTTCTTTTCATTGGAAAAATTTTCACTCAAACAAGAGTATGTAGAGATCAAAAACAATCTTAAGATTACTTTCAAGTACAATCAAGTGTTCCAAACATTTTCCCACATGATGATACCTTCATTGACCTCTAAAAAGTAGTTCATGGGCTATATGTTCTGCCTCTTTCCCATATAAATCCCTTTAATTTTGATTGGAAATATAAGAAGTAGATATATGTTTGTTGAGTTGGGGTCAATGTCATTAATGCACTCAACTAAGTAGCCTTGTTGATTTATAAATTGGTAAATTGATGACATTTAGTTAATTGCATTCTAGAACATATATATTCAGTACGTGAAACATTTTTCATCAATGCACATGGGAAAAATACTTGAACAATTAATTGCATTCTGGAACATATATATATATATATATCCAATACGTGCAACATTTTTCATCAATGCACATAGAACATATCCGACCATTGGACAGACAAATTTTGTACTATATTTTCAATCAGAAATAGAGATGTGGGTCAAATCCCACCAAAAGTTGGAGAAGTGCTCCGAGTCTCTTGTCTGAAAGGAATATTCATACAAAACTATATTGTGGATGATTTATTTACATTGTGGATACTTTTTACCAGAAAATCCCACGAGAAAAACTGGGCACATTCAGTTCGTGTATATATCCAGTATGTGCAACATTTTTCATCAATGCACATATAAAAACTACTTTCAGTTAATTGCATTCTAGAACATATATATTGAGTACGTGAAACATTTTTCATTAGTGCACATAGTAAAACTACTTGAATAGTTAATAGCAATCTAGAATATATATATATATCCAATACATGCAACATTTTTCATCAATGCATGTATAGAAAAGCTACTTTTAGTTGATACTAGAGTGTGCATGTACCAAAACAATTTGTACATGTGCAAACAATTGCACATATAACATAACAAGGCAACTCAATTTTTAGTTGAGTACTAGAAGTTCTAAAACATATAATCCAAAGAGAATAAATTGTTGGGCAGTTCAATCAAAAAAATTCCAATGGAATGCCATCTTCAATAATCCGTTCATGATCATATTTTGACATTTTCCATTTCTTAATTTTCTTTTTTTTCTTTGATTGAACATCTATCAACTTTATGTGTGCTGCACACACCAAGTGACTATATTGACAACTTATGAAATCAGGTTCATAGTCTTCAAAGTAAAAAAAATCCCCACTTTGATTAATTTGTCTGAAAAAATAGCCTTTCAGTATAATAGATCATTTTTCATATGGAAATTCGTTATCATTATAGTTTTCTAATAATTTAATTTTTCGTTCAGTGCAACACATCAAATAATACTTCACATTTTCATCGTTGTCAGTAGGTGAAATTACAACAAAAACATCTCCTGCATAACAAAAAAAACTTAGCAAAATTATGTATTTAAATTTATTTCTAGATCTTTATCATTAGAAAGAAATTCAAATGTTACCTTCTCTAACAAGATGAAAAACTCGATCACCATCGGATGATGTTATAGTCTCCTCTGATTGCATTTATTCAAAAATTGCAACGAACATTTTGCCCTTTGTATTTAGCTATGTATGTTTCCAATCTTTTACGTACATTTTGTTTTCACAAACATCATTGGATTTTGTGTTGTCTATGCAAACATGACAAAAACAAGAACATTTTCTTTTATCCAATGAAAACACATTTATAGACGACTTTGTTTTAATTGAATGCAATTTTCGAGTCCCTTTTATTGTTTCAACGTCATTTCCAATTGATCTATCTATGTCTTCGATCCCAATATGCCAAAAAAACCTTTATATGGAAAATTCAAAGAAGAATGTAAATATGATATAAAAATACAATCAAAGATAATCATTGTGATAAATGTACACTATTTAAAATTAGATATCCAATAAAAATTATATTGAATGTACCTTTGCACTTCCCTTGATCAGTTAGTCTCATGGCTTAGAGCAGCGATGCACCATTGAACAACTTCTTTCGCGTCCACAAGTCGTCTTGCAGAGAGGTTCATTTGATATCTTCGAAGTGCTCGTTTTATGCATGCCCCTGCACCGTCATGTTCTCCTTTTCCATGGCTAGTCTCAAAGAAATTCCAACAATGTTTAATGCAGATTTTCTTATGAAGACAACACAACCAAAAGAATGATCGTGCAAATTTGAATTGAACTACGCATCTGTCTGACCATATCCAATGTTCATTGAATGTTATTCCACGATTTTTCAAGGAATCATAAATTTTTCCAAAACAGTGTTGTAAAAAATATGTATCATGTGTATGATCGTCATTGATATAAAAGTGATATTCTTTAATAATATGTCAATTTTCACTGGTTCTTTCTAAATGATTGACGTTTTGTTCAACATGTCTATATAGAATATGGACGAGCATGGAGACTTAGTCAGAATGATAGTATTCACTCTAAATTTCTTTTTGTGGAACAAATGTGTAGTTTTCTGCAAAATCAATTAATGAAAAAATGGTCCCTAGTGGAAAAACTTCATGGGATTTTTTGAATTGTAAGTCTTGCCATCGAGTTCTATGGGAATGCTTGGTGTATTTGTAAATTTCTGCCTCAAATTTTCTCAAAAATTCTATCACAAAGATTTCTTCTTATCGTAATTCAATTCTTTTAACACTATTTTCACCTTGAATCGATGTATGGATATATTCATATCTCTTCCATTTCACTTTCATGTTGGAAAATGATTAATCATTTATATCAGTACAATATTTATTTTGAAATTTAGTCAAATTTCCACAATCATCGCATTTTTTTACCACCAACACATTTATTTTCGTAAAATAGTTCATCGCTTTCTCTTTCACATAGAATTTGAGATATGAAATCACAGATAGTGGAAGGAGGAGGTGAATCCTTCCAAAATGTTCTACCAAAATCAAGGAATGTGTCATAATATAACTCAAATTCCACATGATAATGGCAACAACAAGTGTCGCGTACGGTGATAGGTTTTACATACCATGGTTTTTGTTGAACAAAATCACTAATTGAAACATGAATTTCATGATTCTCTTCTTTGAACTTGTTGAACAACTCTATCTGAGTGGTTTCCAAGAATTTTTTTTCACGTTCTTCGTACTAATTTCATGCTATTATTCTTTGCATCACATGCTTTGTAGTTGGCGAAACACGCGAATTGTTCTTCCAATATTCATATATTATTTTTTTAACATTTTCTCCAAGTCTATATTTGTATGGTTGCCTACAAACAGCTCTCCAACAAGCGAGTTCATCATTTACATATATTTGCAGCCGAAATTTCCAATGTTTGTGCAAAGTTTTTCGCGAGTTTCCTAATGCTTGTGCCATAGATTTTACCAAGCGATTCTCTTTAGTACTTGATGAGACCACTGCCATATGTATTACTCTACGTACAACTAAAACATTTTTCTGTCTAGATCTTCTAATTGAATTTATAGCACTATTTATATTTTGTATCACATTTTTCTTCATTTTTTTTAATCTTTGGTTGATTTTCGAATACCCAATAAATTCATAGCTTCTTTTAATTTTCTTAATTATAGGAGACCTTTCAAAATTTGGGCTTGCACTGTCACCTTTTCCTTTATGAAATAATTCTAAAAAATGCGGTTAACACGATATCATATATAATGGTCAACTTTTTTATCTCCATATGTGTGAGTGTCAACATTTTGTAACATCTCATCATCGACATTGATTTCATCTATACATATTCGAATGAATAGTACATAATAAGTTTACATATTCAATAAATAACTAAATTAATAAATATATGTATAATTTCAATAATACGTGCATGTGTTCAACATATATATATATATATATACCTTGTGATTCAATTTCTTCACTTGAATTTCTTTCATCATTTTCACCATCTTCAATCATTGGTTCAATATTTCTTTCACTTTCTCTTTCAAAATTTTGTATCTCATCATCAATGTTTTGAGGAATATCTCTCTCTGTTTACATTGCAAAATATTTTTCAAATTAGTTCATCAAATAAAAATTAAGCTTCACATTTTACACTAGGAAAATTTTAAATATATCAAAATCATAATATTTACATTTACATACCTGCTTCAACTTCTAGTTGAGTTTGATTTTCCCCTTCAATATTTGAGAGTGCTTCTATCTTTCTTTTGCGAGATTGTCTCGTCTCTTCTCTACGTTCCTCAAGATCTCTTTTTTGATCATATTTTCTCGTACAATTCCTTCGATTTCTCATGATAATAGAGTACGAAGTTCAAAAAATTTCCTTCAAAAATTTAGACAAAAACTTAATTAAAAAAAACATCACAAAAGATTTAATTTAAAAAAAAACTCATTTTAAAAATTTTGCAAAAAATACATACTCCAATCCAAAACACTTACTTTAAAAAATTTGAGAAAAAAATGTCTTATAAAAATGAAACGAAGCTCAAAATATTTCCTTCCAAGTCCTACAAAAAAAATTCATTTCAAAAGTTAGACAAAAACTCATTTCAAAAAATTGTTATAAAAGATTTACTTCAACCCAAAACACGGTACTCTAAAAAAATGTCACTTCAAAAAATGCCTCCAAAAAATGTCCATTGAAAATTAATTCCAACTTCATAAAAAATGCCACTTTAAAAAATACTTCAAAAAATATCACTTTAAAAAATACTTCAAAAAAGTGTCCAAAAAATGTCTTTTCGAAATTAAGCCCAAATCCATACCTTCAAAAATAATGAAAATTAAACCCAAATCCATACTTTAAAAAAAAATGAAGCCCAAAAAACATCCAAAAAACTATATCACATACCTCCAAGAAATGTCCTTTGAATGTACCTCCAAGAAAAGTTTTCAAAAATGTTCTTTGAATGTACATCCAAGAAAATTCCTCGAACCCAAAACAATTCTTTGCAAAATCAGACCAAATGTACGAAAATATGCGAAAATAATGAATGCCTCCAAGAAATGTCCTTTGAATGTACCTCCAAGAAAAGTCCTTAAACCCAAAACAATTCTTTGCAAAATCAGACCAAGACCTTTGTAAAAATCAGATCAAATATGGGAAAATATGCGAAAATAATGAATGATTTCGCAGCAATTTATATTGCCACAAAATGTTTTTTTGGAGGGGCTCTGCGGTATTTTCCGACTGATGGAAATTTAGGTAAACTTTTATGTTGTTAGACTTAATGGGCCGTCGACGCAAAAAATAGTTCGGCCGAACTTTGTTTAAGAGTTCAGTCGAACTAACGTGTCACCAGTTACGCAGAACCAAGATTTGAATACATATCTGCAACTCTGGACTGATTAAACTCCATGAAACATTCTGAATTAACTGTCGGAACCAAGACAAGCATTTTCAAAATTGAATCTAATTTCAGGAAATATAAATTTTATGGAATTTCATAAATATTTACTAATTTTAATTAATTTTGTAATAAAACGGGTGCAAACAATTTCTAAAGGTCATTGTGATTCAGTGAAATCAAAATTCTGTATCTTCCAAAATACATTGTAAAAAAATTGAAAAAATTATGCTGTATTACATTGGTCTGTCGTCTCTAACGGGTAGCTTTTATATTTTTAGTTTATAACTTATATGTTAAGAAATGTCTTGTGTCACAAAACATATTCAAAATATGCAGTTTTTTCATATTGGTCTAGTTCAAAAAATTCTAGTAATTATGATATGCATCCATTGGCTTTGTAAATATGACAAAACCGAAGTAGACTTTGTCTAGATTGTTGTAACACATTTTGTTTCTCAAAAACACAAATTTTCAAAGAATACAACATTTCATATTAACATGACTTCTTATGAATCCTTTGATTGTTAAAAAACACACACTCAAAGAAACGCTAAGTTGACATATCAAATGTGTATAAAAAAATTCCAAAAAATAAGTAATAGAAAGCTAACAAAATTTCTGACAACTTTTATTTTTATCGCAAAATGAAATTCTAAACATAAAAATCATTTTAGCTTGTAGAAAGTTGAAGAACCGAAAAACATGAAAGTTTTTTTCTCAAAAAAGGGCAAAATTGGACAAGTATAGTGCATCTCGGTGATGAAGAACTGACTGTTGTTAGGCTCTGCACTGCCTCTCTAAAGTTTCTATATTGCTATTTCTCTATATTTCATCCCTCTGCGTTACTTCAAAACTGCTCTGCTCTACCCAGACTCTGGAACTGCTAACCACTACACTGTCACATCAGCACTCCTTTGCACGAAATAGCACTAGTCCATCCTGCTACTGCTGTTTTGGGCTCCCATAGCAAGGTGATGATCCAAGAGGTGGAATCCTCAAGGATCATAACCCACTTGTAGATCTATGGGTCTACAACTCCAAATCAGCCCACCTCCCTCCTGGAGGTATATGAGCAATCATAGAAAACTCCTCCTCCTCTTTCTTTGTTTCTCAGGCCCGAGGATCATGTTTCTCATCCTTGTCCTTCTTCTTGAAAGGACACTATGTGGCGTAATGCCCCATCTCGCCACACTGGAAACATTTTATCTTTGAAAAATCCTTATTCCTTCTGCATTTCTCTTGTTGTCCCTTTGATGCGAGGGCCGCATTCTCTTCCTCCTCCTTCTTGATCTTCGAACCGCTGTTGTTGCCGCCATCAAGTTGACAATTGAATATGTCTCTCCACATCTCTTCTTGCGGAAGAGTTCCCCACATTAACTCCTAGTATGACAAGTTTTCTCTGACCAGGATGCTATGGAAAAAACTCAGTAATCTTCGGATACTGTGTTGAGGTCCAATCTAACAATCTTTGGGGCCTTAGGAGCTACTCCTACGGATGCCAACTAATCTCGTTTTCCCTGAAGTCTAGACATGAATGGATCAATATGCTCTCCCTTTTTCATCCCGGTGGTCTGCATTTTCTCCTCTAGAAACATCTTCCGCTACTCTGAAGACCCCTCATACAATTTTGCCAATTTATCCCACATCTTCTTAGATGTTCCTTTGGCTGAGATGTGTGAAACAATGTGATCCCTCACTCCATCGAGGATCAATCGCTTGGCTTTAGCCATATTCTTCTCGAAGGCCCGTAATGGTGTTGCATCCATCGGTTCAGCCTAAGCATTATCGATAAAGTGCTTGAGGTCATGCTCATCTAGAAGGAAGGAGATCCTTGCCTTCCATATTACATTGTTGGAGGCACCCTCCAACCGGTCCTGGTCACACAATCCGTTGGTGGCCATCTTACCCAACTACTATCAATCTGCTGCCTCTCACCCTCTTCTTAGCTAGATTTACGCACTCCTGATGGAGAAAGCCACAAAATATGCTGCCGCTACAAAGGGAATCTGAGTTTCTTAGGCCAGAAACTCACCGAGGTTAGAAAATCCCTGAATATATGTTTTAGCTACGCTTCTTGACACTATGCATCAGTAATCACTGCTACGCAGTCAAATGCATCCCTCCAGCTATTGATCTATGTATATCTACTGCACTGCTCCTTTTGCCCTGGAAAAAAAACAATATGGAACAATCTTACCTCTTTGCCAACTCACTTAGAGATATATTTTCCTTGCTGATCTAACCCTCCTGGCTTGGACTGCACACTTCACTGGGAAATCGATCTGCTGCTTACACAACTCTTTGATCCCCAGCTACTCCTTCAACGCTGGATCTCCTGGATCTATTCTTTGTCTCACCTATACTCAACTTAAACAAGCTCTGATACCATGTGAAAATTCATGTTACACGGAATCCTACTGCAGTGACTGATGGAAAATATTCTATTTGTTATTTTACTTAACAAATTATTTACTGTGTTGTACAAGAAAATATCGAAATCCATTAACTACAGCCTACACAATTAAAATGCAGAAGAAATACAAGTAAGGAAACAAATCTGAACACACATAGATCACACAACCGTCCCACACATTTTTTTTTGGACTAATGTCCCCGGAAAAACCCAATGTGGGAAAACCGATGCAACAAATATGAGGGTTTATGTTATTATGCAGTAAATTATTAGGTACAAATCTATGATTGTCGAGACTGTAAAATCATACAGAGAAACTAACATAAGAGATCTTGTGAGACAAACATCACTCCTCCATGGGAAACTGGCACTAATCTGCACCAAGGTTGGACTGCCCCACGCTGCCTCTGCATAGTGACTGCGTCACAATTCGTTTTCTCTTCTGCCTCTGCGCAATGACTGTGTCACTCTGCGTAGTGACTGTGTCACAACTCGGTTTCCCTTTTTCCACTGTGCTGGTCTCATTGCTGGCTGGAAACTGAGCCTCCAGAAAATCTCTCTGGGGTCAGACACTGGTTCTGCGCTGTCTCCTATGATGGAAAACTATTCTACCTCTGGCTCTGCGCAGTGACTATGTAGGCACTTCATCACTGGCTCTGCACTGAAGTTGTGGCTCTCTCTGTCTCTACTGCTATGTACTCTTCGGCTCAAGAAACCTTCCAACTGGAAATATTTCCCCTCACTGCAATCAAGGATCTCTTAGATTTGATTTTCATTCGAGCACTTGCTCCATTAGAAAAATTCGATCTCTAGATCCTCCGTGTCTCCATGAATGTATCTTCCAAATTACCCTTCAAGTCATTCTTATAATCCTCTCGTTGAGGATTCAAAGGCCCTGATTAGATCTCTAATCAATGACTAAGATTAACTTTTGACTTGATTTGTTTATTTTAGATCATTCTCACTCATATTCTATTAATACACTTTAATTATTTTATTTTCCTAGGTTTTGACTTAAGGTCCCTTTAAAAATAATTAATTATTTCTATAGAATACAATCTGAGTGGAATTTCACCAAACGCTTTCTGGGTTATTTAGAATAGATGTGTCTAAGCCTCTCCACAAAATTTGAGACTTAGATCACATCTGATGCTACACCAAATCAACACTCCCTCTTAGCGAGGAATGTGCTCTAACAATATGCCCCACTACATACTGTTCTAAATCTGAAGCATCTCCCTCTACGTTGTTGATATCTAACATGATGTCCACCAACTCTGCCCAATTGCTGCATCTGTATTGTCGCTGACATTGCCACTGTCAACCACTGCATCCGTACTGCAACTCCCTCTGAATTCTACATCAGCACTGCTGCTGGTTTTGCCGCTGCCAATTGCTACTGCACTGCATCACAGTTTCTTTCTGCAAATAAAAAAAAAATAAAAAATATATATATATATATATATACTGCTGCTAGCCTCTGCGTTGCCTCTTTAAAGTTGCTGCGCTGTTGTTGCTCTGCACTACGTCCTTCTGCAATGCTCATACTCTGGAGCTGCTAACCATTGCGTTGTCACTTCAACACTCTGCACCAACTGGCACTAGTCCATCCTGCTACTGCTATTTTGGGCTCTTGTAGCAAGGTGATGATCCGAGCGGTGGAATCCTCAAGGATCCTTGCCTAACTTGTAGATCTATGGGTCTACAACTCCAATCAGCCCACCTCCCTCTTGGAGGTATATGAGTAGTCATAGAAAACTCCTCCTCCTCTATCTTTGCTGCTTCGGCCTGAGGATCATGTTTCTCATCCTTGTCCTTCTTCTTGAAAGGACACTGTGTGGCTTAATGCCCCATCTCGCCACATCGGAATTTTTTTATCTTTGACAAATCCTTCTTCCTCCTGCGCTACTCTTGTGGTGCCTTTGATGCATGGGCCACATTATATTCCTCCTCCTTGATATTCGAACCGTTGCTGCTGCCGCCCTCAAGTTGACACTTGAGTAAGTCTCTCTGCATCTCTTCTTGCTGAAGAGCTGCCCACATTGACTCCCAGTACAACAAGTTTTCTCTACCCAAGATGCTCTGGACAAAAACTTGGTAATCCTCAGACACTGAGTTGACAGTCAATCTAACCATCTCTGTGGCCTTAGGAGCTGCTCCTACGACTTCCAACTGATATCAGTTTTCTGGAAGTCTAGACAAGAATAGATCAATACACTCTCCCTTCTGGATCCCTGTGGTCCACATTTTATCCTGCATAAATATATTTCGCTGCTCGGAAGACCCCTCATACAACGTTTCCAATGCATCCCACATCTCCTTAGCTGTTCCTTTGGTTGAGATGTGTGAAACAATGTGATCCCTTACTCGATCGAGGATCAACCTCTTGGATTTTTCCATATTCTTCTTAAAGGCTCGTAATGGTGTTGCATCCACTGATTGAGCCTGAACACTATCGATAAAGTGCTTGATATCATGCTCATCTAGAAGGAAGGAGATCCTTACCTTCCAGATTACATAGTTGGAGGCACCCTCCAACCGGTCCTAGTCACGCAATCCGTTGGTGGCCATCTTACCCAACTATTGTCGATTTTCTATCTCTCACCCTTTGCGCAGCTAGCTTTACACACTCTTGATGGATCAAGCCACAAAATCTGATGCTACTGAATAGGGAATCTGAGTTTCTCAGGCCAGAAACTCACTGAGGTCAGAAAATCCACAAATATATGTTTCAACTATGCTTCCTGACGCTCTGCACCAGCAATCACTGTTGCGCAGTCAACTATGTCACTCCAGCTACTGATTTGTGTAGATCTATTGTGCCTCTCCCTCTACCTCGGACAAACAAAAATATGGAACAATATTACCTCTCTATCAGCTCACTCAGAGAGAGATTTTCCTTCCTTATTTTTCCCTCTTGGATTTGACTACACACTTCACTAGGAAATTGATCTGTTGCTTACCCAACTCTTTGATCCCCAACTGCTACTTCAACGTTGGATCCGATGGATCTATTCTTTGTCTCACCTGCACTCAACTTAAACAAGCTTTGATACCATGTGGAAATTCATGTTACACGAAATCCTACTGTAGAAACTGATGGAAAATATTCTATTTATTATTTTACTTAACAAATTATTTATTTTGTTCTATAATAAAATATCAAAATCCATTCACTACAACCTACACAATTAAACTGCAGCAGAAATACAAGTGAGGAAACAAATCTGAACACACATAGATCACATAACCATCTGACACATTTTTTTTTGGACTAATGTCCCCAGAAAAACCCAATGCGGGAAAACCGGTGCAGCAGATATGAGGGTTTATGTTATTATGTAGTAAATTTTGAGTACAAATATATGATTGATGAGCATGTCAATTCATACAGAGAAACTGACATAAGAGATCTCGTGAGACAAACCTCACTCCTCCATGGGAAATTGGCATTGATTTGCATTGCCTTGCGCTACCTCTGCGCAGTGATTGCGTCACAATTAAATTGACCTTATGCCTCTGTGCTAGTCTCACTGTTGGCTGGAAACTAGGCCTTCGAAAAATCTCTCCAAGGTCTGACATTGGCTCTGCACTGTCTCCTCTATAGGAAAATGATTCTCTGTCTGGATCTGCGCAGTGAATGCATAAGTACTGCATCACTGGCTCTACGCTGAAGCTGTGGCTCTCTTTGTCTCTATTGATATGTACTCTTCGGCTCAGGAAACCTTCGAACCAGAAATACTGGCCCTCACTGCAATCAAGGATCACTTAGATCTAATTTTCATTCGAGCACTTGCTCTGTCAGAAAAATTCGATCTCTAGATCCTCTATGTCTCCACGAATGTATCTTCCAAATGACCCTTCAAGTCATTCTTATAATTTTCTTGTCGAGGATTCAACGAACCAGATTAGATCTCTAATCAATGGCTAAGATTAACTTTTGACTTGATTTGTTTATGCTAGATCATTCTCATTCATATTATATTAATACACTTCAATTATTTTATTTTCCTAAGTTTTGACTCAGGGTCCCTTTAAAAATAATTAATTATTTCTATAGAATGCAGTCCGAGTGGAATTTCACCATATGCTTTCTGGGTTATTTAGAATACATGTGTCTAAGCCTCTCCACAAAATTTGAGACTTTGATCACATTCGATGCTACCCCAAATCATAACTCCCTCTTAGTGAGGAATGTGCTCTAACGATATGCCCTGCTGCATATTGTTCTGAATCTAAAGCATCTCCTTTAGATTCTTTGATGTCGACATACGCACGAAGATGCCTTTCATTTCTTTGCCTCTGATACATTGACGCTGTTGCCATTGTCAACCACTTCATCCATACTGCAAATCCCTCTGAATTATGTATCTGTGTTGCTGTTGGTTCTGCCACTTCCAACTGCTACTGCATTGCATCATAGTTTCTTTCTGCAACTGAAAAAAAAAAGAAAAAAAAATGAAAAAGTTGGACAAGTACACTGCATCTTTGTGATGAAGATATGACTGATGCTAGCCTCTACACTGCCTCTTTGAAGCCTCCGCACTACTATTTCTCTCAACTGCGTCCCTATGCCCTGTTACAACATTGCTCTGTGTAGCTAACCATTGCGTTGTCACTTTAGCACTCCTCTGCATCAACTGGCACCAGTCCATCCTGCTACTACTGTTTTGGGCTCCTGTAGGAAGGTGATGATCCGAGAGGTGCACTCCTCAAGGATCCTGCCCGACTTGTAGATCTCTGGGTCTACAAATGCAAATTAGCCCACCTCCCTCCTGGAGGTATATGAACAACAATAACAAACTCCTCCTTCTCTATCTTTGCTGCTTCGGCCTGAGGATCATGTTTCTCATCCTTGTCCTTCTTCTTGAGAGGACACTGTGTGGCGTCATAACCCATCTTGCCGCAAATGAAATTTTTTATATTTGATAGATCCTTCTTTCTCTTGCGCTAATCTTGATGTCCCTTTGATGCACGAACCACATTATCTGCCTCCTCCTTCTTGATCTTCGAACCACTGCTGCTCCCGCCCTTAAGTTGAAACTTGAGTAAGTCTCTCCTCATGTCTTCTTGCTGAAGAGCTTCTCACATTGACTCCCAGTATGACAAGTTTTCTCTGCCCAGGATGCTTTAGACAAAAAATTGGTAATCCTCAGACACTGAGTTAAGTCCCAATCTAACCATCTATGTGGCCTTAGGAGCTTCTCCTACGACTACCAAATGATCTCGGTTTTCATGAAGTCTAGATAGGAATGGATCAATACACTGACTTAGGCATCCTGGTGGTCCGCATTTTCTCCTCCATAAACATATCTCACTGCTCGGAAGACCCCTCATACAACATTTCCAATGTATCCCACATCTCCTTAGCTATTCCTTTGGCTGAGATTTTTGAAACAATGTGATCCATCACTCCATCGAGGATCAAACACTTGGCTTTATCCATATTCTTCTTGAAGGCCCATAATGGTGTTGCATCCACCAGTTCATCCTTAGCACTATCGATAAAGTGCTTGAGACCATGCTCATATAGAAGGAAGGAGATCCTTGCCTTCCAAATTACATAGTTGGAGGCACCCTCCAACTGGTCATGGTCACGCAATCCGTTTGTGGCCATCTTACTCGACTACTATCGATCTGCTGCCTCTCACACTGCGTAACTGGCTTTACTCACTCCTGATGGAGCAAGCCACAAAATTTGCTGCTACTGCACAAGGAATCTGAGTTTATCGGGCCAGAAACTCACTGATGTGAATAAATCCCCAAATCTATGTTTCAGCTACTCTTCCTGACACTCTGCACCAGCAATTATTGCTGCATAGTCAGCTACGTCCCTCCAGCTACTGATCTGAGTAGATCTGCTGCACTGCTCCCTCTTCCTTAAACAAACAACAATCTAGAACAATATTACCTCTCTATTTGCTCTCTCAGAGAGAGATTTTCCTTGTTGATCTGGCCCTCCTGGATTGGACTGCGTACTTCACTGGAAAATCGAACTGCTTATGCAACTCTTTGATCCCCAGATGCTGCTTCAATTCTAGATCTGTTGGATCCATTCTTTGTCTCACATGCACTTATCTTAAACAAGCTTTGCCATGTGAAAATTTTCGTTACACAAAATCCTACTGCAACAATAAATGGAAAATATTCTATTTGTTATTTTATTTAACAAATTATTTACTGTGTTCTACAAGAAAATATCGAATTCCATTCACTACAGCCTACACAATTAAATTGCAAAAGAAATACAAGTGCAGAAACAAATTTGAACACACAGATCACACAACCATCTGACACATTTTTTTTTGGACTAAAGTCCCCGGAAAATCCCAATGCGGGAAAACTGGTGCAACGGATATGAGGGTTTATGTTATTATGCAGTAAATTCTAGGTACAAATCTATGATTGACGAGACTGTCAAATCATACAGAGAAACTAACAGAAGAGATATAGTGAGACAAACCTCACTCCTCCATGAGAAACTGACACTGATTTGCACCAAGGCTGGACTTCCCCATGCTACCTCTGCGCGGTGACTACATCACTCTGCGCAGTGACTGCGTCGCAACTCGACTGCCCTTCTGCCTTTGCGCAGTGACTACGTCACAACTCGGTTGCCCTTATACTTTTGCGCTGGTCTCACTGCTGGTTGGAAACTGAGCCTTTGAAAAATCTCTCTGGGGTCTGACACTAGCTTTGTGATGTATCCTCTTCAAGAAAACAATTCCCCCTCTGGCTCTGCGCAGTGACTGCGTAGGAACTGCATCACTGGCTTTGTGCTGAAGCTGTGGCTCTTTCTGTCTTTGCTGCTATGTACTCTCCGACTCCGGAAACCTTCCAACTGGAAACAATGCCCCTCACTGCAATCAAGGATCACTTAGATATGATTTTCATCTGAGCACTTTTCCATCAGAAAAATTTGATCTCTAGATCCTCTGTGTCTCCATGAATGTATCTTCCAAATGACCCTTCAAGTCATTCTTATAATATTATCATTGAGGATTCAACAAACCAAAATAGATCTCTAATGAATGACTAAGATTAACTTTTGACTTGATCCGTTTATTCTAGATCATTCTCACTGATATTCTATTAATATACTTTAATCATTTTATTTTCCTAAGTTTTGACTTAGGGTCCCTTTAAAAATAATTAACTATTTCTATAGAATACAATCTGAGTGGAATTTCACCAAATAATTTCTGGGTTATTTAGAATACATGTGTCTAAGTCTCTCCAAAAAATTTTAGACTTAGATCAAATCCGATGCTACCCCAAATTAACAAGGGGCTATTCTATGAAATGCCCAACAAAAACACATTCTCCAAAGTTGTCACATGTATTGCATTTATTGATTGTCTCTACAAGGAAAGGCAATGGAAGGAGGCCACAAAAGTGCTTCATGATATTCTGGATAAGGGGTACAAGCTGAATGATATGACATACAATGTTCTTATTAATAGCCTTTTAGAGAAGGCAAACATGAACAAGCTTTTTTTTATAGATGTTTTTATGTAAAGAGGCCATCAACATAATGAAGTCTCATACACTACACTTATAAATGGGTTTAGCAAGGTGGGTAATTTACAAAAGGCCAAGGATCTCCTTCAAGAGATGTCAAAAAAAGGTTGCAGGATTAAACCAGTTAGCTATAGTACATTAATTAATGGACTCTTCAATGCTTGCAGGATATATGAATGTTAACACATTTTTATCACCTTGTGTTTGGTATTTTCCATCGCAAATTACGACACTGGATATCAGAGGATGTGAAAATATTTAAATTTATTAATGTTGGCTTGTAGTGGGATTATCTAACTCACAATTAATAATTCACATCCTCCATTTGTAAGAGAAATTATAAAATTATCATCCTTCAAGTTGCAACTGAAGGAATCAATCAAAGAGTGGCAAAATATTCATGATTGTAATTGAAATTTGTTCGTCATGTAGCTATAAAGTGGGCAATAAGCATTTTTTTGGGTGTCTTTTTCAATTTCCAGAGCAAGTAGGGGAAAAGAATGATAATTGAGTTGAATTAAGTGAGTATAGAAAGGGAAAGGTTTCCTGATGGCTTCCTCCTTCCATCACTGTCAGCTATCGTAAATAGTTTTTATGATAATGAAAGGGAAACCTAGTTCTGTTGAAAGTCATTTTCATTTAATTTTGAAGTTAATGCTCCTTTCTAGAACTTGATTCTTTTCAGGTCTCTCTTTATGAGTATTTATTTTAGTGTTAGTCACAATGGTAGTGTCTAGAAATGCAAAAACTAGTGCTGTCATAATTTAGAAAACTTACTAGAATTGGTTATTTGAGGATTTCATCTCAATCTATCATTGAAGAAACCTATAATTTAACTCTCATTTTGTCAATGGTGGCATATTAAACGTTTCAATTTTTGCATTTGAGCATGAGAATGTAGCAATTTTCCATGTGGGTGTTGGAATATTACATTTCAAAGTGCATGGACTATACAAAGGGTCCACTGAGTCATTTCACCCATGTCTGGACAAACATTAGTATGCAACTATATAGGTAGCCTTTATGCCCTATATATGTGGAGGACAATTTTTTGTGAGATGTGACACATGTCAACACTTCATTCCATTTACCCCTCATGTCAACCGGGGTACATACAAAGACACACGAGATATTTCATCACCATTGTAAGCCAAAGGTCACAAGTCAAAATCCTTGTAACAACCATGTAAGACCCTTGTTAGGTGTCCTAGAATTGTTTTGTTGGACTATGGTTAGTCTCTTGATTTAAATATTTGGTTTTTCTCCTCTATTATTGGAGGCCTTAGGTGAGATTACTTGGTGACTTATGGTTTTGTAGGAGCTTGAATTTATAGGGGTGATCACAGGTATATGGGCCAGTCCAACCTGCATCAAGGTACACCTATGTCTTACTGCATGGTCATGAGTTTATAGGGTTTGTAGGTGGCCTTGGATTTGATGCAATATCCCTTAGATAGTTCTCATGCATGGAAGTCTCACCTAAAAAACTTTTTGTAGTTCCCAAGGTAGTTCATGTTTCCCAAAGGGAAGTGGGCCTGAAAATAAAAAAGTCAACTTGGGCTCATATCATTCAGCCTGATGAGAGAATTGCATACCACATAATTTATTTCCAAACAATGAACACAGTGGCAAGTCAAAATTGGTCAAAGATGGTTGAACAAGTCATACAAGTTTACAAATGGCAGAATAGGGTCAATGTTAGACAGTTTGGTACATGCATTATGTCATAAGTGATTTATAAAATAAGAGGAAAAAAAGTCCCATAATCTTGAGATTCCCTAGGGCATTAGAGAACCAAAACAATGGATTGATGACATGGTAGGGGCATTGATGATGTGGCAATGCTAGGAAAGATCAAGAAAAGAGAAGGCATACCTAGTTTCAATTAGGGCAAGTTACAACAAACCCAGGTTTCTGATAGGTCAAAATCTCAAGGAATTGGAGACCTTTGTCAAATGGGGCTAAGTCGAGTTTACTATTGAGCAAAAGCGCAAGTGAACTAGGCATTGGAAAGTCAAAAAGCCATTAGAAGGGTCAAGATGGATGTTGGAGGTATCTTAGACTAGGAAGTTAGAAGACAGACCAACAAGATAGTTGCTATGAAGTCAAACAAGCACCTCAAGGACCAGGTCAAGTTTCCTCCCAAGAAAGTCAAATTGTCAAGGACCAAGTCAAGCTATCACATGGTTGTTGGAGTTGGACATTGGGCTACTATTTGTTACTATTCTTCATCTTTGACTGTTCTAGGCTGCTTTAAAGGGGAACATTGGATTAACTTAGGAATTGTGGATCAATTTGACCCCTTAGTGGGCAAATCAAATTTTGTAATGTAATATTTTATGAATTTACTAAGTCTCCAACATGTGGATGACTAGTAAGAAAATAATTTTATGGAGGATTCCAACTAGTTGTTATCTAACCATAGAATTTTTTTTTATATAGAAGGCTAGCCTACCTTTTACCAAGGTTTTTGTTGCCTTGTTAGATAAATTTCATCAATAAAGAACTTTCATTTGCAAATCCATGTTCATTTTACATTGTGTGGATTGGTTATTACTATTGTTTCTTCTATTGATTAATTGTTGTATCCGAGTTTTAATCTAATAAATTTTGTAACAAGTAAGAGTACACAAAAGCTAATGGATTGAGCCATATAGGGGTTGGATAGTTACACAAAGGAGGAAAACTAGGGTGGAAGCTCGATTTCTATTTTTGTGTTTGCAGGTAGGTCATTCTAAGAAGGGTTGGACCATTTCAACAAGGAGATTTATTCGGGAATATAACTTGTACTCCATCAAACAATCAAACCAAAGGTCGGACAATGCCATGATAGGGGCCACTCCTAGTTGGGTCTGAATAATGCAAGAATTATTGTCATAGGTGGGTGGAAATTTCTATTGTAATCCAAGCCAACTTTGGTTGAAAAAGTGAAATATCAACTTAAGAAGGCATATGTTTCACAACTCTGCAAGTGAGGTATATTTATTTTGGTATATGGTATAAATTGCAGCAACCATTCTATTTAAAAAAAATCACATTTTTTTTTTTTATTTCTACTTTAGATTGGAAATTTTACTCGTTGATTTTCAATTGTCGTATCATAAGAAATATTTTACTTTGAAGTATTGAAATCAAAGTAAAATATAAGCCAAGGTTAGATACATTGAGTTGGTACTATTATTGGATAATCTTTAACCATGTCTATCTAGTGATTTTAGTGTAGATCTAGGCATTTTACTGGGTGTGACTCAAGAATTAAGCAACAAATATAAAGGTTTTTAGCTCCTGGAAAGTAAGTAATAATTTAGAACCTTAGACTCTAGATTGAATTTACATTGTTGATTTTTCAAATTAGGATAAAAAATACATCTATTTTGAGTTTTTTTTCAAGTAAATTTGAATCTGGAAAGTTTTTTGGTGTAGTATCTACTGGGACTTGATCCCCAGTTCATAGAAATAAAATTTCCATTTTATGATGTATAACGTTGGGAAGTGGCCTCATAAGACCTGTATTTCATCTTCCAGCCTCCCCACTCCTAGATCATTGATCTAGGAGTGCGTTGGCACTCATTGAGTCATTTTTTTGAGTGAAACAAGTTTTTGTCTATAGTGTTTGTTGCATATTTTTCACTTTGTTTTAATAGGGAAGCAAACTGCATTACTTTTCATCCCCCTAACCAACAACCAAACTTAAAAATAATGCCATGGCTAGCTAGGACATTTTCTATACATCATTTTTTAATTCTTATATGCCATATTTAACATCACTTGGTTATGGCTTGCTATTTTTAGTTTTTTGTTGCATATTTATACTCATAAGTCAGCGTGATAACCTTCACAATCAACACCTCCCCCTATTATTGATCCCATTTAAAGTGCTAGTCTTATTTGAGGTTAGTTTGGGTATCAAGTGGGAATCCTTCCTTGGCCTTTAAGGAGGAACTTGGCCCTGAAATGTAGGGGTTTGGGTCAAGGTGACTATGGGCCTTTACCATTTGTGTGTCAATTGTTGCAGGCTGCACATACCTTTTCAATTATGCTAATCAGATTGGTAAAAATTCCTCTAATATTTGAACTAAATCTCATGCTTTAATATTGTAGTTTGGGTGATACTTTTTCAATGTTTCATTTATACATCAGAGATGGTTGTGAGAATTTCAGATTTAACTATCTCTTGAACGAGTGGGTCAAGTCCAGTATTCATGGGAAGGAGCTTGGTCCATGTCTAGAGCATTGCATTTTATACCTAAAATTTGTCAACTATGTTTTAATTGTTCAAGGATAGAAGCTTTCAAGGACCCTTAAACATAGAAGCTAAGTCACCTAACATGGGGATATGGGACACACGAGACATGGGGATACGTGAGTCTGACACGAGAGTCAAAGACCCCCCAGAACATGACACGTAAGGCACATTATATATTATGATATTACACAAATTCTCATGATGATACAAGTAAAAAATTCAATCATAGATTCATACATGTATATTGTAAGTTTGTAACATTATGCATACGCTCATGATTCATTAATGATACAACTTTACAACTATAAATTAACCATAAACTGCAAATTTATCATTGAGTCGTCAAATTCAAAATGTATTATATAAGTACTGAGTCTTGAGGATTCCTGACTAGGAATGCTAATGGAAAATAGAAAATACAAAACAAGGCAGACTATAGAACCTAGAACTGAAGAATCTCATAGGTTTCTGGCTGTTGCAGTGCTGCCTATAGCTCAATCATAAACATCAGTACCATCACTTCTCTCTTATGCATCCTCCTCCTATATTTCCAATGTAATCTTTGCATCTGTTGGTGTGGAGGTTGACCCATCAAGAGTATCGCCATCATCAAAAGTGACAGGATCTAGCACTGGGTCATTAAGATCCAAGTTGGACAATGCCAAATCAACACTGATATCCAAACCCATGTCATAAAAAAGGAAATCTCACATCTTTGTCTTTCCCTTCAACCACTCATCCATTTTCCTATAAATAAGATGAAGGTTGGTGTGCAAATACACCATTGTCTATGCCTTGGATTGCTCTAGCTTATTCTTCTTCAGCATATAGAGATTCACATATGTTCTCCAATTCCTCTTGCAACAAGAGGATGAAGTAACCTGAGAGAGTAGCCCAATGGCTAATTGTTGTAGAGGGCATGTTTCCCCATGAGTTTCCCACCAAGAATAAAACTTTGTAGCCCCATGTCTCTAATAACATCATAGCCTGCAAATCGCCCAGTGCCATTAGAAAAATTTGCAATGGAATCCTCCACCTCCTCAAGGAATGCTCTATCTTCAAATATCCTTCTCAATGCATCCTTCCTCCCCTATGAAATCTCATCATCCATGTGAAGAGGGAATATGTGTGAAGGTCCACCATTCATCCACTCATGGCAGTAGTATTTTTGATTAAATGAGTGAGCCAAGCAATGCAAAGGTATGCAATTATTTTCATACCTGCTGACAAGAATATCATGTACAGTGGTGAAGAAAGCCTCCACTGATGTCTCATACTCAGGGCAATCACTTTGAAAAATAATGGTCCTCACAGAATCAATCATGGAATCCCATCCCTCATAAACCTCTCCTAGGATGGGTTGGTCTGTATCAGAAAATCACAACAAAACATTGATAGGGTCCATGATCTTAACAGTAAGATCTACCCTCTCCAGCCAAGCATCATATAATACTGTGTCCTTGACTCTTTTTGTGGCTTCTTGATCCATATTTTTAGAAAAATACCAAAACTCTGAAATAACCATGGAGCCAAGAGCATTCTTGACCTCCCTCAACCTCTTCAGCATGATGAATGTAGAGGTAAACCATGTATCTACAATCTTCAACAATGATAAATGTGTGTACTCTTTGTATATTGTGAGGGAATTGGTATGATTTTGTACAAAGTTGGGATATGCCATGCATCCTGAATAAGAATTCCAACCCAAGGTTCATCAAAAGAAATATATTTGAGTGCTAAATTCAATGAATGGATAATGCAAGGTGTGTAAAATACTTGTGGATATTTATCTTCCACCATATTTCCAACAGCCTTTAAAAAAAATGTATTGTCTGTAATGATTTGCACATAAGAATCAACACCTACATCTTCAATAAATTTAATGAACAAATCACCCATTTATTGCGCATCCTTGTATTTTCCAAGATCATTTACTACTTTCAAGAGGAGTAATCCACATACTTGTTGCTTGAATAACCTCCAAAACACACCAATCTCTTTTTTTGGTCACTCCCACAGTCCCACAACACCAAAACAACAAATGAAAGTGAGGAAAAATGACCCAAATAAGCCTTTTAGCAACCACACGATTCTCTTTTTGCCAGACACGTTTTTGAAAATTAGGATTCATTGTGGGAGCGAATCCAATTCTCTTTGGACACGAATCCTTATTTTCAGACATGCATTTGCCCCGAATCAAACATGTGTCCCTCTAGAATCGTGTCCTATTCGATTGATTCGTGATACTTGGGGGAGGGGTAGTTTTTGGTCAACTTGATGTGAAACTAAAGAAAAAGTTCAATATAGCCCCAAAGAGGTCTGCATAGATTAAAATATTCCAAGGGATGGTTGGTTGAAGATTCATTTGTAAATTTTATGGTGATATGAGTTCTTTTATTTCTTGGTAACCTCGTTATGATTGTACCACCTTTTTTATTGTTATCGACATTTTAACCTCTTTGTTTATATTGATATGGGTGCCTCTAGAATCTAATACTAGATTTCAGGAAATAATGATAATAACAAAGAAAAATTATAGAAGAATTTTTTGACGATAGTAAACACTAATCCCATTCGCAAAAAATTGCATATTTAAAGTTAAAATTTTCCTTAACACTATTTATTATACTTGATTATCCATGAAAAGTCCTAATAGGTGGGAACCGTATTATAAGGAATTCTTTGGCCATGATGACACTACATCTAAAAACCAAGTTTGTCTCTCTAGCATGGATACTTCATTGAACAGTCATTGGATTACATGTAAAATGTTTAAGGGTTTGAATGATGTTTCATCCAAACCTATGGATACATGGCACATTAGTTCTGATGTTAGTGGGTGTTTTATGTGAAACTTTGGGAATAGTCGTATCAAAGACATTGGGTTAAGCCTGCGCTAGTGTAACAATAATGGTTGTGTGGTTATGAGTTTGTATACCATGAAAAAATATGTATTTGTGGATCATTATGTTTATGGTTGTAGTTTCACAGTGTTAACATGTGTTGGCATAGTTTAAAAAATGTATACACACCTTGTGTGATCTCGACTAAAGCATATTATTTTCACACTTGGTGGAAATGTGAAAAAGAATTTCAGTTCGTTTGATCATACATTAAGATTTCACGGAGTATTATAACGACCATATTCCAAAGTGTTTTTTCAACGGGCATTCACATACATCACTAATGGAGTAAGGTTAAATTGTTGAGTTTTCTTGGGTGATGGGGTAGCATCGAATGTGCTCTAGCTCCAAAAATTTGTGGAGGGACTAGAGTACATGAGATATCCAATAACCAGAAAGGGATTTGGGAAATTTCATTCAATTTGGGAGATAATTAATTAATTAATATTTTAAATTATGGACCCTAAGTCTAACTTAAGAAAATTAAATTATTAAAGGAAATTAATTAAAACATGTGATGAAATTGTCTTAAGTCACACAGATCAAACTTTCTTTTAATCTTAGCCATTGATTCAAGATCTGATCATGGAAATTGGTTTTTAAACAAGAAGAGTATAAAGGAAAGGCTTGGGGTAATTTGGAGGAGATACACAGAGGCAGAGCACTAAATCTAAGTTGGAATTCTAGGGTGTGGTTTGCTAAGAATTTCCAGAAGTGTTTCAGCTGCAGAGAGGGGAGTTTAGGCAAAGGGGATGGTCTGATCCCAATGCCTAGAATCAACAAGAGGAAGAGAGCAGCTTCTAGAGGCAGTGTAGAGAAGAAAAGGCAGCAACAAAAGAGAGGGCAACAACTACGCAGCGCAGGGGAAGCTTCAGCTACGCGGTCCCTTCTGGGGAGCGCTGGGTAGCCGGGGACCCAGTTGGGTTACACAGAGACCCTCAGGGGTAGCGTAGGTTCTACATCACCCATTTAGGGGTTACAAAACCCTCTCCAGGCCAGCGCAGAGGTACTTAAAGGCTACAGAGGCTGACTCAGGAAATTTAGGGGTAGCTTTGGGGTTTCTAGGGCCAAGATTTGGCTGAATCCTGTAAATATCGTTTGGGGGTGTGGATTAGTCAATGTTTTGGCTTTAGAACAACATGTTAGCTGAAAATATATATTTTTCTCTGTCGGTTTTACCAGTGTGGTATCCAAATTTGTTGTATTCATAAAAATCTCAATAATACAAACCCTCCAGCAGCCACAAGACCAATTTTTCTGCATTGGGTTTTTCCGGGGACTATTGTCCAGAAAATATTGTGTCACTTTGTCTATGTGTGCATGTAATTTTTTCTATTTTAGATCTGAATTAGTTAAAGTCTGTTATGTGTTTACTTCGATGTTAATCTGAATATTTCAACATTAATAACTTGTTTAAGTAGGAGAAGTATAACCAGATCTAATAATAGATTTTTGCATAAGTAACATTTAGAAAATTTCACACGGTATCAAAGCAATTGCAGATCTAGCAGAGTCACCAGCAGAAGACTGAATAATATTACTACAGAAAGTAGAAAAGAGAGCAAAAACAACAACATAAATCCAGATCTGAAGGGACAACACAATTTCAATTTGAGCAGAGTCACACAGAGGCCAGGGTGACATAGTCTTACGTTTTCTCCACGTAGGCCCACGTACTTACTGCGTAGAGGAAACACAGAGGCAACGCTGGGATTTTATGCTCACATAGAGGCCAGCTAGGGTGACACAGATATGAAGCTATCTGATTCAGAAGTGCCGGAAGCAGAGCTGAAGAGCTTCAGAAGGTGGTGGAGGGGTTAAATTTCTGAAGTTTTCAGAATTTATCTTAAGCACTAGAGACAAAGAGAGGGAGGATATCAACTTCTCAGAGGGTTTCTAGCCAAAGAAACTTGCAGATCGATCAAAGGATCAAAGAGATATGTATCATTGATTTATTTGGCAGATTTCCAAGAGAGGAAATCAATTGTCAGAGGGAGTAGAGGGTTCCTATTTCGCCAAGGATCCTAGATCCATATCTCTAGCGTAGAGAGGAGGAGCTCCGACATATTTTCTGGGTAGATGGAACCTCACGGACTATGTGATTAGGATTGGTTGGATGACCTGTCTAACTTTGTAGTTTGGAAGGCCAGAATCTTGGTAGTCTTGGAGGCATGTAGTCTAAGAGACCATGCAGAATGAGTCTTGGCCACACCGACCGATGCAGATCTCCTGAAGAAGCATGAGGAATCTGCGGCACATGCTAAGTGGCTCATAATGGATGGATTTAAGGACCACATTGTTCCACATATAGCTGAGAAGAAAACAAATAATGATCTGATATGGAAGGCCTTAACAACCCTATATGAGGGGAAGTTCATTCAAAGGAAGATGTTTCTAGAGACTCAACTGTGGTCATTCATGATGACCAAGGGGGAAGAGATGGAGCACTTTCTCTTTAGATTACAGTCGATCAGAGATCATTTAACTGCCACGGGAGAAAAGGTGGAGGACTATGTGAAGGTAAGGAATGCATTCAATGCAGTCTTAGAAGAGTGGGAAACCTCTGTCCAAAGTGTCTTGGGAAGAGCAGACCTTCCTGACTGGGACAACTTGTGGGCAATCTTATGTCAAGAAGAACACTGTAGAATCGCCAAGAAGTAGTACATCATGAGATCCAGTAAGGTGAAGAAAGAAGATGAAGATGATGCAGCCTTGGCATCAAAGAGGCAACAAGGGAAGAATAAGCATGATCTTTCCAAGATCAAATGCTTCCAGTGCAGCGAACTAGGAAATTTTGCAAGCGATTTTCCACAAAAGGAGAAGGACAAGGAAGCTTCTACTTCCAAGGTTGCTATGGAGGATGATGGGTCAGAAGATGATGCAACCATGAGTGCTCATGAACCACGAAAGTGGGATGACATGGATCTGTAGAGCAGTTACAAAATTATGACAGGATCCTTGAGCATCTCATCTCTTAGATCACATCCAAGCTACGATAGCCTTAAGACAATAGCAAGACAAGTGGAGTAATTGGTGCAGAGAATCAGTGATAAAGCAGAAACGGATCTGAAGACTGAAGGGAGTAGCGCAGTGTAGATGCAACAACACCAGCGTGGGGGTTGATGTGACTTTAGCAGTGCAGAGTAGAGCTGCTTACGCAGAGCATAGCTGTAGCAACGTAGAAGGGTTCAAGAGGACAACGCAACACAACAACAAAGTGAGAGATTTTAGCACAAGGGGCTGATGTGACTTTAGCAGTGTAGAGGGAGTCTGCTTACGCAATGTAGAGCATGTAGGTTTTAACTCTGAACAGAAATTATCTACACACGAATCTTATAACATAAAATAAAACAATAGCGAGAGCATAAAGCATAAAATAGATAAACACAGAGATTTTCCCCTGGATCTCAAATCGGGACGAACAACTTGATTTTTCATTATATTCCTTTTAGTGTTACAACACATATATATACATGCCGAAGCATACACAAACCCTAATCCAATAACCCTACATTAGAACATAACCGTAGTTCCCTTGACCGGATCTACAAAAAATACTAGGGGTCGAAAACCATCGTACCCCAAAACCATGTGCAAAACCATGCACAAAACCATGTGGAAAGAATATAACACATACCCAAAATCATCCCACTTGTTGTTTTATTTCTGCAGGGGGCCACAGGAGAGCTTAGTCACTGGCCCAATTCTTCAACACCCATTGTTTCTCTACACCAAGAGAACTTTTGAGTGCTCACAGACTTCGTCAATGCACGTGCAACATTCTTCAAAGTGTCCACCTTTACCAGCAACACCCTTTTAGCCTCAAACATATCTCTAACAAAGTGATATTGAACATCAATGTGCTTTGTCTTTGAATGATAAGAAGGGTTCTTAGCCAAGAAAATTGCACTTTGGCTATCACAGTCTATCCTTATAGCTTGTTGTACCAACCCCATACTTGAACACAATATACACCTTAAACTACTTCCTTGCCCATGGTGTTTGCTATGTGATACACTTATGTAGTTGAAAGAAACCCTCTGGGAGCGTATTTCTCATCCAGGCGAAATTGCGCCTCCAAATAGGCTAAAAACATACACTTGTAGAAGAATCTTCTTTGGTCCCGGATCTCCGGCCAGTCACATCAACAAAACCATGGAGTGTCCAACATTATTTCTAATCTGGTCTTCAGTAGCACAAAACATAATCACCTAATTCCATCAAATATGCGAAACTTGCTTCATAGCAACTTTGTCCAATACATGTCCCCAATAATAATGGTGCTCACTTCTGAGTTTGACATAAACACTTTGCCCTCTGTCTTCTTGCCTGTGCGATAGCAGTCCGTGCGGACAGCTTGCATACATCAAGATGCCCACTGCACTTCCATATGGAACATGGACATATCCTCCTCTTATTCTTGTGTCTTGGGACACTGTTCAGTAGACAACTTTACACCTACAAGAATCAGAACATTCACTGGTATACTATCCTACATATTGAACCTCTTCAATATAGTCTCAACATAATTCCTCTAGTTTAACCCAAGCTTCCTATTACTTGATCTCTCTTGTTCCATGCCCAAAATATAGTTTGTAGCACCAAGATCCTTCATGTCGAATTTGGAGAATAGTTGGGTCTTCAAATCTTGGATAATTTCTTTGTCATTTCCAATCAACAACATATCAGTATCCACATACAAGACCAAATAAATAACACGGTCACCAATTAATTTAAAATAAACACGGTGATCCTCCTTGCTTCTGGTAGAAGCCAAGTCCCCGTATATAGGTATCAAATTTCTGATACCACATCCTTGGTGACTATTTTAACCCATACAGAGACTTCTTCAACCTGCATACCAGTTCTTTCTTACCCTTCACCATAAATCCTTCAGGTTGCTTCATGTAGATCTCCTCTTCTAGATCCCCGTGAAGAAATGCTATCTTCACATCCATCTGTTCTATCTCAAAATAAAATGCAGAAGCAACATATAAAAGTAATCTAATAGAAGTAAATTTGGCAACAAGAGAAAAAATATTACCAAAATCAATTCCCAGCACCTAGGAATAAACTTTTGCTACCAACCGAGCTTTGTATTTCTCCACCTTGCCTTCTACATTCATCTTCTTTTTAAACACCCATTTGCTCCTGATGGGCTTCCTTCCAGCCGACAACTCCACCAGATCCCATGCCTCATTTTTGTGTAAGGATGCCATTTCATCAACCATGGCCTCCTTCCAGAATTTTCCATCCTCTAAATCTACTGCCTCCCTGACAGTTCTGGGATCATCATCAGTTATAGTTAAGGAAAAATTTGAATAGAAAGCAGATGGACTATACCTTTCTGGTTGTCTTCTTTCCCAAGCTGATCTTCTCACAACTGGAGTTTGTGGCTCTTCCCCTTCTGAGTCTTCTTCTGTTGTAGAGTCTGATTCATCCTCCTTCAGCTCAAAATCTATCTTCTCAGGTTCCGTTGGTATGAATTCATGTTTAAAAACATATTTCACCTCTCTAAACAACACATCTCGGCTGTACACAACCTTCCTTGTTTCCCGGTTCCAAAGCTTGTAACCTTTTAAACCATCCTTATACCCAATAAAGATGCACCTTTCAGATTTATTATCCAACTTGGTCCTTTTCTTCTTTGGAACATGTACATATGAATCACATCCAAATACCCTTAGATGTGAAAGAGAGGGTTTCTTACTAGTCCATACCTCATGTGGAGTCTTATCCTCCAACACTGATGAAGGTGATTTGTTAATCAGATAGCGTGCAGTCTCCACTGCCTCTGCCCAGAATTCTTGTCCTAACCTGGTACCACTGAGCATGCTTCTTGCCTTTTCCATCAGTGTTCTGTTCATTCTTTCTGCAACTCCATTTTTCTTAGGTGTGTATGGAGTAGCCTTCTGTCGTGCTATACCACACTTCTCATAGAACTCTTCAAATTCCTTCTTGCAGAACTCTCCACCATTATCTGTCCTCAGTTCCTTTATCCTCTTTTGTGTCTGTTTTCCACCAGAGCCTTAAATTCTTTAAATCTATCAAAGACTTCAGATTTTTTCCTCAAGAAATATATCCATGTATTCCTTTAGAAGTCATCTATGAAAGAAACATAGTACATAGACTTTCCCAGTGAAGGAACTGACACAGGTCCAAACACATCACTGTGCACAAGTTCTAATATCTTGTTCGCCCTCTTAGCACCAGAAGGAAAACTCACCCGATTCTGCTTCCAAACAATGTTCACAGAAATCAAAATCCAGAGAGCAATTAGACATGCCTTCTACCATACCATTTCTATGCAGTATCCAAAGGCCCTTCTCTCCAATATGTCCAAGCCTTTGATGCCATAGCATGGTCTTTTCTCCAGAGACAACTAGGCTTTCCGCTCCACTTTCAGGAACCATAAAACTGTTATACCCATCAATAACAGTGCTACTTTGTAGCTTGTACAGAGTTCCAATCCGAACTCCCCGCATTAATACCAGTGCTCCCCGAATCATCTTGCAGGAATCTTTCTCGAACACTGTTTTTACACCTGCATCATCCATCTTGCTTACAGAAATCAGATTTCTGGCCAATGCAGGAATATGCAAAACACCAGGAAGTGTTCTAATCCTTCCACCTTGCAGCTTCAGCTTGACCTTTCCACATCCGACGATTCTGGCCTTCCTATCATCCCCTAGGAAGACATCACCACCATCATATTTCTCATACTCGCAGAACCACTCCCTATGGGGAGTGAAGTGAAAGGATGCACCTGAGTCAATCAACCATGACTCATGACCTACATGTGTATTTGAAGAAGAAGCCAAATACACATCCCCACCTTCATTCGAGGTGGTTTTTGCCTCTGCAGAAGGAGCATCATCAAATCCCTTTCCTTTCTCAGGAGCTTTAGATCTGCACTCCCTTTTGTAGTGCCCTTCCTTTCCGCATTTCCAGCATACCTTTACAAAATTTCCAGGAGATTTAGATCTCCCTCTAGATTTGGATCTCCCACTCAAAACCTTATTCTTGTTTCTGTTTTAGGACCTTCCTCGTACAGATAAGGCATCTCCATTCTGGCCCTCCATATTTCTCCGTCTCATTTCCTTCGAAAACAAGGCTGAGATAATGTCATCAAAATTCAAGGTAGTTGTATTGCTACCTATTGCAATAACTAGACTGTCCCATGAGTCTGGTAGAGAACACAACAAACTGATGCACTTATCTTCATCTGAGATTTTAATATCAATAGATGAAAATTGACTTACACAGTATTGAAGGCGTTCAGATGCTCTGTCACTGAGTCTCCATCCTTCATCCTCAGGTTATACAGCTTTTTCTGCAGGAAAAACTTATTCACTAGAGACTTAGATTGGTTCAAAGTCCCAAGTGTTTCCCACAAATTCTTCGCCGTAGCTTCCCCAGATACATTCAACAATACTGAGTCTGAGACACACAACCGTATTGTGCTCTTAGCCTTCTGATCCAGTTTCTTCCAATCTGCATCTGACATTGCCGTTGGTTTAGTACCTGGATCTACCGCAATCCACTGATCTTTATCCACCAAAATATCCTATATCTTGAGCTTCCATAACTCAAAACTCTGACCATTAAATTTCTCGATCTCTATCTTTCCACCGGTCACCATCTTCTTTCACCGCAAGAATCGATCCCGCAGATCTCCCACTGAATAGGGTCTACCTTAGGCCCGAACAAAAAACCCTCACCAGCAAAGGCGTCGCCTTGAAGTCGAAGCAGCTCTGATACCAAATGTAGGTTTTAACTCTGAACAGAAATTATCTACACATGAATCTTATAATTGAAAATAAAACAATAGCGAGAGCATAAAACATAAAACATATAAACACAGAGATTTTCCCCTGGATCCCAAATCAGGATGACCAAATTGATTTTTCATTATATTCCTTTTAGTGTTACAACACATATATATACATGTCAAAGCATACATAAACCCTAATCCATTAACCCTGGATTAGAACATAACCGTAGTTCCCTTGACCGGATCTACAAAAAAAATACCAGGGGCCGAAAACCATCGTACCCCAAAACCATGCACAAAACCATGTGGAAAGAATATAACACATACCCAACAGAGCAGTAGCCATGCATAATCCTCCAGATGATATTACAAATCAGTAATCGATGGAGCTTCAGTGATGAGGATGCAACCCAACTAAATTTTCTTTCAAATATTGGGCAAGAGATTCAGTTGTTTCTCTCAACAATTGAAGATGAGTGCAAAAAATGGCATCACAGATGCAACAGATTGATAGGGAGCTGCAGTACATAAGTAGCAGTGGTGGTGGTAGTGTCATAGGTAGTAGCAGCATAGTGATGAAGGGTAGGAGGTCCAACATCAGTGCAGACACCTACACTAGAGATCAGTGCAGAGCTTCGAGGTGAAGCATAGTTTTTACTAGATCACATTCCTCGCTAAGAGGGAGTGTTGAGTTTTCTTGAGTGATGGGGTAGCATCGGATGTGATCTAGCTCCAAAAATTTGTGGAGAGACTAGAGTAAATGAGATCTCCAATAATCAGAAAGGGATTTGGGAAATTTCATCCGGTTTGGGAGATAATTAATTAATTAATAATTTTAGTTATGGACCCTAAGTCTAACTTAGGAAAATTAAATTATTAAAGGTAATTAATTAAAACATGTGATGAAATTGTCTTAAGTTATACGAATCAAGCTTTATCTTAATCTTAGTCATTGATTCAAGATATGATCATGGCTGTTGGTTTCCCAACGAGAAAAGTATAAAGGAAAGGCTTGGGGTCATTTGGAGGAGACACATAGAGGTAGAGCACTTATGCTAAGCTAGATTTCTAGGGCGTGGTTTGCTAAGAATTTCCAGAAGTGTTTTAGATGTAGAGAGGGGAGTTTAGGAAAAGGGGATGGTCTGATCCCAGTGCCTAGAACCAAAAAGAGGTAGAGAGAAACTTCCAGAGGTAGCGCAAAGAAGCAGAGGCAACAACAACAGAGAGGGAAGTAGCTGCACAATGCAGGGGAAACTTCAGCTATGCAGTCCCTTTTGGGGCAGTACTGGGTAGTCGGGGACCCAACTGGATTACACAGAGACTCTCAGGGGCATCGTAGGGTCTGCATCACCCATTCTGGGGTTACACAACCCTCTCTAGGCCAGTGCAGAGGCACGCAGAGGCTGACACGGGGGCTTCAAGGGTAGTGCTGGGGTTTCTAGGGCCAAGATTTAGCTGAGTCTTGTAAATCTCGTTTGAGGGTGTGGACCAGTCAACATTTTGACTTAAGAAAAATAGGTTAGCTGCAGATCTATATTTTTCTTTGTTGGGTTTACCAGTGTGGTACCCATATTTTTTGTATTCATAAAACTCTTAATAGTACAAACCCTCCAGCAGCCAGAAGACTGATTTTTCCGCATTGGGTTTTTCTGGGGACTATTGTCCAGAAAATCTTGTGTCACTTTGTCTATGTGTGTATGTACTTTTTTCTGTTTTAGATCTGAATTGGTGAAATTATGTTTTGTGTTTACTTCGATGTTAATTTGAATATTTCAGCATTAATAACTTGTTTAAGTAGGATAAGTATAACCAGATCTAACAGTAGATTTCTGCATAATTAACATTCATAAATTTTCACACAAATCACATGCCACGAAGACTACGGCAACACAATTATTACATATTTGCTGAGCCATATATGATAACACTATTTGAACTATATTCCACACTGCTGGGGGTTAGGTAGCCACGAGGTTCATTGTTACAGGGTTGTGCCACAATGATTCACCGCTGCGGGGAGTATTTATGCCACCGCTAGATCAACACAAGGTTTATACTGCAGTTTGTTGTGATCGAGGTTGACTGTTACAACATATGGCGCGTGGAGTTCACCACCAATACAATACATGGTTGGCCAATTCTAATGTCAATGCGCCACAGGGAGGTGTATCATATCACTGCAGAAGCCTTGTTCAAAATTTGGGTTATATTATATGCCGCGGGGTCCAATGGAATTTTCCATGTGATAACAAATGTGTCATGGGTCCGTTGGTCTGAATATAGAATAAAACTATATGATATGTTATAATTTTGTTAAAAAAATAGTTGATATATATGGCACACATTTGCAAAATAATGCTATGTTTAGAACCTATGATTTATCCATACGTTGAAACTTTTTTAAATATGGAGCAGAGTCACATTGGATAAGGGTCATGAGCTAATCCTCATACCATATTTGTAATATGGTTGCATTTGATTTATTAGAATTGCTAAGTTGGTACCTGTTGATGAGAAAAATTGTACCACTAACAACAAGGGGGTCTTCGCGGTGTAAGGTCCCAATCAGTCCTCACACCATTTGGGATAGGAGCCCCATCTGGTATGTGGGCCCGGTTTTCACCATAAGTGTTTCCACTCTTGGTTCTCAGATGAGAAGATGATGAAGCAGAGGTAAGGGTGAAATGACCAATCAGTGAAGAAAAATCAACCCAAGATTGATGAACTAAAAACAAAGATATAAGCAAGTCTAAGCAACAAATAAAAGGGGGTATGCTATGAGGGATCGGTGAGCCAAAACCCAGTCAGACATACATGAAAGAAAACATGCCAGAATTTAAGTGCAAAGTAGTTCACAATAGGTCACTGACATTGAAAGAAACAAATAAACACTGATTCCAAAGAAAATTTACATGCAACCACTATGAATTAGTCCATAACCAATTGCATGTATGAAAGCACACGTACAAACATAGTGAAATATTAGACAGCTAGTACTATCACCACAAGCAAGCATGTGAATCAATGCCAGAAAAGGAGAATATATTATTAATGTTGTTGCAACTTCAAATACATGTTTTACAACTTGTCAAAACCCAATAGTGGAACATGGGCTATTCATCTCAATGCATGATACCAAAACCCTAGCCTCACTACAACTCCCTCCACTTGATACCAAGATTTGAGGGCCTTTAGCTCTCAAGCATGAATCTGCTATCTTGTCCTCACTTCAACTCAAGTGCTAAAAGTACCCCTTTGTATGATTTTCTGAAGTCATACATATAGGCTGAAGTGAATCTTGAGTTGCCCTTGACTCTTGACCTCCCCGACTGTTGGGTTGGATTGCGACTAGGGTCACTTACGATCTGTGACCTGGTGTCATCTGCAACCTCAGGCTATTTTCGACCTGCATACCAAGGTCCTCTGCGACTTGAGGCTATTCCGCTTTTGGAGAGCTTATACCTTGAAACACAAGATATCTTTTCTTGTACCTCAGTCCTGCGCACGTGATCGGGTGATAGATGTGCCTTTGAGCTTACGGTGAGGAGTCTCCATTTACGTGGGTTGTGGCTTGATGTCTATATAATTATTTGTGAGCCATCTCTGATAACTTGTGTTTTAGTAACCATCACCATCGTAATAAAAGACTTTAGCCTGCTCCATGCTCCTTAATATGTAGCCAAGGAAAATCTATCAAAAGACCTGCGAAGGACAAAAAAATAGCATAAATAATCATTTTATCAGACAAGTTCATAAGAAGGCTGAAAGAAATCCTCCTACTTGAGGCACATATAAGGGATCATATACATAACCAAAGCAAGGTATTTTGAAGCATATTATTTGGACACACAATACTTAAACTGAGAAACCAACTGAGGGCTTGACAGTTTAATGAGTTTATTAATTTCACATGGTTACTATTAGAGAATGATGTCCCCAAATTTGAAAATAATTAACATGGGAACACAAGCCTAGCGGACTACACAAATAGAATTCCCAAATGATCCATGGTGGAAGAGCTTCTAAGGAACTATGTCATGCACTTAACATACAACAGACTTCCACTCAAGTACATGCATGATCACAGTTGTTGTACAAGATACCTCCACACATGGTGTGATTGCAACACAAGTATCTCTTCATGATGGTGAGAAAGTTTGCGAGGAGTTGGAAATTGATCAAGCATGTCTAAGGTTGATACCTGAAAATCTAGGGGAAACCTATCTTTTAATCCATGGAGGGACTTGAAATTCTCTTTGAAGTAGAAAATCCCCAAGCCTTAGTGCATTCATGAGACAATAGGACAAGTGGGTAATGTTTGCATCGTGTGAATGGGCATAGTGACCGTGTTTGATAGAAATAGGCCATTGGGGGAGATCAATCGGCTGAAGGTTGGGTTGAAACCTTAATGGGCTGACCGAGGAGAAGGGGACCCAAAATTTTGAATATACCCAAAATTTTGGGTGGTGTTGTGGCAACTACAACAGTTGGCGAACCACTGGTAGAATACAACATCTCTATCAACATCCCTACAATAATCTGAGTCTGGATAGTGATGCAAGGGAATATTGAAAAGGTGTTGTGGGTACCTCTTGTATTACCTTTACCTTTACAGATATTCCCAATCCTTGTGCCTCAGATAGGTCTTATTAATCAGAAAACAACCAAGCAGAAATTCAAGCACGCGGGTAGTTTGATGATGATGCAGAGAGAAAGGTAGCGAGCTTATTATATTCATAATTTTGAAAAATGTCGATGGTGTTGCTCCACTACCAGCAGGCCTAGAAAATACCCTGACAGAGTCACCTTAAGAAATCACAAACGTTTCTCCACTGCCAGTGAGCCTGGTTAGTACCCCGCGGAGTCGTTGCGTTACCTCTTTGCGGAAGAAGCCTTTCTCAATCCTTTACCCTTATTTGTTTCATGTGCTTGTAGCATTTATTTGTATGTGCTTGTGGCACTTATTTCACATGGGTGGATGAGGGATCCCGACTTATTTTATGGGAAATAGAGGTTTTTTTTTGTTTGACAGAAACTGAGAGATATTCTGATTTGGGTTTGCCCCATGCCAAGCCTTCACATTCCATCTCCTACCCACACACGAAACATGCAAAACAAATCATTATGATATTCAAGACTCTGCTGGGCACAGGGCTCAAGCTGCAGATATAAGCCATTCAAAATCATTAGGGTTCCCCACAAGAAACGTGCTCGTATCTCCTTGGCTAATGAATTAGAATCATAAGAATAGTGCCGAGAACATGACTTTGATGACCTGTTCTGAGAGAAGTTTCCCCTTGGGGCAACCACCATAACCTCACCCAAACAATAGGGTTAGGGTTTTAGCAATTATGACATGGAAAGAAAGGAAGACCTTTAGGGTTTCAATGCCCACAAAGAGGTACAAGTGATCCATCCAGCTTCAAACACGTGCAAGGAGGAGTAAGAAGGCTAATCAGGGCACCGAGAGTTTGAAGGCTCATGCAGTCGCATTCAATATACAAAAAAATTCCAAGCTAGGTCAACAACCAGCACATATGATGCGAGGAGGCAAGTGTCACAACGTGATGCAACAGATAAGGCTTATGAAGCAATGTAATTCCATATGAGAGAGAAATCAACTAGTTGCAGGTGAACAAATAAGGCAAAGTGCATGTAGTGGTTACCTCAATATTATGCAGCAATGAGCAAAAAATGAGAGAGAATGAGTGAAAACTAATGGAAAACTATAATGCATGAAGCTACTTTCCGTAAGAAAAGAAAACAAACATAAATTTAAACTATAAAGAAAATCATAGCAAGTAAACCCTAATTAACAACTTCATCCAACAAACTTTTATTAAAAGATCCTAGCTAGCCTAAACCTAAAATCCTAATTTAAACGAAGAGGCAGTCAAGTTATGTGAAATCAGATTTCTAGTGTAGCCATCACATTAGTTCCCGACTTGCAAGAAGAACAATGTCCACAATTAGAACCTGTTGGGGTTCCTATGTTTTGGCGGATTTGGCAACACCAAAAGATAAGACAACATCAGAACCACTTTTGGGCCCTAGGATCTAGCCCTCCTGGACCCGGAGAGGGATCTCTCCAATAAACAAAGAATGATTTGTATCTTTGAAGCTCAAAATGAGATGTTAGGCTAGTTATGAAGCACAAAGGGGGGTTTTGAAATGATTTGGTTGGTTGGTTGCAGGGTTGGTCAGGAGATCATAGACTGAGAAAGTAATGGGAGAAAGGAAACAAAACAACAGGAGGCTTCAGCAAAGAGGATAGGCCAAGGTAGTGCCATCCATTGGGCTATGGAGTCATGAAAGGAAATTACTTGCATCCACTAGCCAAGGCTTTCAAAGGGCAAGTCATCTACACTAAAGGATCTTTTAGGCAGATGGTGGGATGGAACATTAAGGAGAGAAAGTGGAAGAAAGATAAACAACCCATTTTCTCGTCTAGTTATCAAAGTCGTGAGGTCATTTAACTCCAGACCTGCTTGGACATACTCTAAGGCAGCTCTCAAAGAGACAAAGGGGCTGCTTATAGATCGGACCAGAGGTCATTTAACTCCAGGTCTGCTTTAGCAACTCCAAGGGAAAAAACATAGATAAATCTAACAAATAAGCATCCAAGAAGCAAACCCCCAAGTTCATACATCAGCCAGCAGGCAATAACATCCGCTGCACTAGTTAAACCATGTGAATTCACTCTTAGACAGCACACAAAGCAGAAAACATTAAAGGTAGGGAGAGCAGGAAACATAGGGTGCCTAACAAGGGTGAATCCTATGTTATACTTCTGTTGCCTACCAGAAGAACATGAAACAGTATGAAAATGTAATAGACAGAGTTAGAAAAACATCACCAATAGCAATAGACCAGGATCCTGTGAAATGTGCTTTGATTAATTGATGCAAAACCAGTCATGTACAATAAGCTCAATGGCTAATATAGTCCAGACTTCTCCTCCCAGCCTATTACATACAACTACTCTGCTACTCCCTCCCACGACTATTCTAACAGTAAAAAACGAATCCCTCTAACAGCAAGACGCCCAACAACTGAACAACAAACTTTACATTATGTTCTCGGGAATTCTTATAGGAGAAGAGAGAAACAGAGGTAGATAGACAATTAATTGATCTCATTAAGACATAATTGGCGGAAGTGTCCACGCCCATAGTGCTTAATGGCTATATGCGGCGCTGTGTGTACTCTGAGACTGGTTCGGAGATCTCTGTCAGGTCGATTTTGACCTCTGAAGTTCATTTGGAGTCCTTTGACTGTCAGGAGCTCTGTGCTACCACTATGGAATAAATGAACTGGTGGATGGTCTGCAAGGTTTCTCCATCCCTCCATTACTGCTGCTCAGACAGTCTTTAATGAAGCTCCTGTCTGTGTATTTAATTTCCCTGGGCTCGAGAGGCATGTAGAACGCTGTAGGAACGGTGTACGTTTGGAGAGAACGTACTCTGCTGATATTTAACACAGATAAGACTTTACAGTGTGTTCTTGGTCTTCAAACTGTGCTTGAATCCTTTGAATGCGGGATTAGACGTTAATTATATCAATGATGAGCATTAATCCCTTTTGAATCTCTTCTGCTGACTAGTTGGTGGATGCCGAACAGACCTCTCTGCATTATTTGCATAGTGGAATGAACCTGCTTACAAACCCAGACAGTGGTGGAGAAATGCAGTGAAGGCGAAGGAATGGTGGCAGGACAGTGGAGAAACAATGGAAAGAATGCAAAGTGGAAGAGAAATGATTAATAGTGTAAAAACCCAACAATTAACATTGGGCGAAAAACAAAGGAAATCGCTAACAAACAAGGGAGCGGAGCCTTGGATGTGGGACCCGGCAGAGGCGGAGGGTGATTAAGCCTGAGCCGTCAGATCCAGGGGAGGATCAACGACCAAGATCTAATCGGGACCATTGCAATCAGAGGTAAAAAAGGTGTAACATATTTCAAACATTGCGATTGCGATTAAGGAGGACGAGCGATGACCATTGGATCGTGTATCAAACGGATGGACGGGATTAAATCAGGAGACGGAGGGAAGGGGTTGCGATTGCGATCGGGCGGAGGGTGCGATTAATGTTGGACTGTCGGATCTACAGGGAGAATGGACGGTCGAGATTAAGTCGGGGGATCGCAATCGGAGCACGGAGAAGAAGGCATGCGATTGAGTTATGCGATTGCGATGGAGCGATTGGCGCAGGGCCGTTGGATCGGCGGGACAGATCAACGGTCAAGAATAGATCGGAGGGTCGCAATCAGAGCTCGGACGGAAGAACTTGCGATCAATCGCATCGCAATCACTTGCGACGGACCGATCGGAGGGTGCACATAACAAGTTGCGATTGCGATCGGGCGGGGGGCTGCGATTAGCGCTCCGCCGTTGATTGGAACGACAAATCAACGGCCGAAAACAGGTCGCGGGACTTTGTTTAATAGACAATCGCATCGGGATTTTTTGACATTACAAAGGAAATTTCACTCGCCCGGTCTTCCAATTGCGATTAGCACTTGGGACTTAAGCGCTTGGACCCAGCGCCGGGGCATGTGTGGGAAGTGGTTAAGGGGCTGGCGGAAAGGGGCTAGGCCTTATAATAAGGTTGGAAAGTGGGTTTTGGCCCATTTCAATGTAATTTGAGGGCTGGGGAAGGGTAACGATAGAGGAATAATGGAGGATAATGGCCATCAAAGGGGTAAGGGTAGAATTTAAAGGGGAACTTGGGGGGATTTGAAAAGTAAGAAGGGGAATAGAAGGGGAAGACAAGGGGGATAAAATAGAGGCTAAGGGGAATGAAATAAGAGGGAAAAGGGGGCCTTTGGGTATTTCTTCGTCAACAGAGAGGCTTTATAATGGAAATCAGCAGAGGGGAATTTATCAAAGGATAAAGACACATGGAGGCTTCAAGGAGACTGTGTTTTCAAAGGAAATGCATTCCTTGAAGGCTCAAAAATAATTTAGCCCCCATTTTCTTGTCAAAAAATTTATAGGGGGGCTAACAGTGGCTCCACATGGGGATGGCTTCTTCTTGAAGGAGTCAAGAATTCAGAAATTGATCTCTTGGTGTAGGCCAGATGCTTGCTACTTGAACCATCCTTTTCTTTCCTTGATCAGCTGCCACAAACTATGAAGACATCATATCAGCAGTAACATTCTCCCAAACAACTACCTACCCATACTATAGTCCTAACATTTTTCTTCTGGGTGCATCTGGACTTGCAGACCCTTTTTCATCATCAATTTTTACAGATAGGAAAATAAACCTATTCTACTTCTACCCTTATTACTCCATGAGACCAGATTAAACTGTTGGCCTCATATGTTTCTCTACCTGCACTACTACCTGCTAGGATTAGATTTTCTAGCAGGTTTCTTCTCTACATTCTAAGACAAAAATTGAAACAACTAATCTACTTGCTCATAGGCTGAGCTTTATTTAGCTTCCTACCTACCCTACTCTAACTAGAAATCTCTGATGTTCTAGATGATATGGTAAAGCCAATGCAGCTAGTCAAGCAGTAGCAAAAAAGGATATGAGCACTGGCTGCTTGTCAGAGATAACCACAGGGTGCTCTGCCTGTGGCCCTTAAAAATTGTGGTCACCATCAGTAGTGACCCTTCTTGATGAAACTGGCCCTGGCTGACGATTATCGCCGGAGTATTTGAGCAAGTCAGGGCCTCCATGTACTCTGCCACAGGATCAACGAACACATGATGTACACTTTCTTCTTTTAGGCCTCCCATGGCTGGTAGGCCGTCTACGTCTTGGGCAGTTTCGATTATTTCATCTTCCGCTGCATCTTCAGTGTGGCTCATGAAAACCAGATCCTCTTCTTCTTGTATTTCGAAGAGCAGCGGAATTTTTTCTCTTTTGGGGGGCGGGAGACTTTCCAAAAATTCTCTGGGGTCTCTGAACTCATATGATATCTCTTGTGAGCTCAGAAGTTCGATCTCAGCTTCATACCTTTCAACAATCAGCTCCAAGAGGATTTTCTTGATCACGGGTCCGCCTCTAGAGCTGTGAGGAATAACCCCAGGAAGGTCCTCCACCTTATATACTGCCAAGTCACTAGCAAGTGTATCACGACACGCTACTATGAAGTCTGGAAACATTTCCACAAACCGTTCAGGGTCTTCCATTAGTGACGTGGCTTGGTCTTCATCACGGCTGATGTTGTACTGCGACATGGTCTCCCAGTGGAGTCACGTGAAACCAAGATAATCAGTGGCCAGCTGATTACCAGCGGAGTCTTTTAATCATTCAGGAATTGTGGAGTCACCAGGTGGATGATTTACAATTTCACTGTCCACCACAGTGGTTTACCAAATCAAAGCTAACTGATCTGTCCCCAGTGGAGTTTCCATTATGTTGGTGACGACAATGGGAAACAAACCAATATCAACAACTGTAAATTCTCAGATTCGTCCCCAGCGGAGTCGCCATTATGTTGGGGTTCCTATGTTTTGGCGGATTTGGCAACACCAAAAGATAAGACAACATTAGAACCACTTTTGGGCCCTAGGATCTAGCCCTCTTGGACCCGGAGAGGGATCTCTCCAATAAACAAAGAATGATTTGTATCTTTGAAGCTCAAAATGAGATGTTAGGCTAGTTATGAAGCACAAAGGGGGGTTTTGAAATGATTTGGTTGGTTGGTTGTTGGGTTGGTCATGAGATCATAGACTGAGAAAGTAATGGGAGAAAGGAAACAAAACAACAGGAGGCTTCAGCAAAGAGGATAGGCCAAGGCAGTGCCATCCATTGGGCTATGGAGTCATGAAAGGAAATTACTTGCATCCACTAGCCATGGCTTTCAAAGGGAAAGTCATCTACACTAAAGGATCTTTTAGGCAGATGGTGGGATGGAACATTAAGGAGAGAAAGTGGAAGAAAGAAAGACAACCCATTTTCTGTCTATAGATCAGGTCAGAGGTCATTTAACTCCAGACCTGCTTGGACATACTCAAAGGCAGCTCTCAAAGAGGGACAAAGGGGCTGCTTATAGATCAGACCAGAGGTCATTTAACTCCAGGTCTGCTTTAGCAACTCCAAGGGACAAACAGAGATAAATCTAACAAAGAAGCATCCAAGAAGCAAACCCCCAAGTTCATACATCAGCCAACAGGCAATAACATCCACTGCACTGGTTAAACCACGTGAATTCACTCTTAGACAACACACAAAGCATAAAACATTAAAGGTAGGGAGAGCAAGAAACATAGGGCACCTAACAAGGGTGAATCCTATGTTATACTTCTGTTGCCTACCAGAAGAACATGAAACAGTATGAAAATGTAATAGATAGAGTTAGAAAAACATCACCAATAGCAATAGACCAGGATCCTGTGAAATGTGCTTTGATTAATTGATGCAAAACCAGTCATGTACAATAAGCTCAATGGCTGTTACAGTCCAGACTTCTCCTCCCAGCCTATTACATACAACTACTCTGCTACTCCCTCCCACGACTGTTCTAACAGTCAAGAATGAATCCCTCTAACAGCAAGACGCCCAACAGCTGAACAACAACCTTTACATTATGTTCTCGGGAATTCTTATAGGAAAATAGAGAAAGAGAGGTAGATAGACAATTAATTGATCTCATTAAGACAGATTTGGCGGAAGTGTCCACGCCCATACTTCTTAATGTCTATATGCGGCGCTATGTGTACTCTGAGACTGGTTCGGAGATCTCTGTCAGGTCGATTTTGACCTCTGAGGTTCATTTGGAGTCCTTCGACTGTCAGGAGCTCTGTGCTGCCACTCTGGAATAAATGAACTGGTGGATGGTCTGCAAGGTTTCTCCATCCCTCCATTACTGCTGCTCAGACAGTCTTTAATGAAGCTCCTGTCTGTGTATTTAATTTCCCTGGGCTCGAGAGGCATGGAGAACGCTGTAGGAACGGTGTACGTTTGGAGAGAATGTACTCTGCTGATATTTAACACAGATAAGACTTTACAGTGTGTTCTTGGTCTTCAAACTGTGCTTGAATCCTTTGAATGCGGGATTAGATGTTAATTATATCAATGATGAGCATTAATCCCTTTTGAATCTCTTCTGCTGACTAGCTGGTGGATGCTGAATAGACCTCTCTGCGTTATCTGCATAGTGGAATGAACCTACTTACAAACCCAGACAGTGGTGGAGAAATGCAGTGAAGGCGAAGGAATGGTGGCAGGACAGTGGAGAAACAATGGAAAGAATGCAAAGTGGCAGAGAAATGATTAATAGTGTAAAAACCCAACAATTAACATTGGGCGAAAAACAAAGGAAATCGCCAAAAAACAAGGGAGCGGAGCCTTGGATGTGGGACCCGGCAGAGGCGGAGGGCGATTAAGCCTGAGCCGTTAGATCCAGGGGAGGATCAACGACCAAGATCTAATCGAGACCATTGTAATCGGAGGTAAAAAAGGTGTAACATATTTCAAACATTGCGATTGCGATTAAGGAGGACGAGCGATAACCATTGGATCATGTATCAAATGGACGGACGGGATTAAATTAGGAGACGGAGGGAAGGGGTTGCGATTGTGACCGGGCGGAGGGTGCAATTTATGCTGGACCGTCGGATCTGCGGGGAGAATGGACGGTCGGGATTAAGTCGGGGGATCGCAATCGGAGCACGGAGAAGAAGGCATGCGATTGAGTTATGCGATTGCGATGGAGCGATTGGCGCAGGGCCATTGGATCGGCGGGACAGATCAACGGTCAAGAATAGATCGGAGGGTCGCAATCGAAGCTTGGACGGAAGAAATTGCGATAAATCGCATCGCAATCACTTGCGACGGACCGATCAGAGGGTGCACATAACAAGTTGCAATTGCGATCGGGTGGGGGGCTGTGATTAGCGCTTCGCCGTTGATTGGAACGACAAATCAACGGCCGAAAACAGGTCGCGGGACTTTGTTTAATAGACAATTGCATCAGGATTTTTTGACATTACAAAGGAAATGTCACTCGCCCGGTCTTCTGATTGCGATTAGCACTTGGGACTTAAGCGCTTGGTCCCAGCGCCGGGGCATGTGTGGGAAGTGGTTAAGGGGCTGGCGGAAAGGGGCTAGGCCTTATAATAAGGTCGGAAAGTGGGTTTTGGCCCATTTCAATGTAATTTGAGGGCTGGGGAAGGGTAACGATAGAGGAATAAGGGAGGATAATGGCCATCAAAGGGGTAAGGGTAGAATTTAAAGGGGAACTTGGGCAGATTTGAAAAGTAAGAAGGGGAATAGAAGGGGAAGACAAGGGGGATAAAATAGAGGCTAAGGGGAATGAAATAAGAGGGAAAATGGGGCCTTTGGGAATTTCTTCGTCAACAGAGAGGCTTTATAATGGAAATCAGTAGAGGGGAATTTATCAAAGGATAAAGAAACATGGAGGCTTCAAGGAGACTGTGTTTTCAGAGGAAATGCATTCCTTGAAGGCTCAAAAATAATTTAGCCCCCGTTTGCTTGTCAAAAAATTTATAGGGGGGATAACAGAACCAACATACAAAATTGTGCACCGACAACAAGACTTACCTGACAAACATGTGCAACAACAAGAAGGTCATGGCTAATTACCAGAGAACATGCCAAAATGGACTGTTCAAGATGAATCACAATTTCAACCTGATACCCAGAAAGATGTGCTTGAAACCTAAAATCATTTATAAAAGACACACATCCTTCATGCATAAACCTAGATCCGACGGAAGTGAAGTAAGATATTGCCTACTTACAGATATATTTATCAGATAGGATCCGTCAAGCCAGCTGGGAATCTAATCATGATGTTGAGGATGATCAATTTGATGGAATGGGAAAAATAAGCATCCACTAGGTGAACCTGAGATGCTCATGGATCCAAGTGTGGAAACCCTAATTTTGGAAACCCTAGTTTGAAGTTGTCCCTGGGTTTTTTTTGGGACGTGAGGATCTGACGTAACCGTCAGCGGGCACTGAAGTGCCTCACCGTCTCGGACAAACTCTAGACCTTCCAATGGGGGGCTTTCAAAATTTTATGGTTTCGTGAGATCAACTGGCGAATGGATGTGGTCATTATTTGTGGTGATTGGACAATTGTCAGCGAGCATATTGTTAATTCTATCAAATGTTTGCGAATTGACAGATTGACAGTCCAACATAACAGATTATTTAGATTTCCCAGGGTGAGATGAATTGACCAGAAGATTTTCAGGCAATAGAGAGGCTTGTAAAACATTAAATTCTTGTACCTGACTGCAACTGGTACTGGCCAGGAAACAACCAAAAATATTAGAGACAATGGTCGGCGTTCTCCTTCCAGTGAATACATTAGGGTATAGAGGTCATTGCATATCAGCTATTAGGGGACAGAAATATGTGTTCAAAGAAACATCACTCGAGTCGAAGGCTTGCCCGGATGAGCTGACATCCGACATGGTTATGCTGAGAGGAGTGTGGTGCGTGGGAACCATAATTTCAGAAACCTTATTTCGAGAAACCCTAGTTTGACTTGTTTCAGGGGTCTCATCAGGATTGTGAGAACCTGAGATAATCATCAACGGAAGTTGATTTGCCTTAACTTCCTGATGGGTCCCTAAATAATCAAAAAGTGAATCAACGAATTTTAGTGGCTTCATAGGGTCAACAGACGGATATGAATGATAGTCACTAGAGGTGTGAGTGAATAATTTTTCAGATAAATAACAATCATTAGAACCACCAATTTGATCAGGTTGGGAATTTGGTATATTAGGCTCCTCTAGGGTTAAAAATTGGGATGAATCAATAAGAGAAAGATATCGAGGTTTCTGGGGCATAAGGTCACCTTCTCAGCCGTTTAAACATTGCAGGTGAAAAATATCAGAAATAAGAGATTCATCAATTTTTTGATGCGATTGTGAAAACACCACCCTCACGTTCATGACTGCCATCAACACCAGCACAAGAAAATTCCAAATAATTTGAAGAAATGATTGGTGCAGCAGACTCAAGAAATGAATCAGGGAAAAATGGATGAAATGATTCGGATGCGGGGGTACCATTCGTACAAGGCCTTTCATCTCGCACATCAGTGTCATCTAGAGAGACCAATGATCTTGCATGCACATCAAGGTCCAAGGATTCTGCAAGGAAATAAACTTTATCCAGGACAAGGCCCAATTCATTGTCGGTAGGTGAATGGGATTTGGAACTGGACCCAGGCACATGCTCAGTGGATTCGAGAATGGTTTCATCAACAGGGAGAGATGTTACGTCAATCTGGTTTTCAAGTTTTGATTTGACAGGATGTGTGAAAGATGCAAAGGTCACACAACATGTTTCATTTTCTAGAAAGTGTTTATCATCACTTAAAACTCTTGCGACCAAAACTCCATTACGTGACAATTCAAGAGGAGGAAGAGGAATGTCACGAATATCAGTTTCCTTCTTGAAGGGCTGAATTTGTCCCAGAATCAAAGAGACAGACAAGGAGATATTAGGGATAGAATATGGATGACTAGTAACTTAAGGATTCTCATAATAGAAATGAGGATTAGGATTTGTCGCAGATGGGAGGTGTTGCAGGGAAATGAAAACCACCTTTCGAAACTATTCAATTAAATATTACCCAATTTACATATCTTTCAGGGAACTCAAAACAAGTATGAAAAAATCTAATAGCAAAATCCTCTAGATATTCTTGAGGTTTCATTCTGATCTCATTTATCCTTATTAACACATTTTGAAAATCGTACCTGTGAAAAGCCTGTTGAAATTCACCAGTGAGTTTCTCGAACGAATGGATGGAAGTTTATGGCAATGTGCGACACCATTTCTTAATGCAACCTTCGAGAGTGAGGGAGAAGAGCACACAAGCTAGCTTGTAATCATCAATTTTGTAATGCTCACAAAACTCAAGGAAATCGAAAAGGTGTTCGGTTATGGAAATTTCATTCTCACCATAAAAATTTAATTGAGACAAGTGATATAGAGATTAATCGTGGATTGAGCTTCGAAAACCAGATAAATCCAAAAAACATCTCGGGAGAATGATTTGGGATGAGCCATTACAGATATTAGATTAACTGTAGGCTCCAAGGGCTCAACTTATCATCTGGCCCTCCTTCCAGCACCAAAATTTTGACGGGAAAAATTGTACCGCCAACAACAAGGGGGTCTCCCCAGTGTAAGGTCCCAATTATACCTCACACCGTTTGGGTTAGGAGCCCCACCCGATATGTGGGCCCAACTGTCACCATAAGTGTTTCCACTCTTGATTATCAGAGGAGAAGATAATGAAGTGGAGGCAAGGGTGAAATGACCGATCAGTGAAGAAAAATCAGCCCAAGATTTATGAACCACAAACAAATATATAAGAAAGTCTAAGCAGCAAATAAAAGGGGGTATGCCATGAACGTGATTGGTGAGACAAAACCCAGTCAGACGTACTGAAAGAAAACATGGCAGAAGTTAACTGCAAAGTTGTTCACAATAGGTCACTCACATGGCAAGAAACAAATAAACATTGATTCGACATCAAACATACATGCAACCACTATGAATCAGTCCATAACCAATTACGTGTATGAAATAACATGTACAAACATAGTGAAATATTACACAACTAGTACTATCACCACAAGAAAGCATGTGAATCAGTGCCGGAAAAAAGATAATATATTATTAATGCTGCTGCAACTTCAAATACATGTTTCACAACTTGTCAAAACCCAATAGTGGAACATGGGCTATTCATCTCAATGCATGATACCAAAACCCTAGCCTCACTACAACGCCCTCCACTTGATACCAAGAATTTAGTGCCTTTAGCTCTCAAGCATGAATCTGATATCGTGTCCTTACTTCAACTCAAGTGCTAAAAGTACCCCTTTGTATGATTTCCCGAAGTCGTACATATAGGTTAAAGTGACTCTTCAGTTTCCCTTGACTCTTGACCTCCCTGACTATTGGGCTAGATTGTGACTAGGGCCACTTGTGACCTGCGACCTGGTGTCATCTACAACCTGGGGCTATTTTCGACTTGCAACCCGGGGTCCTCAACTACTTGAGGCTATTCCCCTTTTGGCGAGCTTAGACCTTTCAAAACAAGATGTATTTTCCTGTACCTCAGTCATGTGCATGTGACCGGGTGATAGATGTGTCTTTGAGCTTATGGTGAGGTGCTCGGAGTTTTGTAAGGATCTGCCTTGCTCGCCAGAGAAAACCATAGCTTTTCCCATGCACCCTTCTACCTTCTGTGTAGCGGTGCTGCTAAAGCATGTGGTTGTTCCGAATTATATTTTCCCAGTTACCCTACTATAGTCATCGCCCATGGGATTGCTATTGTAAATGAGAAAAGCAATAAATGTAGACCCCTGGTCTTGAGAAATCAAAGGTATATCACTCTGAAAACTAGATGATGCCTTTGCCTTGTTCCCATCCATCACTTCAATCCTGAAAGCACACAGAATGATACATAAGGAATCAATATAAACACGCTTTAATGGGATTGAACATAAAATATCACAAATAATAATCAAATGAGTAAGGATCCGTAGCCTTGAGCTGCAGGTATTGTGATTTCTTAGCCTAGTTTCCTTTTATCGTTGGTGATGGTGATCTCCTCTCATTTGTTTCCCCCTTTCATATAATTTTTAACCTATAAGTTGTGTGAGTGCATTTAATGCAATATGGTCCTTTCAACATAGTCCTATATACCCTTTTACAAGCACGTCATCATAGTTCATGTGCCAGGGCACTTATCCATAACGTGGGTATTTTATATTGTTTACACAATCATCTATCATTGAAGTGTTCGAGCGGAGCATCGGTGGAGGCTATAGGACAGAGTGTGCTCTATGCAGGTCGCACAATTTCATTTGAGGGGAGGTCGTGTTTCACTAAAACCAGCAAGGGAGAGGTCACCAGGTTGCATAAGTTGCAAGGTCCACTTCTTGGCTGTGATGCAACCCTATGACTAGTTGCGGCTCATAGAGGTCGCATGGTCACATCTGAGGAGGGGTCGCATTTCACTAAAACCGGCAAAGGAAAGATCGCAAGGTCGCATATTCCGTGAGCTCCATTGCTGCGTTGTGGTATGACCATGCGATTGGTTGCACCTTATGGAGGTCACATGGTCGCATTTGAACAAAGCTAACGCGAAGGCATGCGATGTATCGCTTTCTTTTGGCTGAGTTTGTCTTCGTGAGGTTGGGAGTAGTGGTGCCTGCGATGACTCTATGGGAAACCAGATGCATAGACTGTCATAAAGTTAAGGTGATTGAGTTTGTGGTGATGATACATTTCCCTAGCTCCGGTTTAGCTACGATTTATGTGATGTGCAAGGCTCACACTATTTATGAAGCAAGAGCTCTATAGGTTGCCCTTTTTTGGACGCAACTCGCGATCTTCAAGTGCACTCTGTCTAACCTGGTCTGCGGCATACAGATTGTCCATATTGCAGATTGAGTGCGACTCTTGGAAGGACCATCTAAATTTTCAAACGATGCACATGCAGCTCTGCTACCAACGATGAAAAATATGTTGTGAGTTTCATATGTTCCTTCTTCCTGATTTCTTGGTAGTGACTGAAGGCCGGTTTATGAATCCCTTTGAGACCACACATTATAGTGGGAAAAATTAGGTTAATAATCGATGTGGGTGATTTTTTGGTGTTCCTCCATCTCTCAGGCAGCTAGCACTACCATTTGTTTGTGTGCATCAAAAAAAATTTCACTAGGGCATGAGAAATTGCCTCGATGGCATGCTTGGGAAACACGCGCTTCAAGTGATGAGGCATAAGAGATAGGCCCTGCGATATAATCCCAGTTCACCCTCACTGGAGTCTCCATTTATGTGGGTCGTGGCTTGATGTCTATATCATTATTTTGGAGCCATCTCTGATAACTTGGGTTTTAGTAACCATCACCATCGTAATAAACGACTTTACCCTGCTCCATGCTCCTTAACATGTAGCCAAGGAAAACCTATCAAAAGACCCGCGAAGGATGAAACAGTAGCATAAATAATCGTTTTATCAAACAAATTCATAAGCATGCTGAAAGCAATCCTCCTACTTGAGACACATATAAGGGATCATATACATAACCAAAGCAAGGTATTTTGAAGCATATTATTTGGACACACAATACTTAAACTAAGAAATAAACTGAGGGCTTGACAATTTAATGATTTTATTAATTTCACATGGTTACTATTAGAGAATGATGTACCCAAATTTTAAAATAATTAACATGGGACCACAAGCTTGGTGGACTACCCAAATAGAATGCCCAAATGGTCCATGGTGGAAGAGCTTCTAAGGAACTATGTCATGCACTTAACATACAACAAAATTCCAGTCAAGTACATGCATGATCACAGTTGTTGTACAAGATACCTCCACACATGGCGTGATTGCAGCACAAGTATCTCGTCATGATGGTGAGAAGGTTTGCGAGGGGTTGGAAATATATCAAGCACATCTGAGGTTTCTACCATGAAAATCTAGGGGAAACCTATCCTTGAATCCATGGAGGGACTTGCAATGCTATTTGAAGTAGAAAATCCCCAAACCTTAGTGCATTCATGAGACAACAAGACAAGTGGGTAATGTGTGCATTGTGTGAATGGGCATAATGCCCGGGTTTGACAAGAATAGGCCATGGGGGGAGATCAATCAACTAAAGGTTGGGTCAAAACCTTAATGGGCTGACCAAGTAGAGGAGGACCCCAAATTTTGGGTGGTGTTGTAGCAGCTACAACAGTACCATATAGTTGCTCCATATCATAATTTTCTATGTTAGCAATATTGTTACACAAAAATCTATTGTTAGAGTTTCAAAAAATTATAAAATGTATGGCCAATGCACCAAATTCAGGAAAAAGTGGTATGTGAGCTAAGTTATGAGCATAATTTGTATTTGGAATTCTGAGGTAATACGAAAGCCAAATTGAGTGTTTCAAAAGCCTATACAGAGTTTTTGAGGCATTGTGGACGCAAGGGTAGGGTTAGTTTCTTCATCAAAGTAGTTTTTTAAGAAGTACGATATGGAGGAATACAACCACAACACTTATGTTTTGAAGCATTCATATTATTTCTTGTTGATCTCGAGATTGAGTACGAGGACATTTTCTATATATATCTCTTTGTTTTGGGGCAATCACATATTTGTAAAATTGAGTTAGTTTCAGAGTGAGAGTTATCTATAGGAGAAAATTTCTTGAAGGGAAACATTGCCACTCCATCATCAGCTTGACTCTAAGCGACAAAGAATTCTTACATACTCTCTTTGCGGCCGAGATCAATAAAGCGGCCTAGCCTTTGAGCAGGGCCCGAAGATGTGGCCCAGGAGGGGTGAACTTCGTCATAACTTGGTTGTATCTCTTGATTTATGTCATTTTTTTTTCTTTGAATATTTTTCGTCTTTAATTTCATTAAAATTCACTTCTTCATATGTGAATAAATTATGAACTAAAGACATAATTCTAAAAGCTCGCAAAGTGTCAGAGGATGATCTTCCATTTTTAGATCATTTTTGGTATTAGATTAGGTTTTGACTAGATTGCAAGGATGGGTATAAGCACGAAAAAATGTCGGTTACAAGAATTGGAATAATTCAATCAACAATATTGGTAGGAGAACACTGCATTGTGATGCATGGTGCAAGCATTGCAAGAAGAAAAACAAAGATTGCAAGCGAGGATCGAAGCCATGCAGATAAATCGAGAGAGGGGAAGTCTATCAGTTTGAAGTCCATCCATTATTGGAGACAATGAAGTATACCCACTTCATCAGTCAGATGAAGAAAGTTCATATCCATATACTACTCCAAAATCATAGTCAATGGAAGAAGCAATTGGTACTTTTTCCTCATCCTCTGAGGAGATTTCTTATGTACCAACATCTCAGGTGTTGGAAATACTGAGAAGGGGGGGGGGATCAATATTTATTATCAATCAGCACTTTTAAATGTTTCCTGAGCATTAGTTAATTTTCAATTATTCTTGATTCTTATCCAATAACAACAGTAAACAATAGAATACAATAGGCATGTGAATTTTAGGTGGAAAACCCCCTTTGGGTCAAAAACCACTAAACGCTTTTCTAATAAATTCTTTAATCTTTAGCCCCAACTGAAATGAAAGGTACAAATTCCTATAATTATAGAAAATCATTCTTCTCCAGCTCCCACTTTAAGGACACCTCAATGCCCTAGTTTCTTCAGTAGTCAATTGAATGGATGCCCCGACATCCTAGACTGACCTACCACCCTGAAGTATTCACAGGCTCCAACTTGTAGGTGATTTCATGCACCAAACTAGCACTACCCTGCCACCCTATAATGATCATAAATAATACAAGTGTGTGGAATATTATACCAGGGACAATGATCCATGATACAATATGATTCACAACAATTTTCTTGAAATAGACCAATCACCCATTCACACTATGACCTGCAACCCAACCATAACATTGTCCAACAATGACAGTCATACCTCCCTACAATGCCTCTCCAACTCTAGGCAAATTTAATCTTTTACAATAATGACTTTTTTAAAATTTTACAATGATGATTTTTACAATACTGACTTTTGACATGACATGATACTTGACTTGACACTGCTTCTTTGAACACTAGCAATTGTTAAGGTATTGTTGTGCTTGCTTCAAGTAATGGTACATTAGTGTTGCATTGTCTTTCTAGTATGTGTATGAGTTGTCCTATTGTGTCCTCCTTCCTTCACATGCATTAATTAATAATACCCAAACCAATATACAAACAAAATGCTTACACTATCATGTAAACCATATGTCAGATAAATATTCAAAATTCAAATGTAAATACGTTCAACATTTATGAACAAAACCCAATCAAACATACATACAAAATACTTACACTGTCTTACAAAAACACATGTCAGAGATGATATTCAAATTAAAATTCAAACACTAATCATACATACCTTGTTGTAGCAGACTTACCCTTGACTGTTGATGTGTTTTCCTTACTGCAGTGATCCTTGAATGCATATTTTTTATTTCCTTCTAGAAGCTCTATATTGAATCTGCTGTATCTATCTATTTGAAAATCTTCAAGGTATGAAATTGTACCTCGTGGTAGCCCTATGAGTCTTCTTTCCAACCCCATATGTTTGATCAATATTGGATTCTTCAAGAAATAGTTATGCCCAATCTCCTACGATGACCTGACTATAGACTAGTTTAGTAGAGGGAACTTGTATGAAGTGCCACATGTCACTGTTTCAACCTTTGGTCCTAAAAATGATATAAAAAAACTACAGTCTGTCCTCTTTCTGTCACTTTTTATGAAATTATAATCCAATGCTGAGAGATAAAGTTATGAAGATTTTCCCGAGGTAACCTATTTGACATGAAATTCAAGAGCCTGCAAAAACCCTAACTTCCTCAGATCATATCTTCGAAAATATAAAGAACCGATATCTAAAATTTTTTCATGTGCTTCATCAGGATTTATGCTCAAATGGGTTTTTTTTTCACCATTTTAAGCTTGAAAAAAAAATGTTTATAGCGATAATTCCACAATGACCTGTTTTAAGTAGTGAAATCCTTGCATTAGGAGGATATGAGGGTCACAATTTATATAAATTCTTAGGTTGAGAGGGTCTTCAACAAGTGAAAATTGCAGGGATTTTAGGAGTTTAAAAAATTATTAATTATTGGATATTTAATGACCAAAACCAATGATTAGTGTCATGCTACAACCCCATGGGGTTTTAGCCCACTAACTTGGGTTACTAACTTCAAACACGAATATCCCTCAAACTGTGAAGAATTACGTGGCATGCCATATATCAATGGAAACATATCAACAAGTAGAAACAATCCAAAATATCCTTGACTCATAATATAATAAGTGTCAATTCAAAATTCCCATGCAAGATCGGGGTAGCCCCTAGTGCTGCTTGGGTTGACATCAATAACAACCACTGATCAAAAATCTCCCCCTTTGGCATTGATGGCAACACAAGTACTCCCCCTTTGATCATGACACCTCTTCCTACAACATTATCCCCCTTTGTCATCAATGGAAAATGGTAACTCACCTTGACAAACGTCATCCCGCGGACCTGTACACACCTCAACTCCCCGTTTTTTTACATAGTTAGATAAGAGAAAGAGTCTAATGAGAACTTGAGAGAATCCAAATATTTAGGCAAAGATACTAAAATTCTTCATGTGGTAATGGTTTGGTAAAGATGTCAGCAATTTGTTCCTTTCTGTCAACATATTTAATCTTGATATTATTTTCGGTGACCTGCTCTCTAACGAAATGATATTTGATTGGAATGTGCTTTGTTTTGGAATGCACTTAGGATTCTTGGAGATATTTATGGCACTGGTGCTATTGCATAATATGGGAATAGGCTCATCAAACTTGACTTGAATACCTTGCAAAGTTTGCTTCATCCAGAGAACTTGAGTACAACAAGCTGCTGCCGCAATATATTATATTTTTGCTGTGGATAACGAGATTGAAGACTGATTTTTACTTAACTATGAAACAAGGAAACTACCTATATAGAATGATGCTCCACTGGTACTCTTTCTATCATCAACACTTTGTGCCCAATCTACATTTGTATGAGCTTGGATAACTAGATTATTTCCTTTGGGATAACATAAACCATATTTTATTGTGCCCTTAAGATATCCGAGAATTATTTTAATGGCAATAATATGAAATTATTTGGGTGTTGCTTGGAATATTTATACTCGTCCAACTGCCTGCATTACGCCTGGTTGAGAAGTTGTCACATATAGAAGCTTGCTAATGATATATCTATACAACCTTTGGTCCACATATTTTAACAAATCATCTAAACTTAGCTTGCAACATGTTACCATTGGGGTAAGGACACGCTTGCAATCTTCCATCTTGAATTTCTTGACCATTTCCTTGATGTACTTGGTTTGATATATAAACATTCCTTTACCCTGCTGAGATATTTGAAGCCCTAAAAAGTGCTTCAGCTCGCCAAGTAGAGACATTTCAAACTCAATTTGCATCTTTGTGGAATTTTTTTTACTTAATATGTCATAATTGCTTCCAAAAATTATATTGTCTACATATACCTCGATAATTGTTAGCTTATCTTGATCCACTTTCACATAGATATTGTTGCCGGCGCTTTCATTCTTGAATCCTTGTTGATGTAGATATCCATGAAGATGAGCATACCAAGCTCTAGGATCTTGCTTGATACCATATAGTGCCTTCTTTAATCTACAGGCATAGTCTTCATTTTCAGAGAGTAGAAAACCTTTGGGTTGTTCAATGTAAACTTCTTCTTCCAATTCACCATCTAGAAAGGCCAACTTAACATCCATTTGGTAGACCTTGATTGTTGTGTAAACAACTCCAAAAATATAAGAAAAGAGATATAAACGCCTTAGAAATAAGCCACTTCGAGGGGGCAACCTCCAATACATTACATAAATGAACAATTCTTGGATGATACAAATAAAAAAAACCTCCTTCTATATATAGGAGTCCATGGGGCCACAATATAATCCTAGTGGGGCCACAATGTAATCCTAGCCGACCTAACAATAATAATGTATAAAGGAAATAATAACAAGGTGGGGGTTATAGGGGTTTAAGGGGTGTCAAATAACAATAATAAGGGGGCTACACTAACATAGAATAAGTGACTACACTATTAATATATAGGGACTTAACATGCCCTCTCCTTCAAACAAGTGTTGTTCCGAACGCTGATTATTTTTGATGTTTATATAAAATTTTCATCCTCCCATGTGAATCTTCTACGGGTGTCTTCACTTGCCGAGATACTCGAAAATTGAAACTGATCGTACTTGTCAAGCGTTGCTTGCAGTGGGACTGCTTCAGAACTTCTTTCGATGTGATGTTGATATTCTTGTTGTTTCATTAGATTCTGCACCAAAGTTAGGTTATTCTTTGAGAGTTGGAGAACTTGTTGTTGATGCTCGATGTCATCTTCCACTAATGAGCTTCATCCAGTGATGAGCATATTTAACTTTCCAGCCATCCGTGTCTTAGCCTCCATTTCTCGCTTTAAACCACTGGGGAAGCCACCAGCCTTCGGTTGCTTCAAGATCTGTAGTAAACTTCTGTGTGTCTCTGGTATCGTAATTTTGATATCTCATACTGCAATTCTTCCTCTTCATGCGTCATAGTATAGATTTTTGAGGGAATAATGGGTGTTGAATTATTTTTAGGAGGAATATTAGAACCAAATACTGAAATATATGCTCAATAGGCCCTTGGAATCACTTCAAATTGATTTTTCAAACAAGATTTATGCAATTCGAAAAAACAAATAAACACCTTTTACTTGCTTTTGAGGAGCTCGATATTGAAATTTTATTATCTCTGTGATTGAAGTACTTCAATATCTAAATTTCAGTATCAACATAGCCCTCTGAATTATCTTTCGAATGCCACAAGTCTGACCTGATTTGGATTCTCCAATACAAAGTTGTGTCCAATCTCCCACAATGACCTAATTATGGACTGGTTCAGTAGAGCGAAATTGTACGATTTTCCACATGTCACTGTTTCGTCCTTTGTCTCTGCAATTGATAGCCAAGAAACTACAGTCCGTGTTCTTGTGACCAATTTTTACAGCACTCCAATACGATGCCCAAAGAGAGAGTTATTGAACTTTTCCCACGATCACCTCTTTGAGATGAAATTCAGGAGCCTGAAAAATCACTACCTTCCACAGATCATATCTCCAAAAATATTGTGAACCAAGCTCTAAAATGTTTTGACGAATTTCCTCAAGATTTCAGCTTTGCACCAAATGAATTTCAGATTCTGAATCTTCGTAGAAAAAAAGTTATAGCACAAATTCCACAATGACCTGTTTAGGAGCCTAAAAAAAGACCTAACTTCCATAGATCATATCTCCGAAAATATTGCGAACCAAGCTCTGAAATTTTTTGACGAATTTTCTCAGGAATTCAGCTTCGCACCATATGAATTTAAGATTATGAAACTTCGTATAAAAAGAGTTATAGCGCAAATTCCATGATGACTTGTTTAGGAGCCTGAAAAAATACCTAACTTCCACAGATCATATCTCCGAAAATATTGCGAACCAAGCTCTGAAATTTTTAGACAGTCTTCCTCAAGATGTCGGCTTCGCACCCTTAAAATTTCAGCTTCTGAAACTTCGTAGAAAAAATTTTATAGCGAAAATTCCACAATGACCTGTTTGGAGCAGCGAAACCCTAGAATCCAAAGCTCTGATACCAAATGTTGTGTAACCAGCTCCAAAAATAGAAGAAAAGAGATATCAACGCCTTAGAAATAAGCCACTTCGAGGGGGAAACCTCCAATACATTACATGAATGAACAATTCTTGGATGATACAAATGACAAAACCTCCTTTCTATATATAGGAGTCCATGGGGCCACAATATAATCTTAGTGGGGTGACAATGTAATCCTAGCCGACCTAACAATAATAATGTAAGGGCACAATAATAACAATATGGGGGTTACAGGGGTACAACAATAACAATAAGGGGGGGCTACACTAACATAATAAGGGACTACACTATTAATATAGGGACTTAACATTGATTTTTCTTGAGCATGCATAAGCGAGAAATATTCTGATAGCTTCCATTCTAGCAATGGGAGCCAAATTTTTCTTCAAAATAAATTCCTTCAATTTGTGCATATCATTTGCAGATTAATCTTGCCCTATTCTTGATAACCTGTCCATCCTCATTCAATTTTTTTATGAAGACTCATTTAGTTCCAATAACATTTTTATCCTTTGGTTGTGGAACCCATTCCCAAGTATCGTTCTTCTCAATTTGATCCAGTTATTTATTCATAGTTGCTACCCAGTGTTCATCTTGACTAGCTTCCTCAAAATTGCTAGGCTCAAAAGATTTTAAAAAAGCAAGGTGGGCTTGTTGTGATGAACGAAGCTGTTGATTTCTTCTGGTTCGAATTACTTCATTTATGTTTCCGATGATTTTTTTTGATGGATGATTCTTTTAACACCATTGTTTTAAATATTTTGGAGAATTTCTTGTACATCTTGCTAATCATTTCTTATTTCCTCTTGGTTGACTGCTGTTCCTTATTTGATTGGTCTTGTTCTAGAACTTCTTTTTCATCCTTCATAGATTCTCCCTCATATCCCTCAGATTTTCTTGAAGGGACAATGTCATTGTCATCCTTTGTAAGACAATCTTCATTAAAAGTAACATTTATAATTTCCCCTATTTTTTTCCGCCTCATATTGTAGCATCTATAAGCCTTCCTCTTGCGTGAATAACCAATGAAAATACCCTCATCAACATGGGAATCAAACTTGCCCAATTTTGTATCTTCTCTTTTGATATAGCATTTTCTTCCAAATATTTTGAAGTATTTGACATTAGTCGATCTTCCTTTCCATAATTCATATGGAGTCATGTTACAATTGTTCCTTAGAAAAACTCTGTTTATAATGAATACAAATATATCGATTTATTGAACCCAAAATTTATCATCTAATTTTGAGTCATTTAGCATTGTTCTGGCCATTTCCTGTACGGTTTTGTTTTTTCTTTCAACAAATCCATTTTTCTATGGTGTTCTGGCTGTTGAGAATTGCCTTTTTATTCCATTTTCATCAAAGTACTGCTGAAATACATTGGAAGTGAATTATCTGCCATTATCTGATCTCAGACATTTGATCTTCAAATCAGTTTCATTTTCAACCTATTCCTTGTAGATTCTAAAACACACAAATGCCTCAGCCATTTTCTTTAAGAAGTTGATGACTGTCATTATGGTGTAATAATCTATCATTAACATAAAATATAATTCTCCTTCTAAGCCTTTTGTTCTCATAGGACCACATAGATCAGTATGTACTAATTCTAATGGACGTGATGCAACATGTTCTTTTGTCTTGAACTCAAATTTTGTCTACTTGATGTGACAAAAAGATTCACATATCGCATTGGTAGGTTTGGAAATTTTAGGCATTTCTTTTATTGCTTTCTTATTGCTAATACCGAAATTTTTTTCGAAATTTATATGTCCCATTCGTTTGTTCCATAACGAACTTTCGTCTTCTTTCTCCAAAAAACTCCCTTTAGGTGTCTCATCCAAAATATATATGTCATTTGGAGCTCTTCTTGATGTAGCCAAATTTTTTCTGAACTTTCCTTTCCCGATTTCACATTTATTAGAGTTAAATAGCATCATGTGTCCTTGATCGCACATTTGTCCAACACTGAGCAGATTGTGATTCATATTTTCAAAAAACAATAAATTTTTCGCTAATGCATTCTTGCTTCCAAGTGTGACTGTACCTACTCCTATGAAGTTTGAAGACCCGTCATTTTCAAAAGAAGTTGTGCCATCCTTATTTTCCTTCAAGGATATGAACTTATTCCTATATCCAGTCATATGAGTTGAGAAAACACTATCAACATACCAAAAATTTATGTTGCTTTGAGCCTTGAGAGCGATACAATATTTTTCAGTCTTCTTTTTTCATATTCGTTCATTCTGATTTTTCAATAATTCATTTGAAGAACTTCCAAGTCTGCAATATTTAGCTAGGTGTCCAAAATCGTTACATCTGTAACATTCAACATCATCTCTAAAATCAAATCTATTAATATTCTGCTGAGTTACAGAATATCCCTTTCTGAAAGATCTCTCGAAACTTTATTTATTCCAAACATATGTGCAACATTCTACATCTCTATGTCCAAACCTTCCAGATGAACAAAAATGACCATAGAAAACAGGTTGATACCTGGGAGGAAATCTTCTTCGAGGAATTTCCTTCCATGGTTGTTCATGCAAGTCTTGTTCTCTTGAGTTTGCTGGGAGGTATACCTGCTTGTTATATTTTGCATATCCATCTCATTTTGTTGTCATAGAAGGACTTGGCTCCTTTTCAAAATTTTCTTTGTAAAAAAGACCAGTCTTGTCACTGTTTGATCGCTTATTGTTGATGATTTCTTCCAATTCCTTGCAGCTGTTGGTGTAGTTTTAAAGATTTTTTCCATTTTTTACTTGCTTTCGTAGAGAAACTATTTCAACTTCCAATGCTTCTCTTTCCTTGTTTCTTTCCTTTAATTCTTCTCTAACCGATTCTTCAACTCATTTGTATTCTTCAACCTTCATTTTAAGATTTAGGACCTGTTCCCTTTCTATATTTACTTCGTCTTCAAGAGTGTTGACATGCTTCTTCTCGACCTTGAGCTCTTTGATAACCCCGATCACTTTGATTTCAAATTCAACCTCAGTTATCTCTTCTTTCGTTAGATGCTTCTTGCTTATTATGCTTGCCCATAAACAATACTCTTCTGTTGATTTGTTCTTCGTTATCAATGTCTTCATATGATGAGGAGCTATCATCTTTGGAGAAGAAACTCTTCTTAAACCATTTCTTCTTGCCTTGCTTGTTGAACATCCTCAGACCTTTCGTTCCTTTCATAACAACCTCATTTGTGTGAGAACACTTGGCTGCAAAATGCCCAACCTCACCACAATTGAAAAATATCAATGGAATTTTACATTTGAATTTCCACATACCTTTACTCATTTTTCGCGTGAAGTAGGAAAATTATTTATCTGAAAATTCTTCTTCATCTTCTTCCTTTTCTTCTTCCTTACAACTACGAGTTTTCGCTTTCGGAGTATGCTTGTCCTTACTAGTTTTCTTGGATGCAACGAATGTTGTTTCTAGGTGAGATGTGTCATCATATTCTTCAATCCTCATTCCATATGTCGTAGGCACTCCATGCAATTCATCTTTGCCGAGATTGGATAGATTCGAACTATATTCCAAGAAACACACCTTTGGGTTGAATCTTTTCGACAAGGTTCTAAGGACCTTTCAGACAACAATTTTCATGTCGACAGGCTCTCCGAAACCTTCCAATGCATTTTTTTATTTCATCAACATGTTGTAATTATGCATCAATATTTTCATCGTCCTTCATTTTGAGTTGCTAAAATTTTTCCCTGTAAATTTAAAGCTTTGCTTCTTTCATGTTTGATTCACCTGCATATATATTATCAAGCTTGACCCATACTTATTTAGTAGTTTTGAAACTAAGTACCTTAAGATATAAAGGTTCGATAAGCCCACTGATAATGGGATCTTCAACATTTGCATCATATACCATATTTTTCTTACCTTTTTCATCTTGGGTCGCTGTAAATCCTTTTTCAATGATTTCCCATACTTCATATCCTTGCGCCAAAAAATTAACCTCCATTCTTCCACTCCAAAGCGCATAGTTATTTCCATTGAACAGAGGAACTCTATTCTTAGTATACTCTATGATCTCCTTCTAGTTGTTAGATTACTACTGAAGGAACCAAGCTCTGATACCAATTGTTGGAAATACTAAGAGGTGGGGGGGATTAATATTTCTTATCAATTAGAACTTTTAAGTATTTTCAGAGCATTAGTTAATCTTCAATTATTCTTGATGCTTATCCAGTAACAACAGTAAACAATATAACACAATAGGCACATGAATTTTAGGTGGAAAACCCCCTCCGGGTCAAAAACTACTGAACACTTTTATAATAAATTATTTAATATTTAGCCCCAACTGAAATGAAAGGTGAAACTTCCTAAAATTATAGAAAATCATTCTTCTCCAGCTCCCACTGGAAGGACACCCCAACACCCTAGTTTCTTTAGTAGTCAAATGAATGGATGCCCCGACATCCTAGACCAACCTAACACCCTGAAGTGTTCACAGGCTCCAACCTATAGGTGACTTCATACACCAAACTAGCACCTCTATGCCACCCTATAATGAATATAAATAAGACAAGAGTGTGGAATCTCGTACCAAGGACAATGATCCATGATATAATATGATTTACAATGATTTTCTTGAACTAGACCAATCACCCAATCACACTATGACCTGCAACCCAACCATAACATTATCCAACAATGAAACTTATACCTCCCAACAATGCATCTACAACTCAAGAAGATTGAATCTTTTACAATAACGACTCTTTTGCAATTTTACAATGGTGATTTTTACAATACTGACTTTTGACATGACCTGATACTTGACTTGACACTGCTTATTTGAACACTAGCAGATCTTGAGGTATTGTTGTGCTTGCTTTAAGTAATGGTACTTTGGCATTGCATTGTCCTTCTAGTATGTGTCTAATTTGTCCTATTGTGCCCTCCTTCCTACACATGCATTAATGAAAAAACCCAAAAAAATATACAAACGAAATACTTACACTGTCCTGCAAACCATATGTCAGAGAAATATTCAAAATTAAAATGTAAATACGTTCAACATTTATGAACAAAACCCCATCAAACATACATACAAAATACTTACACTATCTTGCAAAAACACATGTCAGAGATGATATTCAAATTAAAATTCAAACGCTAATCATACATACCTTGTTGTAGCATACTTACCCTTGACCGTTGATGTGTTGTCCTTACTGCAGTTGACTGCATATTTTCTCTTGCCTTCTAGAAGCTTGATATTGAATCTGATATATCTATGTAATTTCAGATCTCCAAGGTTTGAAATTTTATCTTGTGGTAGCCCTTAGAATCCTCTTTCCAACCCTGTAGTTCTGATAAGGATTGGATTCTTCAAGAAATAGTTGTGTAAAATCTCCTATGATGACCTGATTATAGACTGGTTTAGTAGAGCGAACTTGTACGAAGTGCCACGTGTCATTGTTTCAACCTTTGGTCCTAAAACGATATCCAACAAACTTCAATCCGTCTTATTTCTGTCACTTTTTACGAAATTTCAATCCAATGCTCAGAGAGAAAGTTATGACGATTTTCCCAAGGTCACTTGTTTGACATGAAATTCGGGAGCATGCAAAAACCCTAACTTCCTCATATCATATCTCCGAAAATATAGCAAACTAGTATTTGAAATTCAGTCATGCGCTTCATAGAGATTTCTGATTAAATGGGTTTTTTTTCAACATATGAAGCTACGCAGAAAAAATTTATAGAGATAATTCCACGATGGCCTGTTTTAAGTAGAAAAATCCTTGCATCAGGAGAATATGAGGGTCACAATTTATATAAATGATTAGGTTGAGAGGGTCTTCAACAAGTGAATGCTAGAGGGATTTTAGGAGTTTTTTTTTTTTAATTATTGGATATTCAATGACCACAAAAAATGATTAGTGTCATGCTACAACCCCATGGGGTTTTAGCCCACTAACTGGGGTTACTAACTTCAAACACAAATATCTCTCAAACCGTGAAGAATTACGTGGTGTGCCATATATCAACAGAAACATATCGACAAGTAGAAACCATCCAAAATATATTTGACTCAAAATAGAGTAATATTTCAATTAAAAATTCCCATGCAAGGTCCAGGTAACCCCTGGTGCTGCTTGGGTTGACATCAATGACAACCAATAATCAACATCAGGAACATGATTCAGAAACAGAGAAGGAAAAGGCTTCAAGCGATCATGAGATTGAGCTTTCGAGAAACATACCAAAGGAATTGTTATGAATCTGATGAACTAAATGGGATATCAACAAGGTAAAGGCCTTGAAAATCATGGCCAAGGTAGAATCCAACCAATATCAGTGTAGAAAATAACCCCATATGAAGGATTGAGATTTGACCAATAAACATATGACTATTGTGGAAAGAAAGGTCACATAAAAGATCAGTGTTGGTCACTACAACCTGAGAAAATGGTGAAAAATCTACAGGATCATAAAGGTAAGCAGGCGAGTCATTCGAGCAGTGATTTAGAAGGTGAGTCATTTAATAAAAAAATTATTATGAAGATTGTTAAAAGGACTTATCCATGTACTTTATGTGGAAGTAAAAACCATTACGTAGCTGAATGTTTGAAGTAGAAGGTTTATACGAAGAAGGTACATGTTACAAGGAGTAGTTCGCAGAAGGATGACACAACACTGCAAGTAAAGAAAATTATGGGAAAGACTTTGATACAGTCAGGAAAGGACTTAGTACCGTCAAAACAAAGGTCAGAGAAATCGAACAAGAAGTTGACCGTTGCATACATTCAAGTATCACATGTCCAATGCTACTACATGAATCAAAAACAACACAATCAAGACAAGTGGAAGCAAAGAAAACTGGCAAGGAAGAACGTAAGTCTCCAGAGAAATTTCCTACTTGGAACTAGGCCGATTTCATGCCTTATGTTTAATTGTGTGTCTATGATTTTTCTTCACATTAGTAAGTCTAGTTGAGTCTGTAATAAGGTCTTGACAATTTATGTATTGATGATTGATGTAATAAAATTTTTGTGGACAAAGATTATTTTAGTTGGGAGGTATGATCTAGGTGGATCTTGAACTGTAATTGAGTCTAGTCATATTAGTTATGTATAGTCATGTTTTTGAAGACCAGGATGATCATAAGATATGTCTAGTCATGTTTTTGAAGACTAGGATTGTCATAGATTATAGATGATCTTGACATGCTAAAAAATCAACTCTCTAAGATTCTCACGAGACCCGCACCAAGTCGAAGAGCTTGTCACCTTGATTCCGGTGGTATATTTGGTTTGGAAAATGGCCTTTGTATGAGGGAGAAAACATACAGTAAAATTTTAGGTTCAAGCTGGGCAAAATTCAAAGTCAACGATCAATCGCTCACGGTTCCAACAAGAAAGGTCACACTTCAGGGTTCCATAGTCATGTTTCTAAAACCAATGGCAACAAGACAATTTTCCAAGTGTGATTGGTCAAATTTCGCAGGTTTATGATTGGTTGGTTGAATTTGAGTTTGACCAATAATGGAGTGCCACATGGGCTAATGACTAGCTTTCACGTGGCCTCCTCCTGGCATATAAAAATTTGTTATGAATCTGCAGGGCCTCCAGGAGATTCAAACCACAAACCTATGTATCAACACCAGAGTGCTCCACCATCACGTCAACATGTTACTTGTTATATAACAAAGAAAATGTTGTATATAAATGTTTGATGTTTGGAAATTGGGGGAAATGGTTGGCAGAGCTCACCATATCCGGAGGCCCCGCCAAACCCTAGATTGATATAGCGACACTCCAAAAGACATGTCTATCTACTAAACTCAGCTCTAAGTATTATAATGACCATATTCCAAAGTGTTATGCTAATGGGGATTCACATACATCACCATTGGAGTAAGGTCAAATCACATGCCATGAAGACTATGGTAACACAATTATTACATATCCGTCGGGCCATATATGGTAACGATGTTTGAACTATATGCCACACCGCTGGGGGTTAGGTAGCCACAAGGTCCATTGTTACAGGATTGTGCCATGATTATTCACTGCTGCAGGGAGTATTTATGCCACTTCCAGATCAACACAAGTTTTATATCGCAGTTTGTTGTGACTGGGGTCGAATGTAACAACATATGGCACATGGAGTTCACCAATGATACCATATAGGGTTGGTCAGTTATAATGTCGATGCGCCATGGGGAGGCATATCATTTCTTCTTTCCTTGCTTGTTGAACTTCCTCAGACCTTTCTTTCCTTTCGTAACAACCTCATTTGTGTGAGAACACTTGGCTGCAAAATGCCTAGCCTCACCACAATTGAAAAATATCAATGGAATTTTACTTTTGAATTTCCACGTACCTGTACTCATTTTTCGCGTGAAGTAGGAAAATTATTTATCTGAAAATTCTTCTTCATCTTCTTCCTTACAACTACAAGTTTTCTCTTTCAGAGTATGCTTGTCCTTACTAGTTTTCTTGGATGCAGCGAATGTTGTTTCTAGGTAAGATGTGTCATCCTATTCTTCAATCCTCATTTCATATGCCGTAATAACTCCATGCAATTCATCTTGCCGAGATTAGATAGATTCAAACTATATTCCAAGAAACATACCTTTGGGTTGAATATTTCCGACAAGGTTCTAAGGACCTTTCAGACAACAATTTTCGTGTCGACAGGCTCTCCCAAACCTTCCAATGCATTTTTTATTTCATCAACATGTTGTAATTATGCATCAATATTTTCATCGTCCTTCATTTTGAGTTCCTAAATTTTTTCCCTGTAAATTTAAAGCTTTGCTTCTTTCATGTTTGAGTCACCTGCATATATATTATCAAGCTTGCCCCATACTTATTTAGCAGTTTTGCAACTAAGTACCTTAAGATATAAAGGTTCGATAAGCCCACTGATAATGGGATCTTCAACATTTGCATCATATACCATATTTTTCTTACCTTTTTCATCTTGGGTCACTGTAAAGCCTTTTTCAACGATTTCCCATACTTCATATCCTTGCGCCAAAAAATTAACCTCCATTCTTCCACTCCAAAGCGTGTAGTTATTTCCATTGAACAAAGGAACTCTATTCTTAGTATACTCCATGATCTACTTCTAGTTTTTAGACTACTATTGAAGGAACCAAGCTCTGATACCAATTGTTGGAAATACTAAGAGGGGGGGGGGATCAATATTTCTTATCAATTAGAAATTTTAAGTATTTTCAGAGCATTAGTTAATCTCCAATTATTCTTGATGCTTATCCAGTAACAACAGTAAAAAATATAACACAATAGGCACATGAATTTTAGGTGGAAAACCCCCTTCGGGTCAAAAACCACCCAACACTTTTCTAATAAATTATTTAATATTTAGCCCCAAATGAAATGAAAGGTACACCTTCCTAAAATTATAGAAAAGAATTCTTCTCCAGCTCCCACTGGAAGGATGCCCCAACACCCTAGTTTCTTTAGTAGTCAACTGAATGGATGCCCCGACATCCTAGACCGACCTACCACCCTGAAGTGTTCACAGGCTCCAACCTATAGGTGACTTCATACAAAAAAATAGCACCTCTATGCCACCCTATAATGAATATAAATAAGATAAGAGTGTGGAATCTTGTACCAGGGACAATGATCCATGTTATAATATGATGCACAATAATTTTCTTGAACTAGACAAATCACCCATTCACACTATGACCTGCAACCCAACCATAACATTGTCCAACAATGACACTTATACCTCCCAACAATGCATCTCCAACTCAAGAAGATTGAATCTTTTACAATAACGACTCTTTTGCAATTTTACAATGATGATTTTTACAATACTGACTTTTGACATGACCTCATACTTGACTTGACACTGCTTATTTGAACACTAGCAGATGTTGAGGTATTGTTGTGCTTGCTTCAAGTAATGGTACTTTGGCATTGCATTTTCCTTCTAGTATGTGTCTAAGTTGTCCTATTGTGCCCTCCTTCCTGCACATGCATTAATAAAAAAACCCAAACCAATATACAAACGAAATACTTACACTGTCCTGCAAACCTTATGTGAGAGAAATATTCAAAATTAAAATGTAAATACGTTCAACATTTATGAAAAAAACCCAATCAAACATACATACAAAATACTTACACTATCTTGAAAAAACACATGTCAGAGATGATATTCAAATTAAAATTCAAACGCTAATCATACATACCTTGTTGTAGCATACTTACCCTTGACTGTTGATGTGTTGTCCTTACTATAAGTGAATGCATATTTTCTCTTGCCTTCTAGAAGCTTGATATTGAATCTGATATATCTATGTAATTTCAGATCTCTAAGGTCTAAAATTTTGTCTTGTGGTAGCCCTTAGAATCCTCTTTCAAACCCTATAGTTCTGGTCAATATTGGATTCTTCAAGAAATAGTTATGTACAATCTCCAACGATGACCTGATTATAGACTAGTTTAGTATAGTGAACTTGTATGAAGTGCCACGTGTCATTGTTGCAAACTTTGGTCCTAAAAACAATATCCAACAAAATTCAATCTGTCTTATTTCTGTCACTTTTTACAAAATTTCAATCCAATGCTCAGAGAGAAAGTTATGACGATTTTCCCAAGGTCACTTGTTTGACATGAAATTCGGGAGCCTGCAAAAACACTAACTTCCTCAGATCATATCTCCGAAAATATAGCGAACCAATATTTGAAATTCAGTCATGCGCTTCATCAAGATTTATAATTAAATGGGTTTTTTTCAGCATCTGAAGCTACGCAGAAAAAATTTATAGAGATAATTCCATGATGGTCTGTTTTAAGTAGAAAAATCCTTGCATCAGGAGAATATGAGGGTCACAATTTATATAAATGATTAGGTTGAGAGGGTCTTCAACAAGTGAAAGCTGGAGGGATTTTAGGAGTTTAAATTTTTTTTAATTATTGGATATTCAATGACCACAAAAAATGATTAGTGTCATGCTACAACCCCATGGGGTTTTAGCCCACTAACTGGGGTTACTAACTTCAAACACAAATATCTCTCAAACCGTGAAGAATTACGTGGTGTGCCATATATCAACAGAAACATATCGACAAGTAGAAACCATCCAAAATATATTTGACTTGGAATAGAGTAATCTTTCAATTAAAAATTCCCATGCAAGTTCTAGGTAACCCCTGGTGCTGCTTGGGTTGACATCAATGACAACCACTAATCAACATCAGGAACATGACTTAGAAACAGAGAAGGAAAAGGCTTCAAGCGATCATGAGATTGGAGCTTTCGAGAAACATACCAAAGGAATTATTATGAACCTGATGAATTAAATGGGATATCAACAAGGTAAAGGCCTTGACAAGCATGGCTAAGGTAGACTCTAACCAATATCAGTGTGGAAAATACCCTCATATGAAGGATTGAGATTTGACCAATAAACATATGACTATTGTGGAAATAAAGGTCACATAGAAGATCAGTGTTGGTCACTACAACCTGAGAAAATGGTGAAAAATATACAGGATCATAAAGGTAAGCAGGCGAGTCATTCGAGCAATGATTTAGAAGGTGAGTCATTTAATAAAAAAATTATTATGAAGATTTTTAAAAGGACTTATCCATGTACTTTATGTGGAAGTAACAAGCATTGTGTAGCTGAATGTTCGAAGTAGAAGGTTTATAGGAAGAAGGTACATGTTACAAGGAGTAGTTCGCAGAAGGATGACACAACACTGCAAGTAAAGAAAATAATGGGAAAGACTTTGATACAATCAGGAAAGGACTCAGCACGATCAAAACAAAGGTCAGAGAAATCGAACAAGAAGTCGACCATTGCATACATTCATGTATCACATGTCCAGTGCTACCACATGAATCAAAAACAACACAATCAAGACAAGGGGAAGCAAAGAAAACTGGCAAGGAAGAACGTAAGTCTCCAGAGAAATTTCCTACTTGGAATTGGGCCGATTTCATGCCTTATGTTTAATTGTTTGTCTATGATTTGTCATCACATTAGTAAGTCTAGTTGAGTCTGCAATAAGGTCTAGACAGTTTATGTATTGATGATTGATGTAATAAACTTTTGGTGGACAAAGATTATTTTAGTTGGGAGGTACGATCTAGGTGGATCTTGAACTGTAATTGAGTCTAGTCATATTAGTTATGTCTAGTCATGTTTTTGAAGACCAGGATGATCATAAGATATGTCTAGTCATGTTTTTGAAGACGAGGATGGTCATAGATTATAGATGATCCTGACATGCTAAAAAATCAACTCTCTAAGATTCTCACGAGACCCGCACCAAGTCGAAGAGCTTGTCACATTGATTCCGGTGGTATATTCGGTTTGAAAAATTGCCTTTGTATGAGGGAGAAAACATACAGTAAAATTTCAGGTTCAAGCTGGGAAAAAGTCAAAGTCAACGATCAACGCTCACGGTTCCAACAAGCAAGGTTACACTTCAGGGTTCCATAGTCATGTTTCTAAAACCAATGGCAGTAAGACAAGTGTCCAAGTGTGATTGATCGAATTTCACAGGTTTATGATTGGTTGGTTGAATTTGAGTTTCACCAATAATGGAGCGCCACTTGGGCTAATGACTGGCTTTCACGTGGCCTCCTCTTGGCATATCAAAATTTGTTATGAATTTGCAGGGCCTCCAGGAGATTCAAAACAAAAACCTATCTATCAACACCAGAGTGCTCCACCATCGCGTCAACATGTTACTTATTATATAACAGAGAAACAGTTGTATATAAATGTTTGTTATTTGGAAATTGGGGGAAATGGTTGGCAGAGCGCGCCATATCCAGAGGCCCCGCCAAACCCTAGATTGATATAGGGGCACTCCAAAAGACATTTATATCTACTAAACTCAGCTCGAAGTATTATAATGACCATATTCCAAAGTGTTCTGCTAATGGGGATTCACATACGTCACCATTGGAGTAAGGTCAAATCACATGCCATGAAGACTATGGTAACAAAATTATTACATATTCGTCGGGCCATATATGGTAACTATGTTTGAACTATATGCCACACCGCTGGGGGTTAGGTAACAACAAGGTTCATTGTTACAGGGTTGTGCCATGATTATTCACTGCTGTAGAGAGTATTTATCCCACCGCCAGATCAACAAAAGATTTATATCGCATTTTGTTGTGACCGGGTTGACTTTAACAACATATGGCACATGGAGTTCACCAATGATACAATATATGGTTGGCCAGTTGTAATGTTGATGTGCCATGGGGAGGCATATCATATCACTGCAGAAGGCTTGTTCAAAATTTGGGTTATATTATATGCGGCGGGGTCCAATGGAATTGGCCATATGATAACAAATGTGCCACGGGTCTGCCGATCCGACTATAAAATTAAAATATATGTTATGTTAGCATTTTGTTAAAAAAATAGTTGATATATATGGCATACAATTGCAACATAATGCTATTTTTAGAACCTATTATTTATCCATATGCCAAAACTTTGTTAAATATGGAGTGGAGTCACATTGGATAAGGGTCACGGGCTAATCCTCATACCATATTTGTAATATGGTTGCATTCGATTTATTCAAATTGCTAAGTTGGTACCATATAGTTGCACCAAATCATAATTTTATATGTTATCAATATTGTTACACCAAACTCTAATGTTAGAGTTTCGAAACATTATAAAATATATTACCAATGCACAAAATTGAGGCAGAAGTGGTGTGTGAGCCAGGTTATGAGCATAATTTGTATTTGGCATTCTGAGGTCATACGAAAGCCAATTTGAGTGTTTCAAAAGCCTAGACAAGGGTTTGGAGGCATTGCGGATGCAGTGTTGGAGTCAGTTTCTTCATCGGAGCAGGTGTTTGGGCAGTGTGGTCTGGGGGAATACAACCACAACAATTATATTTTGAAACAGTCATATTATTTCTTTTTGATCTCGATATTGAGTATGAGGACATGTTATATATAGTCCTCTTTGTTTTGGCGCAATCAACTATTTGTAAAATTCAGTCAGTTTTAGAGTGAGAGTTCTCTGTAGGATAATGTTTCTTGAAGGGAAACATTGCCACTCCATCATCAACTTGACTCTAAGTGACAAATAATTCTTATGTTCTCTCTTTGTGGCCGAGATCCATAAAGCAACCTAGCCTTTGAGCAGGGCCCGAAGACGTAGCCCAAGAGGGGTGAAATCCATCATCAACTGGTTATGTCTCTTACTTTATGTCATTTTTGTGCTGTGTTGAATATTTTTCATCTTTAAGTTCATTAAAATTCGCTTATTCATATGTGAATAAATTATGAACTAAATACATAATTCTAAAATATTGCAAAGTGTCAGAGGACGGTCTTCCATTTTCAGATCACGTGTTATTTTGCGACACTCACTATATTTTTTTCGCGAGGTATTTGTCACAAGTATGGCCAAGGTACATGGTCCTTATAAATGTACCACCCTGCCAACTATTCACATTGGTCATTAATGTCTACTAATGATCATTATATTGTTAAGGTTTTTGTGTAGACTCTTTGTTTCAAATAGAATGTTGGGAATTTTTTTTGTTATTCATAGTAATTGTTGAGTTCCGTTATGCGTATATATGTTTGAATTTACCATTTCTTGCTCTAATTATTCCCTCTGTTGTTTTTAATGGATTTAGTAATTTGTTACTATGTTAATTAATGATGCCATTTGTTACCCATTTCTAATAGAAATCGATTTAATTTACTACGTAATGAGTTTCTTTAATATAAATAGGGGTAGGGGAAAGGGTGAAGGAAATTCATAGAGAAATCAACACCTATGTGTCATAGGGGAGATGGGACCTAGGGTCTTAGTCCATTTTATGCAAACTAGAAATTGTTAAGGGAATTGTTACATTCTGAAATGGCTAATCTACTAGTGTTGCCCCAAAATCAGTTTGAAGCACATCCCAGGTCATAACATCTCTTGTCTCACCAGCCTCCTCATGTTGGTATTATTGTTCGCCCACATTCATTTTCTCCTCTAGTCAACCTAAAAATTTTTAGTCGGGAACATATCATCCCTGCACAACCTCTATGCTCGAGGCAAGGTTGGCAATATTTTCCACTTCCTAGTCATCCTCCTTAGGCTCATGCATCTCGCCTATAGTTTGTTTACTCCCACATTGTTCACATGCCTCCTGCTGCACCTCAACCATATACTCCTATCTCAATTCCTACCTCTTCTTCAAGGAAAACTTCTCAAAAACATAGAGCCCTGCAAAATCTTATTTCTCAAACTCTCAGTCATCCCTTTACTTGTGGCTAACATGGACAAAATGCTCAAGTTGATTCTTTTGGTTCCTCCCATGTATAAACACATTCAATTTTTTCATGTTTGCAACAAGGAAAATAACAAGTAGAATCAACCCCCTCTCACATAAAGAAGATTAGCTCTGGCTCTTTAATAACACATGTTACTTTTTATATATTACTATTTATTATTTGTTGGCACATCATTTTATAGATTACCTTTTAGATGCAATGTTACATTTTGATGATATTTAAAGACTGGAGAAAGTAAGTAAGTATATATATATATATATATATATATATATATATATATATTGATGCATATTTATGGTGGCGCCACTTTAAGTTATATGACTTTACGAGGAGAAACAAGGAGACAAAGAGGAACAAGGTTTTGTTTTGTTTTTTTTTTGGGTTCATAATGTGATGAATTTATATTATTATGTGTATTTATTTTTTTGCACTATGCTTATATCATTATTATGTTATGTTTTCTAGTGGCTAATATTTGGGAGATAAATGAATTGGTGGTTTAAATCTAATGCATGAAAACAATGAGCCTAGTCGAATGGTAATGAGGGTCCAACCTATTAGTGTATAATCTTTTATTTAGTAAAAATTATAAACCAACCTTTAAAAGTATCTCCTCTTAAAACTAACCACACTGATTGGGAAATAAATTAATCTGATTTACTAAAACTGAAAAATGTTAAAACTACTTGAGGCCTCTTTAAAAAGAAGGGAGATCTATGAAGGAAAGGGAGAGAAAATCTATGAAGAGATGTATGCTACAACAAAACTAGGTTGTTCTTTTCCCTCTGATTTTATTTTCTGAAAATTAGAGAGTTGATATTAATGGTGACAAAAATTCTTGTTGAGATTGCAACAAGATGATGAGCTTAGTGGAAAGAAGTCACCTTCACTAAGTGGGCCCGCAAGCTATTTTTGGCGCAAGTCTATTTTTAGACATGTCGATCATGTTATATGAGTTGAAGGATGATATTTGTGGATGGTTGGTCAAGTCGGAAAAAATATATGGACTTCTATTTTTAAACATATTGGGCATAATCTATTTTTATATTGCCAATCTAAAAATAGATATGTCGAATATTATTAGCTCTTAATAATATTTGGACTATAAAAATTATTTTATTATCTTGGAGCACTTCAGTTAAGTGCAAAGATGTGGCACAGGAGCTGACAGAAGGAATTACGCTATTCCTGAGGGTTAAGTGGAGCTATTGCATGCATACTTCAGTTAGAACTCATGTGACAGAGTTTGGTGGAGTTATTGAGGTAGTTGATGGAGTTGTGTTTAGTTTAACTGAGTTAAACATAGTTGAGCTAGTTGTATCTAGTCTAACGGATTGATACACTAGTGAGAGTGGTGTGAATTAATTATTAATTAATTCACTAATTATTAACTCATTAATCAACTAAAGAATACATTAGTTAACTACAGTGCATGGACAATTTCAGTGGAGACCAGTGAAGAGGTAGGTGAAAGAGCAGTGTGACTATACTGTTGCATGATTTGCAACAACCAGTGATTGGAGATGCCAATGAGGATTGCGTGAGCAAGGCTGGACCAATTCGAGTTCATTCAGAGCCATTCTTTAGCAGTGATTGCGTAGTAGAGGCAGGCTATCAGGTGGCAGATATTGGAGCATGTGATTTGCTAGATCGGGCTTGATTAGTGTGCAACAATTGGAGATTGTACTGAGAGATTTGTGAGGAGATTTGTATAATGATTGTTACATGATATATATGACATATAATATACAGATAGTTGGGGGTTTTCATCTTTAAGCTTTCCCATAAAATACTGTGTTCATATGTGTGATTGTTTATGGTTTTAATGTGCGCATGCGATGGTTTTTATTTCTGAAATTAATGATCAATGGTAGAAGAGATTCTATATTGTGCATGAAGTTAAAATAGTGTGTGATCAGGAGAATCTCGGTGAATAATATATCAGTTATTCAAATTTCTACATGGTATCTGTTGGGACTCAGAAATGTCATATTTTTATCCACCTTTTCCTTCACTATTCCTTACATTTCATCATTCCATTAACCTTTTATCATATCATTTTCATAAATACATTTGGGTTTCACCTTCTTATTTTCCATTTTATTCATTTTTGTATTATATGTGAATTTATGATTAATATTAGAAAATATACATATTTTTATATATATATCTCAAGAATATGTGAGCTTTGTAATGTGTAGGAAATATGTGAAGGATTAATTCCAAGATACGTCTCAAATATCTCCTCCACCATATTAAGAAGATAATTATTCAAGCCTATTCCTAAGGAGAAGATCATGGAGGATTTGGTTGGCATATCTTATCCAAGATATGTGAGAGATGTGTGGAGGATTCAAAGGGATAATATTTTGTAATAATGGGAAATTAGTTGAGAGTACTTGAGAGAATATTGGATATGTAATTATGAGATGGTTATCTTCCTCATGTATATAAGAGAGTGCTCTCTCTTCATTTTAAGGGATGGAAAAGTTGATTAGTTGATAGTTTTGAGAATAGAGAGATAGAGTTTTTGAGTTTTTGAGTTCATGATTTGTAATTTGATTCTTGTAATATAATTTGAGATAGTTTTATTGTTGTGAGCTCACATATGTTGTTTGTCATTCAATTCTTCACATGTTGTATTGCTTTTCCTTTATGCAATTTCCTGCTTTCCTAGTTAGTGTTTCAATGCCTTTCTAGATTAATTTGATTTCAGTAATTTAGATTAAATTAGTTCCACTTCAGTCCTGCATATATAGTGCATGTGTCTCGTAAGTCTACGAACCTCGGATTGACAAATTAAATAGTTGGGTAAAAACTACAACAAAATTAAACGAACATATTTTCACCCAAACAATATCAGAGCGATATTGATCATTGGAGCAATAGCAAAACATTGAAGCGGTTGAGTTTTGTGCTGGTGAAATTCGAATTTGCAATAGTGTTTTATTGGTGTCGAAGTTGAGATGTCTTTCAACGGATTGCAATTGGAGTATTCCCTTGAGGGCAACTCTAATTATATTTCATGGAAGGATAAGATGGAGGCGGTGCTGGATGACAATGGGTTGAAGCAGTTCATAGATGCAGGAATTCCAAAACCTACTTCTAGCGATGCTGCCGCACTTGACGCATGGCAAAAGAAGACAACAAAGTGTCGAAGAATTCTGTTGGAAGGTGTAAAGGATCACATAGTGTCCAGCCTTCATGGTAAGGCTTCTCCATTCTTGATGTGGAAAGTGTTGATAGAATTATTCCAAAGCAAGAGCAACCAGAGGAAGTTGGCACTCAAGGATAAACTCAGGAACATAAAAATGGAGAGAGGCGACAGTATGACCAAGTACCTCACGAAGTTCATCCAATGCAGGGATGAGCTGGGAAGTGTGGGGGTGACTGTAGATGACGAGGAATTGGTGAGCTTGGCTCTCCTTGGGCTTCCGAAGAGTTGGCATTCCTATGAGGACTTTGTCAATGGTCGGGAGAAATTGCCAGGATGGGGGCGACTTTGGTCAGATATTGTGCAAGAGGAGATAAGGCGAAGTACCAGGGACGGATCTTCATCAAAGAACTCAGATGAAGAAAATTTCGCTTTGGCTACCAAATCAAGGAAGGGGAAGAGTAAGAAGAATGATTCTCAATCCGGTGCAAAAGGCAAGAAGTAGGACATGTCCAAGGTGAAGTGCTTTCACTGTCACCAACACGGACATTACGCCACTAATTTTCCAAAGAAGAAGAAAAATAAGCAGGCTTCTGGATCTGCAGCTGGAGAGGCCTTAGCCTCGCAGTTTGCGCTGGATTTTTCGCTGATCGCATGCTTGGTCTCAAGTGTGATGGGTTCAGTGTGGTTTCTTGACAGTGGTGCATATTTTCATATGATCGGAGACAAAGATTTGTTCACTGATCTGGATGAGAAAGATCTTGGAGCGCACATCGAGATGGGCGATGATGGTAGATATAGTGTGACCGGTATTGGTACCATTTCCTTTGAGAGGGAGTTTGGTAAACCCTTCGTATTGAAGGAAGTGATGCATGTTCCAGGATTGAAGAAGAATATTATCTCTGTGGCCATGTTAGAAGACACGGGATATGATGTTGTCTTTAGCGAGGGAAAGGCTTTCCTGCGAAGTAAGGCAACTGGTGAAACCTGGAGGATAGGGGTTCAAGTTAAGAACCTTTATAAATTGCAGGTAGATGGTTGCGCAGAAATAGAAGGCAAGGCAGAAGGAGTGGTGAGTCGGGATGATGGCGAGCTGTGGCAGCGGAGATTGGGCCACCTTCACCATGGAGCTTTGAAGATACTGTAACAGATTTCTACTGGGCTTCCTAAGGGTACTCTTGCGCAGTCAGATCAGTGCAAGGGATGTACCTTGGGAAAATTTGTGAAAGCCACCTTTCACGAGAAGGATAGTCGAGCCATGATGATCCTTGAGAGAATTCACATAGACGTGTGTGGAACTTTATCAGTAGCTTCGACAGCAAAGCACAGGTACTATGTGATATTTTTTGATGATTTTTCTCGGAAGTGCTGGATATTCTTCATGCAGAAGAAGAGCGATACATACTCAAAGTTTTGTGAGTTCAAGGCACTGGTTGAGAAAGAATCGGGGAAGCAGGTGAAGGCTCTTAGGAGAGACAATGGTGGTGAATTCATCTCTGGCTAATTCAAGGACTTTTGCAGCGCATAAGGAATTCGAAGAGAGCTCATAGCACCTCATAACCCACAGCAGAATGGGGTTGCGGAGCGGAAGAATAGAACAATTGTGGGTACTGCACGGGCGATGTTGCATGATCAGGGCCTTCCCATACACTTGTGGGGTAAGGCATGTAATACTGCAATATATGTGCAGAACCATTTTCCTCACAGGATACTTGGCATGAGTACACCCGAGGAGGCGTTTTCTGGTAAGAGGCCTGATATTTCCCATTTGAGGATTTTTGGTTCACCTGTTTAAATTCATGTGACTAAGGATGCTAGGAAGAAGCTGGAGCCGACTGCAGAGGTTGGGATATTTTTTGGGTACACTGATACACCCCACAACTATCGTGTGTATTTTCCAGACTGTCGCAAGACTGTGCTGCGACGGGATATCAAATTTCATGAGGAGAAAGCCATGAAGTGTTCGCTTGAGAGGGAGCCACACTTGCATGCAGATGAGGAGATATTAGTTCCTAAGGATGAGCCTCAGGATGTGGATCAGCCACAAGAGGAGGTTCATGGAGTGGAAGAGACCACTCATGCAGCGCCAACCATCAGAGGGCGGAAGCGCACTACAGAAGCTGAGCGACTGGCTCAAGATGCAGAAAAGGTTGTAGGACCACCTACAGCACAGCGCAGACAGAGACAGTCACCGGACCGGTACACTGGATACATGGCTCTTGTGAGCAAATGTGTCGTGACAGAGCCATCCTCTTTCGGTGAAGTTGGGGAGGATCCCGCATGCAGATGCAGGAAGAGCATGATTCGATTGTCGAAACAAGCAAAGGGAGATTGTCCCAAGGCGAAGGAAATCATGGTGGTTCCGAGATGGGTTATACAAAGTGAAGCAACACCCGGGAGTGTGGAGAAGTACAAGGCAAGATTTTTTGCCCGAGGCTTCTCACAGATTGAGGGGATCGATTATGAGGAAACCTTTGCACCTGTCACAAGGTATTCTTCCATACAGACGATTCTTGCTCTCTCAGCGCAGATGGGGTGGCACATTCATCAGATGGATGTGAAGACTGTGTTCCTCAATGGAGTGGTTGAGGAGGAGGTGTACATAGAGCAGCCTGAAGGTTTCAAGATCTTCAGCAGCGAGTCACATGTGTGCAGGCTCAAGAGAGCATTGTATGGGTTGAAACAAGCACCTCGTGCTTGGTACACACTGATAAACAATTATTTTATCGGACTTGGATTCTCCAAGAATGAGGCGGATCTGAACCTATACTAGATTGTGGTGGAGGGTAAGTTGCTAATCATTATAATTTATGTAGATGATTTGATTTTGATAGGTGATGAACTGTTGATACTCTCATGTAAGGCTGATCTTGGAAAAGAGTTTGAGATGAAGGATTTGGGCCTCCTTCATTATTTCTTGGGATTGGAAATTTGGCAGCGCAGTGATGGACTATTTGTGTCTCAAGGCAAGTATGCCCGAGAGATACTGGAGAAGTTCAACATGCATGGCTGCAAGCCTATCGAGACTCCTCTTCCTGGTGGTTGGACGAAAGAGGATGCTACATCGGCAGAGGTAGTGGATGCCACTGTTTATCGACAGTTGGTGGGGTCGCTTATGTATCTGGTCAATACACGACCCGACATATGCTATGCTATTAACCAGCTTTCACAAGCTATGGTAAGCCTACCAAGCTCTACTGGAAGGCAGGCAAGCATGTATTGAGATATCTTAGAGGCACATCGGCATATGGATTATGGTACAGACAGTCGGATGAGGTGAAGCTGTGTAGCTTCACGGATGCAGATTGGGCAGGGAGCCCAACAGACAAAAAGAGCACATCTGGAGGGATTTTCAGTATCGGGTCGACAAAAATTTCTTTGTACAGCAGGAAGCAGAGATCTGTGGCACTCAGTTCAGTAGAGGCCGAGTATATGGCAACGCGTTTGGCTGCATGTGAGGCTGTATGGATGAGGAAGATCCTGGTCGGGTTGTTCAGTTCACACTTAGATCCTACTGTGATATATTGTGATAATTAGAGTTGCATAAAAATATCGGTTAATCCATTATTCCATGATATATCTAAACAAATTGACATCTGGTATCATCATATCAGAGATTGTGTGCAGCGAAAGATCATGTTACTTTCATACATTCCCACAGAGGATCAAGATGCTGATATCTTGACGAAGGCGCTCACCAGGAGCAAATTCGAATACCACAGGGGTAGGATAGGGGTGGAAGATAATCCTTATCTTGTTCAGAGGGAGTGTTGAGATTGCAACAAGATGATGAGCTTAGTGAAAAGAGTCACCTTCACTAAGTGGGCCTGTAGGCTATTTTTTGTGCAAGTCTATTTTTAGACATGTCGATCATATTCTATGAGTTGCAGGATGCTATTTGTGGATGGTTGGTTAAGTTGGAAAAATATATGGACTTATATTTTTAGACATATTGGGTGGAATCTATTTTTATATTTCCAGACTAAAAATAGATATGTCGAATATTATTAGCTCTTAATAATATTTGGACTATAAACATTATCTTATTCTCTTGGAGCACTTCAGTTAAGTGCACAGATGTGGCACAGGAGCTGAAAGAAGGAATTACGCTATTCCTGAGGGTTAAGTGGAGCTATTTCATGGAAAATTTAGTTAGAACTCATGTGAGAGAGTTTGGTGGAGTTATTGAGATAGTTGGTGGAGTTGTGTTCAGTTTAACCGAGTTAAACATAGTTGAGCTAGTTGTATCTAGTCTAACTGATTGATACACTACCGAGAGTGGTGTGAATTAATTATTAATTAATTCAATAACTATTAACTCATTAATCAACTAAAAAATACATCAGTTAACTATAGTGCATGGACAGTTTCAGTGGAGACCAGTGAAGAGGTAGGTGAAAGAGTAGTGTGACTATCAGTTGTGACTATACTGTTGCATGATTTGCAACAACCAGTGATTGGAGATGCCAATGAGGATTGTGTGAGCAAGGCTGGACCAATTCGAGTTCATTCAGAGCCATTATTCAGTAGTGATTGCACAGTAGAGGCAGGCTATCAGGTGGCAGAGATTGGAGCATGTGATTTGCTAGATCGGGCTTGATTAGTGTGTAGCAATTGGAGATTGTACTGAGAGCTTTGTGAGGAGATTTGTATAATGATTGTTACATGATCTCTATGACATATAATATACATATAGTTGGGGGTTTTCAGCTTTAATCTTTCCCATAAAATACTGTGTTCATATGTGTGATTGTTTATGGTTTTAATGTGCGCATGGGATTGTTTTTATTTCCGCAATCAATGATCAATGGTAGAAGAGATTATCTATTGTGCATGAAGTTAAAATAGTGTGTGATCAAGAGAATATCGGTGAATAATATATCAGTTATTAAAATTTCTACAATTCTAACTCCAAAGGAGAGACCAATTTTAGTGACTTCCCTTAATCATTCAAGGATTTTTGAAGGTTATTTCATGTTTTCTGATCATTTATTTGATGTTCTAAAGGTATTATTTCTATACTATCAGTGGTGACATTGATCTTTTCATATAAATTAGGTTTCCCAATCACGCAAATTGCTTGAAGGATCAATATGCTTTCATTTTATTGGACTTCATTTGTTGTTGTATATGATTTTATACATTACAGTAGTCTGAGTATTTGAACTGATCAAAGGTATTCATAGAAACCTATTGTTAAGATTTTACTATTACAATAATAAAGTCATCATTTTTTTCAATGCAATCTATATTTTTTTTTACATACCTATCGCATTTTCCTAAATCTGTCTATTGTTTCACAACTTATGCTTTACAAGATTTTTGGGTTTCGACTTGTAATCCTGAATAGCTTGATGTCATTTAAATATGAATTTTCTTTTTTCTTCTAATTGTTAATTGTTTACCATATTTTGAATATCTATCCATAAATGTATATATATCTATACTTTTTTTTTCTTTAAATGTCTAGCAAATAAAACATATAGATTTGTTTTTTCATTTTGTATATATCGAGCAATATGTCTAATTTTCTTGTTACGATAACACGATTTGAGAATTTTCATATTTTAGTATGTCCAAATTTGACTAAACCATCAACATCTTTTGGTGACCGTACTGGGGAGCGATACATTCTCCTAATTTTTCAAAATCTCGTTTATTCCATAACTATTCTGTCTCTAGAACAACCTAATATCAACTTTTGGATTCGTGATCAAACTAATATTGTTCATTCCTTGATTTAATTTACAAAACTCAATCTATAATAAAGAATGCGCTAGGAAGTGGGACGTTATCTCCCAAGACATTGAATTTGAAGAAAGGAGGCTAGCCCTGGAAATATGAGTACGTCAACATCCTGATCATTTCTAATCTGATATGTCTAATTCATGGAAATCAATCAAATCTACAACCTGGTCTTATCCCTTAATTAAATTATCAAAGGAAAATTACTAGTTCCTTGCTTGTTTATATCTTGAATAATGCACTCACTATCCAGGAACTAAATCATGTTTGGTTTGTAATAGCCTGTGAAATTGACGAAGCTGATCAATGTGAGATTCTCATTAATCAAGAACGAGAACGTCAACGTAAACGTGTATTCTTCACTAATATTTCATGAGTAGTGAAATCCAAATCTCCTGATGTCTTAGAGGTGATAGTATTGAATACAGTCCTATAAACAAGATTCAACATTATAGTGTCATCTTAGAGGTAGAATCCCACCATAGGTTTCTCAAAATCCTTACTATTTCTTCATTGAGCCACTTCACCTACTAGAAGAATCATGTATGGGATGAAAATACAACCTTAGAGTGGCTCCCAAGGTTCCACCTCCGTAGGGGAAAATTCTTCTAGTTCCGGTTCAATTGAAACTCCATCTATCTGTATTGGATCCATCTATTCCTCCTTCAACCCACATCCATAAAATACTAACCCAGATAAGGTTACCAAGAAATATGGAATCTTTCAGTTTGAAGAATATGTTAATACCACCCCTAGGCACATTCAATCCCCTTTAAATATTGATCCTACGAATGTGCCTCTTTCCAAGTTTAAAGATCATTTACCCAAAATATCTTCTTATGGTACTATTTTTTGAAGAATGTAACTAGGTTCAGTCTTCATAATGTGTATTTATCAAAAGAAAGAAAAAGAAATTATTATTATTATTATTATTATTATGACTTATTAAAGCATGGGTTTCATGCTTGGGTCATCATTTTTTAGGTCAAAGTGTCAATTGAGTAATTCTAGGATTTATACCAAATCATTAGAGTCATTGTGCATTTAATAAGACCCTTATGAGTCCTAAGCTAATGGGAATATTCATTTTTGTTTTATTTTTCTGTTTCATGAATAAATGTGTAAAGGAGGATCATAAAACTCCTAAATAGTAAATAAATCAATGCCACATGTGAACAAGGCTAAATCTGGGCTATCTAAATAAGCACCCTTAGGTGTGAAAGGGGCTAAATCTTTTGACTGGGTCAACCATGACCAAATCTACAACGCTGTCTTGGAGGAGTGGCCATCAATGAGGCACAACACAGTTTTAGATGGAGGTGGCTCATGTGAAAGGAGCTATTTCATTGAATGTGGTTTAGGGTTTTGCAAACTCTCAACTTAAAAAAGGAAGAGGATGGCAACATGAGAAGGTTGTTGATAGTATTGTATTTTCAGAGTATATTGTCTATTTAGACATATCTCATTCTCCTTGCTATTTAGCAGAGAATAGTGTTGTTTAGCACTGGGTATTCCTGATCGGGAATCCCACCTCTTTCCTTGAGAAGTCTCCTGGAAGATTATTGCATTTATTGTCCACTATTTGGCTGAAGGCCAAGCTTCTTCTTCCAACTACAACACAGATCATGTTGAGGGTTTGGTTGTCTTTGAAAGCTGCAGCATGTGGAGGCTAGATCTACTCAGATCTAGGCCATTATAGTGCTCCTTTTCAATGGGGAAGTCTTATATCCCATTGGAAAGAGAGTATTGGACCATTGGAGCTACATTTTCATATCTTGGCACTAGGCCAAACATGTTCTAAAGCCTACAACGCAATCTTGCTTCCAAAACTGCATTATTTGTGTGGGTACTGTTGCAGGGTCTTTTGGCACACTTTTTGGAGGATTGGTTTTCATGTGTTGGGAATCTGCCCTTCACATTTAAGATCCATTAGAGGGGATCTTAATATTGCATATTTTAGATCAGATCTATATGTCACTGAATTTCTAAATATTTCTGTAGATCTGTAGCATTAGATCTCAAATCTATTCCTTGTACTTCATGTTTTGCTGAAAACCCCGAGGGGAATTTGAAGAAGAGCCTATCTAGTGTATGGATTTGATATAGATCTAAATTTCTATATACAGATCTGCTCTAGATATGAAGTGTAATCTACAATAGTTGCAGCCAATAAAATAACGTTTTCAAGCTCTTTTCAGTCTTAATACATAGTTGCAACACGTCTTTTTGAGGAATTTCTCCCATAAAAGTCTTCTATTTCCTGTTGTACATCTCATGGGCTATCCTATGCATATATTTTGTTGATGTAAATGTAAATAAAGAGCCTCCGTATTGGCCTCCTGCTCTTACTTAGATGATCCGCGTTATTTATCTGCATAACTGTTTATTATTGCTGCATTTCCCATTTGGGGATATTACAGTGGTATCAGAGCAATCATCTTGGCACAACCTGTGATTTTTGAGAAGCCAATATGTCTTAAGAAGAAGAAGAACCTCTTACTGATAGAGAGAATAGGTATCAAAAAATAAGACAGAAGAAATTTGATTACACCAATGACAATGAAGGCAAGGGTAAAGCCCCTATATCTAGAAGTGAAGATGAAGAAGGAAAGGAATTTTCTAAGATCCTTTTGAGAGCCATGCAAGATATTTCTAGAGATATCAAAGAGATCAGATTGGATAGAATCAAAGAATCTCCTAAGATATTTCATCTTGGAGAAAGCTCTAGCATGTCTCACCATTGGAATGATCAACTAGTGCATCAGCCACAAATTTCCCAACGCTCTACCATGCCTACCTTTTTGGCTGTGGGAAATGAAGGGTTTTAAGAGCAAGCATCCCTTGAAGACTATTTTGAAGAATATGAGTCTCAAAATTAGATATTCAAATATCACTTGAGTTTTTAAGAGTTTTGTCACCTCAAGGACAAAAGAAGACCAAGGCATCATCATAGAGATGGTGGATTCACTCAGAATCATGATCGACATCACTCTATGGGAAGATTATTTTTACCCAATTTTGATGGGTCATCCACGTGTTCTGCCAAAGCATGGATAGAAAAAATTGACATCTACTTTCAGTTGAACAAGGTTCCAGAGATGGAAGCTATCAAGATTGCAGTGCTGCACTTTGAAGGTGAAGCACATGACTAGTGGTTCCATGGCTGGTCTACATTGGGTCATGCCAATGTGACTGCTTATTCAAAGTTCACTAGAAGTCTGGTCGAAAGATTTGATAGAAGAGATCCAGAGGCACCATTCATGAGCCTTGCAAAGTTAAAACAATCAGGTAATACAGAGTCTTACATTTCTAAATTTTTAAGATTATCTGTTATGGTTCCTGATTTGTCTGCAGCAAGGAGGGTGTACATGTTCATAGATGGTTTAGATGAACCTCTTCATGGGTTGGTAAAGTCTACCAAGCCCACTAATCTACATGATGCCATTGAGAGGGCTAGAGACCTTCAAGATTCCTTGCCAAAAGCAAAGGCAAGTTTTCAGCACAAGCCCTCTTTCCCTTCAAAGGGAAATGAAGAGAAAGTTTCTCCTTCCAAGGAGAGCTCATATAAGAAGCCTCTTAATGATAAAGTCCAGAGAGATATAAGGAAAAGGAAGCTATGCTTCATTTTCCAAGAATCATGGGCACTTGGACATAGATGTGCTACTGGAAAAGCACATTACATAGAGGTCTTCTTAGATATTGAGGAGGAAGAAGAAGATGAACCAAGAAGAGGTCACAACGCTGACACTGCTGGAGGAGATCCAACACCATCGAGAGATGGGAATGGAGCATTTTATCCTATTGGGGGGACTCTTTCATATTTTAGAGGAGTACCTAAGTACTTGACCTTAAGAGTTCAAGGTTCAATCTTGAATCATAGGGTTTCTGTCTTGATTGATAGTGGGGCAACTCACAATTTCATTGATTTCCATCTAGTGCAAAGGAGGGAAATACCCACTGATAATTTTGAGGGATTATCTATTTTTGTCCCAAGAGATAGAAAAATGAAATGCATGCATTATGTCCCATCATTTTCAGTCACCATGGGAACCTACACCTTGGTTGATCGATTCTTTGTGGTTGACATACCAGACACCAATGTGATTTTGGGTGTTCAATGGTTGATTACATTGGGGAAAGTCACCACTGATTGAGAGGATTTACAAATGGAATGGGTGGAAAATAAGAGTGGTGAATCTCAAATGATCAAAGGAATGCATACATACCCCTCACATACCACTTCCACACAAAAATTAGAGATGGATTTGTGCAGTGGAAGCAGGGACTTTATAGTCCCATCTATCATGTTCATGAGATTTCTACATGGGACACCCTTATTTAGTGGCAAACCACCTGGGAGGCCACCTGATTCAGATTTTGTGTGGAAGACCTCACAACATGATGCTCCAAAATTAGATCCAGGAGGGATTGGAGCACTAGAAGACAAAGCTACAACGCTGGGAGTCTTGGGTAAGCTCAAGAAGGGGGGAGATCTTCTTCCCTTATCATCATCTCCCACTCTTTCTGGTTCTGCGTTGTGGGAGGAGAATAATGGAAGGAATGGCCTTACACACATATTTGGCATGGGAGATGTCAAGGAGAAGAGAAAAAACATGACAGAAATTTCTATTGACACACCATCAACGCTGTTATTGTTGAGCAGTTTAGATCTATACTGGAGAACCCAACTGTTGGTGGATTATTCCAAAGATCTTCACACTTGTATTATACTTGATGACCAGTTGCATAAAGAGGGCTATTTAGTCCAAGGATGAGTCATCTATCATCATGGTAGGATCTTCTTGTCTAGAGCCTCCAAGCTCAAGAATAATCTGCTACGAAGAGCTTATGAAGGGTTCTATTTCAGCCACATGTATTCCATGAAGATCTACATCATCATCATGAGAAGCTTTGATTGGGAAGGCTTCAGAGGAGAACTACATCAGCATTTTCAAGAATGCATGAACTATGTGGAGTTGGGGCCACAATAAGGCTTAATGAAAAAGTTATTTCAACCATCTCTTCCTTCTTTTGAGAGAGGAGATAGAGCCATGCACCACTCCATTTGTATGAGGAGTATTGTTGGTGAAGAATATGATCATGTAAGACATATTTTATTTTATGATTGTATACATTCTTTCACCATGTTTATGCAGGCCATGGCTTCAAGGAGGAGTAATACATCTTGTAAATCTCATGGCCAACATTGGGCCACAAAAATTTCTGAATTTGGCCACTCCCTTGATGAACAAAGGGAGATTTTCCATCATGATGAGTGCTTTCCTAAGGCACCAAACATATCTCACACTTTCAGCTATAGTGAGATAACATGGGCAGCCATTAAGTGGTGGAAAAACCACTTACCATATCTTGATCTTATGCAGGCAGGAGATGCACTGCGTTGGTTCCACATGTGGGACTATGACCCACCTCCACATGCTCAAATTTCTATTTGTATGTATATAGTTTTGCTCCCATACATTGATGATGTACTTGTAATTTTTATGGGAATGTATGGAGGGAGGATGGGAGGTATGCATGTGCCTAATGGGCTGGAGATTCTCCATGTAAATTATGTTACATGTTTCAAGGAGGACATTAGGCAAGCCATGTTTGTTTCATTTGAGTTATTGTCTCCTTGTGGGGTGCATTATTTACATCTCATAAGATCTTTGAAGGAAAAATTCACGGAGGGTTGGATTGGTGAAGACTTAGCTTATGGAGGAAGCTTAACACATGATGGTGTCACCAATAGAGGAGAAGAAGAGTTGCAGCACTCACCCTATCAGTTGCTCGAGGACAAGCAACATTTTGGAGGGGAGGACTCTAAAATTCCCAATTAGTCCTAAGCTAATGGGAATATTCATTTTTGTTTTATTTTTCCGTTTCATGAATAAATGTGTAAAGGAGGATCATAAAACTCCTAAATAGTAAATAAATCAATGCCACATGTGAACAAGGCTAAATATGGGTTATCTAAATAAGCACCCTTAGGTGTGAAATGCGCTGAATCTTTTGACTGGGTCAACCATGACCAAATATACAATGCTATCTTGGAGGAGTGGCCATCAATGAGGCACAACGCAATTTTAGATGGAGGTGGCTCATGTGAAAGGAGCTATTTCATTGAAGGTGGTTTAGGGTTTTGCAAGCTCTCAACTTATAAAAGGAAGAGGATGGCAGCATAAGAAGGTTGTTGATAGTATTTTATTTTCAAAGTATATTATCTGTTTAGACATATCTCATTCTCCTTGCTATTTAGCAGAGAATAGTGTTGTTTAGCACTGGGTGTTTCTGATCGGGAATCCCACCTCTTTCCTTGAGAGGCCTCTTGGAAGAGTATTTCATTTCTTGTCCACTATCTGGCTGAAGGTCAAGCTTCTTCTTCCAACTAAAACACAGATCCTCTTGAGGGTTTGGTTGTCTTTGAAAGTTGCAGCAAGTGGAGGCTAGATCTACTCAGATCTAGGCCATTCTAGTGCTCCTTTTCAGTGGGGAAGTCTTTTATCCCATTGGAAAGAGAGTATTGGACCATTGGAGCTACATTTTCAGATCTTGTCATCAGGCCAAACATGTTCTAAAGCCTACAACGCAGTCTTGCTTCTAGAACTGTGTTATTTGTGTGGGTACTGTTGCAGGGTCTTTTGGCACACTTTTTGGAGGATTAGTTTTCATGTGTTGGGGATCTGCCCTTCACATTTGAGATCCATTAGAGGGGATATTCATATTGCATATTTTAGATCAGATCTATATGTCACTAAATTTATGAATATTTCTTTAGATCTACAGCATTAGATCTCAGATCTACTCCTTGTACTTCATGTTTTTTTCTTAAAAACCCAAGGGGAATTTGAAGAAGAGCCTATCTAGTGTATGGATATGATATAGATATAAATTTTTATAAATAGATCTGCTCTAGATATTAAGTGTAATCTACAACAGTTGCAGCCAATAAAATAACGTTATCAAGCTCTTTTTAGTCTTAATACATGGTTGCAACACCTCTTTTTGATGATTTTCTTCCATAAAAGTCTTCTATTTCCTATTGTACATCTCATGGGCTATCTTGTGCATATATTTTGCTGATGTAAATGTATATAAATAGCCTCAATATTAGCCTCCTGCTCTTACTTAGATGATCTGTGTTATTTCTTTGCATAATTTTTTATTATTGCTGCATTTCCCATTTGGGGATATTACACTTAGACTTTTGAATCATGTTAAAAAAATTATTTTTGAGTCAAAAATTATTTTTTTCATCACCACACTAGGTCAACCCTTACGAGTTCAAGTCAGCCTATAAGAAGGGAATTCAAGCTCCATAAAAAGGGTATATCTAAGAGCAGTTCGATTGATTTGAGAGACCATCACTCACACAAGTTCGATCTCAAAGATGAGGCAGTGGAAAAGTGCGAAATGCGAGAAGACAAGGAATTGCAGGATTGAATTTTTTAGGGAAATTATCCTTCCCACAAGTGGAAATTATGGGCTACTACAACTAGATCAAATTACTGCATCAAGGCCAAAATTTTAATGCTGCTTCCACATCGAAATACTGCTTCAGGATCGAATTACTACCTCAACTCTAGATCGAAGTACTGCTTCCTGTTACACGTTATTTTTTCACCATGACATTTGATTGTCCATATAGGTCCATCACTACCTATATTATGCTCCCTTAGAAGTAAAAAACCCTAATTTTCCTAAACCAAGTCTTGGAATTAGAGAAAATCTCATTAAAACCCTTAAAAGTCTAAGTCCGCACTTTTCCTAGCCCTTTCCTACGGGTCCATGGATACTTGTTCTATAGCCTGCGACAGTTCCCACATTTTCTGCTTATAAAACCTGCGGACCCCCGTAAAAAGTCAAATAAAGGAAAAATTAAGTTCTAGAAGCCCAGCTGGTCGAATATTATCCCAACTGGAAGCTTCTAGAGGTGCGATCAGTTCGAGCTTTATCCCTCCACTCATGGAGCTTATCCCTTGGTCCATGGAGCTCAAATCCCTTCATGAGAGGAATCCATCCCCCTCTTCATGGAACTAAAACTACCTCCATTTCCCTATAAATTGAGCTCATGTTTCAATCTCAAGGGTAGACTATATAGACTATAGACATACATGTTAATTGCTGAAGGAATTCTCAAGAGAGCATACTCTCTACACTAGTTGTTGGTGGAATCAGAATGATCACACCCTTATGTCCATAACTATATGCTGGTTCAAAGAGAGGAAGGCTTGTCAAACTACCGGAGGAACGATTGTTCAGGACCTCAGGAGAAACCTGTACGACATCAAGGCATCATGTTGTAAAGTTACTCTTTTCATTCAAAGATAATATATATGGACCTCCTTTTCTCATTGAGTTGTTCTTGTGCTTGTTGAATAATTCAATACTTATACTCCTTGATCACTAATTTAGGTTAGCTATTCTTAATTATTATATGTTGCAGGTGATTTTAATTCTTTTGTCTGTATTTGATTACAATTTCTACTTACTAAAGAAGCCTCTTTGGAGCGACTGGATAAAATACTGCATTGAACATTGGATTTCAAGGAAGGGGCATGTCCTCTTTCTCTGTTTATAATAATTTTGAATTGAAAATTATCTAGAGAAAATGATTTACAAATGGATGTTTGTTTCTAGCTATTCGTAGAATACTAGGGAGATCGCTCTTGTCCGCAAGAGGGATTTATCTGCATAACAAGATGGCGACTCCACTGGGGAATAGAACTTAGCTTTCTCTTTTATTTTTTCAGTTTGAATTTTGGAAGTTTTCTGATTTTGACTTATTTAAGATTGGGTTAGGTAGATAAATTTAAGAATCCCTGAAAAGAAAGTCAGAATATATATATATTTTTTGTGTTTTTCCTTGCCTGCGCAGTTTTCATATGAAAACAGAGCGACAACCTACGCAAATTTTAGTTCAAAATAGTGCAGTACCGCTTTTTTTTCCAATAGAAACTACAGACTTGTGGAAAATTTTTGAAAAAGTTGAAATTCTCTTTTTAGGAGCCAGATCACCTGATTCTTTGTGTTTGCCCCAATCTGTCTTAGCTATCAAATCTTATGTGTGAATTTTGTTTCAAGAACTTTTGTGTCAATCTCTATTAAGTTAATTGGGTGTTTTGAGTTACTTTTTTGAGAAATTATTAATTTAATTTCCTTTGGTCATTACTTCAAGGTTTGTCTTACTCTTAACTATTTTTCATCTTTTTGCTTTTATTTTTGCAAAAAAATTTCCCCCTCATTCGTTGGGGGGGCTAAATTGTGTTTGACTGTTAATCGCCTTTGAGTGTTTTTATTTTTGACCTTTGGAATTCTCACCCAATTTAATTTACTTACACTTGATTGGTGCTTTAGATTACATAGGAATCATCTTGTGTCTAAGAATTCTCTTACATAGATCACGTTTGCATCATTAGAATTCTCATTTTTAGAATATGAACGAAAAATGTGCATAGATTACATTTGCATAGTTTTCAAGTGAATTTTGCATAGATTACAACTACATAGTTTACATTCTGGAAAAAAAAATTAGTTTTTTTTCATAAAATTAGTGCATTAGAGATTTTTTTAATTGGCTAAATTGTGTCTGAGTGTTAATTGCTTTTGAGTGTTTTTATTTTTGACCTTTGGAATTCTCATCCAGTTTGCCTTACTTACACTTGATTGGTTCCTTAGATTACATTAATGAAGGATAATATTCTTGTTGTTCTTTCGCTTATTTGAAATAATCTTTTGTACGAGAATTCTCTTGCATAGATTACATTTTCATAGTTATAATTCTCATTTTCAGCATATGAACGAAAAATGTGCATAGATTACATTTGCATACTTTTCAAGTGAATTGTGCATAGATTAAAACTACATAGTTTAAATTCTGAAAAAATCAATCGTAGATTTAGATCAGTTTCTTTGATTTGAATTTACTTGTTTTTATGCTTGTTTTAAAAACATAAAAATAAAAAATTGGAATTGATTAGAATTAGTTAGAGAATTTGTTACATTTTCTCTTATTTATCAATTTTTGCATTGTTGGAAGTGGATGGAAACTCACTCCTTACTTTAGTTAGGATTCATCGAATTGAAAATATTACATTATCACATTCGATTGCATTCAGTTTTGGGTCAGGTCATAACACCACTGGTTTCATATCCATTTACCCTTTGAGTAAATAACAACCCAAATAACACAACGCTTAATTAAAATTCATCTAGAAATTTTTACATTTTCTAGGGCTCTTTCCACCTATTTATGATCTGAAAATGGTCTGGATAACTTGTATGTATTTCAAGAACCTACCAATCATTTTAAATTAAATGATCTAGCTTTTACTTGACAATTTTGCGAAATTATTTACTTGAAAGTGGTGTATGAATTTTTAATGTTTATGTGTCTTAAGTTCATTTGTTCTTGCTGAAATTTAACATGGATAACAGCAATATAAAGTAGCAAATAAACATTCAAACACAACAAAAAACTTAATCTAGGAGTTCACCCGAAATCTCGTGGGCTACGTCTCTTTTGAGCTTTGTCATCTTGACTCGACTCTTTGGGATTATGGTAAATGTTTTTACAAGTAAATAATTAACTCCAATGAATACAAAAATGATCCAAAGGACTGAAAATACCATAGATATCCCTCTAATGGCTGTCCAAACTCTGCAAAAAGCTTTAGGCTCTTGTTGACACGATTCCTTCTGTCGGTGCACTAAGCTACTATGAGCTTATAAATGGCTCAAACTCCCTCAAAATTATGTTTTTGTCACTAAAAAGACTCCTTCTATATCCAACACACATCAAACACCAAATATCAACTGATAAATTGCTCAAATCGAGCACTGCATCCCCAAAATAGGCTATCCTCCATGGTTTTCCCAGGGCTGCCCAAAACTTCACATTAGCTTCTCGAGCTCTAGAATTTATAAAAATGTTCTAAAACCACTTCCATTGGTTCCAAAATGTCTTAAATAATCAATATAGACTTGTCATTCATAAAAAACGGCCTCCGGCTGCTTCGGTTTCCTTCAATCACCTATCGGCACCCCCTAGCACTGGGTTAATGAAAACTTCTTTGCTGAGTTTTTGACCTCTAGAAGTCTTCAAAACTTTCTAAAACCTCTATCATTAGATTTATAATGATGTTTTCAGTCAATAATGACCACTTCTTCACTGCATATGGTCTCAAGCAGCTCTGGCTAAGCCCTGCACTATTGCTGGAAAAAGCTGGCAGTAATGGCCCGTGGAACTTTCCTGAAGCTTTTAGGCCTTCAAACGTTCTCTACAGGTTATGAAAACCATATCATAAGATTTAGAACATCTTAAATATCCAATTTTGACTATTGGATCTCTGGAATAGGCCTCTAGTTCCCTTGGCTAGGCCTCAAACTGATTCTGCCTCATGGTGGCCCCTTCATCTTCCTCAAAGAAAAAAATACTGAATATGACCTCTGTTTGACTTGAAACCTATGCCAAACTATTTAGAATGTCGAAGAGACCCAAGGTTGACTAAAATTACATCCAATTTCATTCAATATTGAGGGAGTTATGGAAAAAACAAAATTTTCCCAATATCCCTAAACAAACTCCACCAAATGTGGAGTAACTACTAGATAAGAGCGCCAAACTGACCAAGCTCCAAAAATGGTGGGCAGGCACCAAAAATCGAGGAACCGTTAAGTGTAGCATTTATTTTTGGAGGTGGTCACATGTTCTTTTCGCCCAAAACGCTGCTTATAACTTTATGCATTTAATGTTTAAAACTTGTCATGTAACCACCACTGGTTTAACCGCCAGTTTACTGGCCGTTACAGGTTTTGTTCTTAAGCCCTTGGTTCTGGGCTACGGGCCTATGGGGAGGTGTTTCTATGGATTTTTTGGAGGTCTACCAATGTCTAGAAAGCAACATGATTATCTTTATGTAGTAGTTGATAGATTCAACAAGATGTGTATTCTTATGCCATGTAAGAAATATATAATTGCTGAACAAACTTGTTGGCCTGAGGGGTCCTGACCCAGGTTTGGTGTGCAAGGTTTGCCAACAAGCCCCTATACTACTGGCCCTTTCAGCAGTGACCTGCTTGCACAGGCCAAAGTCTCACCCGAAGTAGTATGGTGGGTGCTGGAACCAGGTTTCCGCACCCTGAGAAAGGATAGGTAAGGCAAGCAGAGCTGCACTAGGTCTTGTAATTACCAGATTAACTCATTATGTGTAGGGTTAATTAAGTCTATATTCGCATCCACGTGCACTAGATATATAGTTATATGCTTTTTATAACATCAACACAATAGTACATAAACAAAAGAGAATATATCTAGATCCAAGAATGCAAGTACACAGATCTTTGCAGCTTAAAGACAGAAAATGCACAATACAACAACTATCAGAAATTCACACAGAAGTACTTACAGATTCAGTTCTCTAACAATCCTTTGTATTCATTCATTCATCAATTCTTCCTTACAATTCCCTTCCCAACCTGTCACAGCAGCAGGGTCCGCACACCACTGGACTTGGATCTTCACGCACATAGCCAGCAGGAGTCCTTTCCCCAAAACCCAAAAAGACAGCTTAAACCACAAATCGCATCAATAGCTTGTCATTTCTTATCCTCTACAATAAAAAATGCATCTCTATTTATAAAAATCTAGCCTCAACTTTCCTATGGTCCGCAACCCATGGTTTTCAGACCCCTAGTTTACCCTTTCACCCATTACAATTCTTTTCAGGGCTTTGACCCACCCAAAAACCCCTGTACTAGACTAAATATAATAAAGAATATTCAAAATGGACCAGTTTCGCAGCTTGTTAGGAGAACCTGTTCCAACAGTCCCCCAACACAATCTTGTGACTCGTCCCGAGTCACTGCAGCGGTGTGGCCACATAGTCCTTAGCCTAGTATGGCTTGAGTCAACTACCATTGACAAAGCCAAGAATGAGGTCATCGCGCAGGGTAGCTAGCTGGACTGCTCTGCCATTCATAGTCTCCTTAACTGTGTAGGGACCAAGCCAGTGCTGCCAAAATTTCCTCGGATGTTTCACAAATTGGCTATCGTATAACAGGACGAGATCACCTTCGATGAATGTCTTTTGACGAATATGTTGATCATGCCAGGCTTTATCGCGAGCCTTCTGAACCTGCTGGTGAAAATTAGCAATAAAATGATCTTCCTCCAAAGACACCAGTTGCACCAGATGTTCCTCTATGATATTTGAGTCCGCCATATTTGTGAATGCAATGATGCGTAGTCTAGGAACAATGTATTCTACGGGCATAATGACCTCCTTGCCATAGACCATTCAGAAGGGGGTCTTGCCTATTAGATTCTTGCAGGTCATTCAGTATGCCCATAGAACCGAGGGGATGCACACATCCCAGTCACTTCGATCAACATTGCAAACCTTAGTTAATGCCTGTTCCAATATTTTGTTAAAAGCTTCAACCGCCCCATTTGCCTGGGGATGGTATGGTGTACTCTTCAGATGGTGGATCCGGAATTCCTCATTCAAAGCTTGAATCGTTTGGTTAACAAATTGCGTACCTCTGTCGCTCATTAGGATCTTTGGGTAGCCGAAACTGGTCAGAATCTGCTCAAAGATGAAGTGCGCAGTAGTATCTGCAGTACAATCCTTTACCGCTTGCGCCTCACCCCATCGAGTGACGTAGTCAGTGGCAGTGATAATGTAGCATGCACGTGTTTTCTTGCCTAGCGGATTGATGGGTCCTATAAAGTCAATGGTCCATTTGTCAAAATCCTGTAGGGCCACTTGAGGATGTATTAATGGCATGTCATCTCGTCGTGAGGGTTAGCCAGTTCGCTGGCATGTATCAGATGATCTGCAATCTGTGTACGAATCCTGATGCAGGGTAGGCCACCATAATCCAGCCCTCAAAATATTTTTTGCTGTAGCTCTTCCTGCATAGTGGCCTCCTGCGACTCCATCGTGTGCTTCTACTAAAACAGTGGGTTGTTCATGTTCCAATACATACCGCGTAGTATTTCATCTGCGCCTAGCTTGTATAACTGTTCGGCGATGATAGTAAAGTCCGCAGCCCAAGTAACCAACTCCTTCTACTGTACCGAATATGCTGTAGGGGCCACGCCCGTAGTAAGGAAATCAATGATATCAGCAAAGTGAGCATCAACCACCTTAATGGTAAACAACTGCGCATTGGGTAAGCCCTCATCCAAGTTAGTAGGCTCCTCCCCTGTTTCGATGCGAGACAGATGATTCGAGCCTGCATTCAACCTTCCGGGTTTAACGATGACCTCAAAATCATATTCCTGGAATAGCAATAGCTAGCGGCAATATTCTCCCCCAAAACAGGCTTGTTGACCAGATATTTCAAAGCTGAATGATTATTGAACATCTTAAAGTGTCCACCCAGCAGATAATGCCGATATTTTTGTAATGCGTATACCATGGCCAATCCTTCGTGCTCAGTGGTAGAGTAATTCCTTTCTGCGCTCAAGATTTTTTGACTTGTAAAGGCAACCAGGTGGTCAATATCTCCGTCTCCAGGTGGAGTGAGAACTGCGCCCAGAGCGATGCCTGATGCATCGACATGTAAGTGAAATTCCTTTGACCAGTCAGGATATTTCAGTATGGGTGTAGAGATCATCTTTTCCTTTAGTAGTTCGAAGCTCTGCTAACATTCGTCATTCCAGAAAAAAGAGACATCTTTTTTTAGTAGCTGTTCCATGGGTGCTGTGATCAGGGCGTACCCTTGAATGAATTTCCTGTAATAGCCCGTGTGATCGAGAATAGAACGCAACTGTTTTTCCATTGTGGGGGCTGCAAGGTTGATAATCACGGCTATCTTCGCAGGATCAACCATAAATCCTTGCCGACAGACGATGTGTCCAAGCAAGACTCCGAATGGTACATAGAAGATGCACTTTTTGATATTCAAGGAGATCTGGTGCTTCCGGCATGCATCCAACATTAATCGTAGGTTCAAGACATGTTATTTTACCAAGCCAAAGACCATCCAATCATCGAAGTAAACCTCCAGGACCTTATGAATAAACTCCTTGAACACAGTCACCACGACCCTTGAAGGGCATGACCGTATACTGGAAGGAACCCCATTCGGCCGCAAAGGTAGTCTTACTGCGATCTTCAGGTGCAAGTCTGATCTGGTGGTATCCAGAGAACCCATCGCTGAAGGAATAGGCCTCCTGGCCACCCACGCTATCAAGGATTTCATCGGAGAAGGGCGTAGGGAAGGGGTCATGGACGCAGGTGTCGTTTAGCTTTCATAGATCCATGTAGATGCATATTTCCCCCTTTGTCTTTTTCTCCTGGACGATCATTGGAATTTCCCAATATGACTGTTCAACTGGTTCAATGATACATGCGGTAAGAATTTTGTCAAACTCTTCTTTGACCTTTTTCTTATACTTAGGGTTCAGCCTGTAAGGACACTGCTTGATGGGGTGCGCTTCAGGTTTTAGAGTGATGTGCATAATGCCTAGGTCCCCAGTGATTCCTTTGAGCTTAGAAAAAATTGTTGGAAATAAGTCCTGGTACTCTGTAAGTAGCTCTGCAACTTTTCCTACGGTGCCTTCATCCCAATAGTCCCCAATTTTAGCCAGCTTAGGGTGCTCTTCTGTCCAAATATTAACTTCGCGTAGCCTGAGAGGTTGTGTTACATCAACATCCTTTAGCGATGGTCCAATAACGGTACTTTCTCCTTCAGATTCCGAAACAGAGATATTTCGTGGATTATCCTCTTCTTTGTTAATCGCCAAGCTCCGGCAGTTGACTATGTCTTGCATCTGGGCTTCCCATGTCAGGACGGTTGGTGTGGTGCGGGGGTGAGGTTTTTTAAAGATAAACACATCGATGTCCTGCAGAGCTTCGTCAAGTGTCTCTGTTCCCCCAATTAGTCCGAACGTTCCATAAAGTCTTCTTTTAATATTTCCCAGTGGCGGGTACACTGATGTAAATCCACATCTAAGTACCAAGCAACAGGGATAGGGCCCAATGCATGCACAAATAGATGGATCCATTCTTCTGGGGCTCGGTCGAACCATTTGGTTGTCCAAGTACACAGATGCGCACGGGGATCCCCGGGTCCCAGGAACATCTTGGTGCGCACGTCAGCGGGAGGTGCGAACTGCAGAACCATCCTATCCTGACACATTTCCCAATTCAGAAAGGATTTATTGTGGGTATCCCACCATCGTGCAGGTGTTCCCCGCAGAGCCAGATTGAAGGCCCAGAGCCGCCGTTCTTTTGGCACCCTAGCCTCCAACGTCCTTAGGAATTCCTGGACATTACTAGACCCATCGAAGTGGGGAAGGACTCTTACCTATGAAGTAATGCAGTAGAGGGTCCTTTCAGCCCGACGACATCGTAGTGCTGAGGCATCATGTAACCGGGTCTACCAACTCTCTAGTTCTTCATTAGGATCAGAAAGGTACTCCCTGTACTTCTCCCAACAGATAACTTCACCTGTTGTAGGGTTACCCTGATCTTCGTCCTGCGCCGTCACCCTCTAGATGTGATCTAGTTCCTCCTCTGCATATGCTGATTCTGTATACCACACACCCTCAGAGGGATCTAACGGTACTATTATGCGTGTACCATTCTTCTAAAACACCATGCTGCGTTTTTTTAGATTGATGACACCCCCCACGTCTATAGCCCAGTCTAGTCCCAGGAGTGCAGGGTAAGGATCCGCATCTTCCATGATTTCTATTACTTCAAAGTCAGCTAAGACCTTTACTCCTGCGACTACCATGAACTTTGGTAACCTTCCCAGAGGGATGATATTCTGTTGATTCGCCATGCGTAGCTGGATGGTTGACCAGTCTACTTAGGTTCTCCCATTCGTTGCCATGTTTGCTTTGGTAAGACGTTCACATTCGATCCAAGATCGAGAATAACTTGATCTATCTCATAGTCGCCAATCTTCACAGTTAACCGCATTTCCCTCCCAGTGCGTCTCTTATAGCTGTGTAATTTGTGTACTTCCTTAATCTCGGCCATTGTTTTGGGTCAAGCCGCGTAGTCATGCAATGATTATTGGAGATTTTCTATAGCATGCGGTTTGCGCAGTAGTTTCAGACATTCCCTTAGAAAGGGCTCAACCCCTTCCTCTTTTTGGAGGTGCGTTGGCAGCTGTGCAGGGGCTTATAGCGGCTCTTGTTCCTTGACATTCGTTCCCTTCCTAGCAACAAGCTCCACTGTAATGTTCCAAATCTGAAACTCTGCAATGAATAAGATGTATAATGGTCCTGTTATGATGAATAAGCTTAAAATATGCATAAGAAACATAGATACATCATTTTTAACTACAAAAACAACTGGTACTTCGTTTCATGATCCAGAAAGTGGGGAAAAATGGTGTTTTATTCCCTAAAAAGGTTTTTTTAAGAAATGAGCGTGAAAATAAGTAGCAAAAATGGCTAGATATGATAGCTTAGGTCATGAGGGACCTATGCTCTGAATTTCAGCTCAACTAATGCTTCTAGCTATGTTAAACAACTCCTCCTTTCCTGACTAGGCTAGAAAACACTGATTTCCCATGACTTTACTAAACAGATATTTCTGAATACAGTGAGAGCATAATTCCCATGAGGGTTTCTACAGAAAATGATGGAAGAAGTCTGATATGAAGCTTATATTATTCAAATAACAAAGAAATGGAGGTTTAACCTCTTTTACATCAAGAAAAAGACACCCGGCAAGGATTTCCAGCAATACCAACATACAAAAGGTAGGACTGCAGAAAATAACGCAGTCTACAGCAACTCTGCATTAAAAATGACTGAATATAACATATCAGATCTTAATAATACATAAATATAAATAACGCAGTCTACAACAAATCTGCATTAAAAATGACTGAATATAACATATCAGAGCTGAATAATACATAAATATGGCCAAAGGCCTCTCTAACAAACTCTCGGAGGGAAATAAGCACCTCCTCTTACAAGATGAGCACAAAATCAAAGGGTGCAACACCGCTGTTGCTGCCCCTGCATCAAGGACGCAGTTTTCTGAAGTAGACTGCATTGTGGCTGAATGGGAAGGAATGGCCTCAAGCCAAATACTGAAATGAATCTCAAATCACTCCCCTTTGATCCCTTAAGCAAGCTGATATCAAGAGAGGATGGAATTCCTGCATAGGAATTCCTTGCACTAAGTAGTTCAACAACTCCGGCTAAACAGTTGAAGTATGCAAATGGTCTCTAGACAAAAATATATGAATACATGAATGAATCTCCTTTGATGCTATGCCTTCCTTTTATCTTTGGTGAGTCTCCTCACCTTGGACCCCACACAAAGTTGAGGTGACTTCTTCATGAAGCTTCCTCTTTCAAAACTGCGCTGCCCTAGTTAGCTTCCCTCCTCTTTGTGACAACGTTGTTGACTTGGTCAACTAGAACCAATCCACCTGCAATGCCTCTATTCACACCAAGGGATCTTCACTCCGGTTCTCATATGTGTGTTTAGGCTGATCCTTGTTCACATTGAGCTAGTTTACTTGAGTATTTCTTCCTCCTCAAGAATGGTTGTTGACTTAGTCAAAATTGACTATGTCTCCATCTAAAATGTCCTTGTTCACACTTGGAAGTGTAAAATCAGCTCCTAAGGTGATATCTTCCCTTACTAAGGTGGAATTTATTCATATTTTATTGTTCATGGGCCTCCTTACCCATTTATTCCTCTCCTAGGTGAAAGTAGCAAAATCTAATATTCCAATTTGCTTATGTGCAAATTTTGGAATATTACAGTCCTCCCCTCCCAATTGTTGCTTGTCCTCAAGCAACTGAAAGGATAGGATTGAATAGCACCCTCTTCTCCCCTACAAAAACCTCATAAGATAAAATCCTCCAAGGATCAAGGTGATGCATCATCAATATATCTCCAAGTTGCCCCTCCAAAGTGTGCAAGCCATATTTTGGGAAGCATCCCAAATAGCTAATGCTGTGTGACAATGAAACATCCATGGAAGCAACAATGGGCTGTTTGTAGGTCCTCTTGAAGTATGAGGGATGATATAGATTGGGATTCATAATCCCCATTTGAATCTCTCCTCCCCAAGCTATCAACCAAACAAAATGATTCACCCTCCAGTATGGCAACTCATGAAGGATCTCTTCCACCTTGAGCTCCTATAAAGAAGGTGGGCTGCTTAGTTGATTGTGTGGAGTCAAGATGTGCATCTCTTGTTTCTTCTCTCTCCACTTATGATATATATGGGGCTGCTGCTGATATATGGCTGAGATATTACGGTCTTCAAGAAAAACCCAAGCCTCCCCATAAAATCCAACACCCATGAGGTGTCTCCTCAAAGAACTCAAACCTCCCAAATGAGTCCTCTCATTTGAAGGCAAGATGTATAGTATGGCAACCAAGGTGTGCCCACTACTCTTTCTGAAATATGTAGCATGTGTAATGTGAATAATCATGTTTTCATTGGGCCTCTTCAACTCTTGTGCCACTCCTCCAATGGTGCTTCCTACAATCAATGTTTTAGCAACATAATATTGAAGCATAAATGCATGAAAATAAGGAGGTAGAACATAGTCCCAAACATGGAACCAACGCAAGGCATTATTTTCCTGCCTCAATACATAGTGCAACAAGTGTCTTTTCAGCCACTTTTTTGCTGCCACATTCATTTTAAAAAATGGAAACATGAAAGCATAATTTGGTGCCAATGATGCACACTGAAAAGCCTGTGGCATTCCTCCACAATCCACAAATAGAATGGCCATCATAAACGCTGCCAGTGGCCTCAAGTACGTAACAATATAATATGAAAGAAGGAAATATCCTTCTTGGTATGATATGATGCTCTTATAGATAAGGAAGTGTAAAATACAAGGCAAAATTTTACCTCCTCCAACATGTACTTTGGTCATTGAGCTGAAATGGCTCAAGGGAAAATTCTCCCTTGCTGCAAGTGAGTAGGGAAGTGGTTGTGCCAACCTTTTCTTCATCTTCCAGGCTGTGCATCTCTCCATATGCTGATATAAATTCAATTGAATTTCCTCCCAAGTGAACTCCCCCATTAAGGGATGGTATGCATAAAAATGCATGGAAGGAAAGTCCACAAATGTTGCATGTAGATCTTTCTCCTTGTGCTTGTGAACCCAAGCCAAAAAGGTCAAAACATAGTAACGGATGCTTCCATCCATTACTTCCTCATGCTCATATTCCACATGCCTCCAAGGTGTATTACTTGTGAAGTGGTCTTGAGAACACTCTAGCAAGAAATCCAAGCTCCCAAGTGACAACGCTGCTAGCCTTTGGAGTAGGGCCACTGTCAACTCAAAGCTCAATTATTTGACATAGATTGTGTCAAAGACTCTTCTCAAAATGATGTTGTTTATGTAGAGATCCTCCCAAGATGGAGGTGCTATTATTTGCACTATGTTAGTGCCTTCCTTTAATCCTGCAACATCATGCCAAGTGTGAGAGAAAATCTACCCTTGCTCTCTCCCAATCCTCCAAAGCAACAAATGACTCTGCTGCCTCATCATACCTCCATCATACAATTGATGCAGTGAAAAAAAAAGGACCATATCATCATAATGCATCCATACTCCTTGCTGCCCGATGATGAAAGTATCCTGCCAATCTTCCTTCCTCTTCTCACCTCATGGAAAAGGACATGTCATAGGTTGACCAAACTCTCTCAAGAGTAGCCAACGCAACATTGCCTCTTTCTGCCCAGTGTCATAGACTTGCAAGTGGTTTACAAGCCTCTTGCCTCCCATCCACATCCACTCAACTCCTTATGGATGCTTCTCATCATTATACATCTCGGTATGTCTCCAATGAGATCTACCATCCTCCACAAACATTTTCTTTTCTTTGCCTCTCATGAAGTGCTGAAAGGCATCTCCTTGGAGATCTCTTAGATAAGAGCTCATGTATACAATCATCTTGAATCCATAAGGATCCAAATGTGAAGAAGGAAAAACCCTCTTACTGCTATCTCTTGACAGTGCTGTATAACTCCTCCATGGTGTACAAGCTATCTCATATCTTGACTCAAGAATGATCATGACTCCCCCCAAAATATCACACTTCAACCTCAAGGGTTGAGTGCAACTCAACAAGGGTCCAAGAGGATGATGGTTCATTTGTTTCTTGAACCATTCAAGTCTGCACAACGCAGTGAAATAGTGCTGCTCTACCCCAGTAACAATGTTTGATCCTTGGTGAGATGGGGAACCTCTTGTAGAGACGCAAAGGCTCCTCCCTCTAATGTAATGGCTGCCCCAACTGTTGATGTAGAAAGCTGCTCTTCCAAGGCTGTGATAGTGCTGGTACTTGTCTCTTCCCATGGTGGTGTGGACCCTCTCTCCTCTGATCTCTCTTCATCAAAAGTTCTGATAAGCTCTTGAGTGAACTCATAAAAGGAAGTCACTCTTGTGTGGCTTAAGTGATTTCACCACCAAGAATTGGATTCACCCTCTAGGTGCAGCACTGCAATTTCTGCTGCCTCCCTCTCTTCCATTGGATGAAGTAGGAATAATGCCTCAAGCTTTCTTGCTCTAGTTGACCCATAAAATTTAGACAATAGGAATCTATTGCCCTTGATTTCTACTTTGTTGCAATATCTTCTTTCTTCTCTCAGTTGAACAAACTGAGGAAAATCTAGGGTCTCTTTGGAAGCCCCAGGTTGGAACTTGTATTCTGCCAATACCCACTCAAGATTTAATGCTCTAAGTGGTCTCCTTGCTCTTTGATTCCTCTATGAGAATAGGAAGTGCATGTATCTTCTTCTGCTTCTTGAAACCTTTTAGAGGTCTCACTGCAACTCTTTCCTGCTTGAAACCCTCTTGGAGTTTCAATGCATTTATCTTCTTCTTTCTTCTTTGATCTGAAAATGGATGAGAGTAAGCTCATCCTCTCCATCATTTTTTTCTCCTCTCCTTCTTATCTTCTGAGTGGATCTAAAATCCACAGGCTGAGCCAAGATGGCAGCTTCGATACCACTGTAATATTCTAAATCTGAAACTTTGCAATGAATAGGCTGTATAATGGTTCTGTTATGATGAAAAAGCTTAAAATATGCATAATAAACACATATAAATCATTTTAACTACAACAGTAACTAGTGCTTCGTTTCATGATCGGGAAAGTGGGGAAAAAGGGTGTTTTATGCCCTAAAAAGGTTGTTTTCAGAAATGAGCATGAAAATAAGTAGGGGAAATGGTTGGATATGATATCTTAGGTCATGAGGGACCTATGCTCCAAATTTAAGCTCAAAATAATGCTTCTAGCTATGTTAAACAACTCCTTTCCCGACTAGGCTAGAAAACACTAATTTCCCATGACTTTACTAAACAGAAATTTCTGAATACAATGACAGCGTAATTCCCATGATGGTTTCTACAAAAAATTATGGAATAAGTCTGATATGAAGCTTATATTATTCAAATAACAGAGAAATGGAGGTTTAACCTCTTTTACATCAAGAAAAAGACACCCGACAAGGGTTTCTGGAAATACCAATGTGCAAAAGGTAGGACTGCAGAAAATAACACAGTATAGAGAAAATATACATTAAAAATGACTGAATATAAAATATTAGAGCTGAATAATATAGAAATATGGCCAAAGGCCTCTCTAAAAAACTCCTGGAGGGAAATAAGCACCTCCTCTTACAAGATGAGCACAAAATCAAAGGGTGCAACACTGCTGTTGTTGCCCCTGCATCAAGGATGTATTTTTCTGAAGTAGACTATGCTGTGGCTGAATGGGAAGGAATGGCCTAAAGAAAAATATTGAAATGAAGCTCAAATCACTCCCCTTTGATCCCTTAAGCAAGCTGATCTCAAGAGAGGATGGAATTCCTGCACAGGAATTCCTTGCACTAAGCAGTGCAACAACTCTGGCTAAACATATGAAGTATGCAAATGGTCGCTAGACCAAAATATCTGAATACATGAATGAATATCCTTTGATGCTATGCCTTCATTTTATCTTTGGTGAGTCTCCTCACCCTAGACCCCACACAAAGTTGAGGTGACTTCTTCATGAAGCTTCCTCTTTCAAAATTGCGCTGCCCTAGTTAGCTTCCCTCCTCTTTGTGACAACACTGTTGACTTGGTCAACTGGAACCAATCCACCTGCAATGCCTCTATTCATACCAAGGGATCTTCAATCCGGTTCTCATATGTGTGTCTAGGCTGATCCTTGTTCACACTTGGAAGTGTAAAACCAGCTCCTAAGGTGATCTCTTCCTTTAATAAGGTGTAATTTATTCATATTTTATTGTTCATGGGCCTCCTTACCCATTTATTCCTCTCCTAGGTGAAAGTATCAAAATCTAATATTCCAATTTGCTTATGTGCAAATTTTGAAATATTACATCCCCCTTGGCTCCCTAGGTGACCACCCTGCTGTGTGTCATGACTTTTACACTTGGATCTGCATTCCTTGGCTCAGTTTAGTCTCTTTGCACATTTTCGTGGGGGTAGGCTGTTTGTCCTGCATTTTCGTTATCAAGACCGAGCAGTCTTCGATCTCGTGGTCCAGCTGTCGGAAATATTTATAGGAATCCCTGGTGGGATTCGGGCAGTCCCTGGTGAAGTGCCCTACCTCTCCACAGTTATAGCAGATCAGCTGACCCTGTCCTTGACATGCGCTTCCTCCCCGGACCGCCCTTCCCCTTGCAGGGGAGCCACCAAAGGTCGCAGGAGATCTCAGCGACACAGGATCTGCTTGTACCCTATAGAGGTTCCCTTGATCTACCAACAAGTCATACGTGCGACAATTCTACTCATCGTGCCCTACTGATTGGTAGAACCTGCACCATTGTTGCTTCAGTTCACTCATACTTATCTGAGGGCACTGGGCTGTATCATGCAGTCTCGCTACCCAGAAGTCTTCGCACCATAGCGCAGATCTGCTGGAACTGAGGCGTAGTGGAATGGGTCCCCCTGCCTGTAGGTAATCCGTCAATAAAGGACACTGGTCCTTTTTATGACCAGACACCTGACATCTTATGCACCAGAGGTCCGCGCTGACTCCTTTTCCCCATTCCGTCTGTAAGCTTTGTATTTCCATGTGCATGGCTCTGAGTTGCTCTTGAATTTGCTGCACTCCCCCCAACATGTTGTCCCTAGGCATGCCTTCGAGTTTCATGGCATCTTCCAAGGATTTTTCCTGCGATTCAAAGGTCAGTGGCTCATTGGTATGCATAAGTGAGGTAGCAACATAGTGATGAACCATTCCATGTGCTGTTTGTCATCGTACTTGAACCCTCCTTCCCTGATCGTTTTCTTTAACCGTTGATCGGCCTCCCATAATGACTCAGATGCACCTTGCTTGAAGTCTTTTACTTTTGCTACCAACTGAGAGTAAGATTTTGTCTTTCGAAATTATTGTTTTAGGGCATCCTTAACATCTTGAAGTGATGCGCTCCTGTTCTGAGATATATACCGCATAGACCAGTCCAAAGCCCTTTCTTCGAAGGTCAGGGAAAACTGTGCCCTTTTCATAGTATCACTTACCACCCCTTGCATAGTCCACATCAAGTCGGCTACGAACCAAAACCGCTCCATGTCCTCATCGACTGCGCCTTTAAAGGTAGGTAATTTCAAGTGTACTGCCATGCTTTCCTCTGGTTTGCTTCCCGAAGTTCCGACGTTGGAGTAACTGACGTGTAGAAATTTGAATAACTGATATATTATTCACTGAGATTCTCCTGATCACACACTATTTTAACTTCATGCACAATACATAATCTCTTCTACCATTGATCATTAATTGCAGAAATAAAAACAATCGCATGCGCACATTAAAACCATAAACAATCACACATATGAACACAATATTTTATGGGAAAGCTTAAAGCTGAAAAAACCCAACTATCTTTATATTATATGTCATAGAGATCATGTAACAATCATTATACAAAGTTCCTCACAAAGCTCTCAGTACAATCTCCAATTGCTACACACTAATCAAGCCCGATCTAGCAAATCACATGCTCCAATCTCTACCACCTGATAGCCTGCCTCTATTGCGCAATCACTGCTGAAGAATGGCTCTGAATGAACTCGAATTGGTCCAGAATTTCTCACGCAATCCTCATTGGCATCTCCAATCACTGGTTGTTGAAATCATGCAACAATATAGTCACAACTGATAGTCACACTGATCTTTCACCTACCTCTTCACTGGTCTCCACTGAAACTGTCTATGCACTATAGTTAACTGATGTATTCTTTAGTTGATTAATGAGTTAATAATTAGTGAATTAATTAATAATTAATTCACACCACTCTCACTAGTGTATCAATCAGTTAGACTAGATTCAACTAGCTCAACTATGTTTAACTCAGTTAAACTGAACACAACTCCATCAACTAGCTCAATAACTCCACCAAAATTTGTCACATGAGTTCTAACTGAAGTATCCATGCAATAGATCCACTTAACCCTTAGGAATAGCGTAATTCATTCTGTCAGCTCCTGTGCCACATCTGTGCACTTAAATAAAGTTCTCCAAGAGAATAAGATAATGTTTATAGTCCAAATATTATTAAGAGCTAATAATATTCGACATATCTATTTTTAGACTGGCAATCTAAAAATAGATTCCGCCCAATATGTCTAAAAATAGAAGTCCATCTATTTTTTCCGACTTGACCAACCATCCACAAATAGCATCCTGCAACTCATAGAACATGATCGACATGTCTAAAAATAGACATAGTCTAAAAATAGACTTGCGCCAAAAATAGCCTGTGGGCCCACTTAGTGAAGGCGACTTCTTTCCACTAAGCTCATCATCTTGTTGCAATCTCAACATGACGGGACCTTGCGCAGGTGCTTTCTTCGACGAGCTACAAGCAGAGTGAGCCTCTACTCGATCGGTTCGATAGTACTTACCGCTCCGTGTTGTGCTGTCTCCCAAAGTAGTTCTCATTCATCTTCGCGTTAGATCTACACTATTCGCTTGTCATTACCGATCCCTTCCTCATTTCTTCAGGTCCCGACAACGGAACCATTTTTTGTCTTGAGGGGTCCTCACCTAGGTTTGGTGTGCAAGGTTTGCCAACAAACTGTTGGAAATATTGTCATTGATGGCAAAATAATTGGAAAAGAAGGAGCATGAGAAACAGTAACTAGGAACAGAGGAAGCAATGTATTGTAGCAGAGGCACAAAGGCATTATGAGCATGAGGTAGCAAGGCAACATAGAAGGAATTGCATCGAGAAGCAGAGGCAGAGGCTGAGGCATTATTCCGAGGTTTACTACCCCAGCTGGTTGATACACTAAATAAGTACATTCCGGGAATCGTAACCCAGGCTAGAGGCCCTTATCGCATCGGAGCATATAAGGCCAGCAGAACAAGTTAACAAGAGGATGCGAGTGAGATTGAAGCCTGGACCTGATGGGCATATAAACCAGGATTAATAAGTGTTTGAGTTCCATTTTTAATCGCATCGGAGAAAAACTGTGCAGCGGAGTGTTTATTAAAAGACTTGTGATTGCGAGGAAAATCTGGACCCGATGAATCAATGAACTATATTTGAAATATGGTTGAATTATGATAGAACACTATTTTGAAACTGCGAGCGGGTTTATGAAGCCGGATTTCCCATATCGCATCGCCTTTCGAAGATAAGTGGTTTTTCGAGTTGGGGAGTGATTCCATAGAACGGGCGACACGCGTCCCTGTACGACTCCACAAAATCGCTTGTCACTACCCACCATCGTGCGTTATTGTTCGACCCAGGATGCCCAGCGAAATTTTTGAGCGCCGTTGATCTGGGAAGGAGTCATCGGACGGTGATCGCTTGATGAATATGTGCGAAGATTAACCAAAGTACGGAGCGGGAATTTGATTGGGTCGTTGATCATATATGTGGGCCCAATCTAAATTATATTAATTGGGCCTTTTCAAATTAATATTTGCAGGTTTAACCAAGGTTGTTTAAATTAAATATAAACTATGACGAAAAGTGATTGGGCCATCATTTTTACTCCAAAGTTGGTGGAACGTATAAACCTGGGGGTCGACATATGAAGGTCATTACTAAAGGAAGTTGATTATGTGAAGTTGGCGAAATATGAGACATATGATGTAATAAACGCGCGTTAACATATGCACATAAACTTGGGGTCGATATATATATATATATATATATATATATATATATATATATATATATATATATATATATATATATATATATATATATATATATATGCCTTGGGGAGTTCATAGCAAAAGGAGGAATTAGATTAATATCTCAATCTCAGATTGAGATATTAAAAAGCCTTAGTTTAATTAATTGCCTGACCAAGAAAATAGAACAATGAGAAGTTGTTTGGGGTTTGGGTAGACCCCGCTGGATTATCTAATTGATCCCGTCCAGGAATACCATCAGCAGTTTGTTGGTTTTGACTCATGGTTTTAATAAAGGCAAAAACTATATAAGGAGAGGAGAATTATAGTACAAGGTGTGCATGCAGAGGGGTTGATAACGAATAAATCTCTTTAAGAGATATCTGCATGATTGAACTCTGATAGATCTGAATCTACGATGCACCTGTGGATTCGATGAAGGTTCAAGATCTCTAGATCTAGAAATGATGAATCTCTAAGATCTATAAAAGAAATGATGAAGACCTGCTGCAAGTCTGATGTACAAATTGAATAAATTTGGTGAATCTGAGGGTTGAAGCCTTTAGTATGAGAGTGGAAGTTTTCTGCCAATAGAAGCTGGTGTTAAATCAGGGGGTTGGAGCTCCCTTCTAGTATTTACTGGAGAATGAGAGAAGGTTGTAGCCTTCTACAGGTTGGTGCCTGCGTGCTGGTATAAGTCTGCGCCAGTAAAAAATTGTAAGAAGTTTTCTTTATAGTAAATATTGAAGATAGAGACAACAGCAGCGGTGGTTTTCTCTCGAATTGGGTTTCCACCTTAAATACTGGTGTTCATGTGTGTTGCTTGTGTGTGATGGTTGATTCTATTATTACTGCTCATGCTTACTGCTTACTAAACATCTGATGAATGAATGATGCAATAATCTAAGTAAAGAATTAAATTCATAAAAAGTAAAATGTTTTCCAGTCAGCTCTAAACACTGATTCACCCCCCCCCCTCTCAGTATTTTTCCCAACACAAACCCCTATACTACTGGCCCTTTCGGCAGTGACCTGCTTGCGCAGGCCAAAGTCTCACCCGAAGGAGTATGGATGGGTGCTGGAACTAGGTTTCCGCACCCTGAGAAAGGATAGGTAAGGCAAGCAGAGCTGCGCTAGGTCTTGTAATTCCCAGACTACCTCATTCTACGCAGGGTTAATTAAGTCTCTATTCACATCCACATGCACTAGATATATAGTTATATGCTTTTTATAACATCAACATAGCAGTAAATAAACAGAACAAAATAGATCTAGATCCAAGAACGCAAGTACACAGATCTTCGCATATTAAAAACAGAAAATGCACAATACAACATCTATTAGCAATTCACATAGAAGTACTCACAGATTCAGTTCTCTAACAATCCTTCGTATTCATTCATTCATCAATTCTTCCTTACAATTCCCTTCCCGACCTACGCACACAGCAGCAGGGTCCACACACAGCTGGACTTGGATCTTTGCGCACATAGCCAATAGGAGTCCTTTCCCCAAAACCCAAATAGACATCTTAAACCACAAATCGCATCAATAGCTCATCATTTCTTATTCTCTACAATAAAAAATGCATCTCTATTTATAACAATCTAGCCTCGACTTTCCCATGGTTTTCGGACCCCTAGTTTACCATTTCACCCATTACAATGCTTTTCAGGGCTTTGAACCACCCCAAAACCCCTGCGCTAGACTAAATATAATAAAAAATATTCAAAATGGACTAGTTTCGCAGCTTGTTAGGAGACCCCGTTACGACAAAACTGCTGATTTATATTTTCAACTTGTATGGGTTCATTATGGCTTGTCTACTTCTATGTTTAGTGACAGGGATTCCACATTTGTTGGGAATTTTTGATCCAATTTATGGAAGATGATGGACACCAAGTTGAAAAATAGTACTGCTTTTCATCCGCAAATTGATGGCTAAACAGAGGTAGTGAACAGAACCATTGTACATCTTTTGAGATGTTATTGTAGCAAGCATCCCAAGCGTTGGGATGAGCACTTGCATTACATTCAACATGCTTACAACCATGCCAAGCACTCTTCTACAAATACATCACCTTTTGAAGCTTTTTTTGGGTATTTGCCTAAGTCACCTTTAGATTTCATTCTTGAGAAGGATGTTGCCATTGATGGGCATAGTGACATTGACAACGCTCACATGTTCATTGAAAGAATTCATCTCATACATCAGCAAGTTCAAGAACAACTTGAAAAGAGTCAAGGCAAGTACAAGGAGAGGCATGAAAAACACAGAGTTGATCATAAGTTTCAATAAGGAGATGAGGTATGGCTGCAAATTAGTAAGGAAAGAATTCATGGAGAAGGCACTGTATTGGGTTCTATTTCATTGTTTAAGGTGAAACAAAAGCCATTTCTATCTATTTTCTATCTTTTGAAGCTAAATTTACAGTTTGTTTTTCCTATTGAGGCATATTTTTACCTGTGTAACCATTTTGAGAAAATTAATAGAGCAAGGACATGCCATTGGGGAGCCTTGGACCGACAGATGTAGCCCAGGAGGGGTGAACTACATCAACAATTTAATGTGTTATGTGATGGTGAATTTTACTTGCTGTGTATTTCTGCTGTGATATGTTAAACAATAAATTTACTTAACTAATCCTCACACTGAAAACTCAATTACATAACCAAAACTACTTTGTTTAACTTGCAAATCATGGAGAACACTTTTCACACTAAATTATATCAGAATGGATACTTTGCATAGCATTACAAATATTCCATTCAGATCAATTTAGCTTAGGTTAGTGCTTTGGAATAGGTTTTAATTAGCTTTCCAAAGTATATAAAACAAACAATAATATCTTGCGGTAAGGAAAAATTCCAATTGTTTCAATTATGCTCTGGGAAGCTCTTCTTAAAAGAGTCAAGCATGAGATCATGTTGAACCTAGTGAGGTAATTGTACCTATCTCATTGGAAAAGATAGAAGATGTGCACGTATTACAAACGGTAAACCTCGGATTGACCATTGTCAAGGAGCTTGGGGTCACTTGTTGGCAAACCTCAGATTTACCGTGTTAAGGAGCCTTCAAGGGGATTGAGCTTTATACTCTGCCCTTGTGTGTATATCAGATCGTAGATTGTTCTCCCAAGTGCATTTGTCTCAGTTGGTGACCTTAATGGAAATAATATTTAGGATTTTTCCCAAGGTGACAGTGGAAGGAAGGTCCCACTATACCTAGAGCAGACATTGACTAGAATCACTTGGACTTTCCGGAGGGTAATCTTCACTTCGAGATGGCATAGTGGAGATACTTGCACTAGAATATTTCATTAAGCAACTTTTCAGGGTAACTTCAACAACCGCTAGTTTTTCACATTGACCTCTGCGACGTTGGATTTCATCACCAACTAGTGATTTTTCTGTGAAAACAAATTGTTTGTGTGTGGTTTGACTCCTAAATTTGATAGCGCATGTTCATTTGTTTGTTTTTAGTTTTTAGAGACCTTAGGTGTGGATTGTGAATTTGAATTTTTAATATTTTTTTTAATTGTTAATAAATTCACTGAAGTTGAATCTAATGGCAACCGTTCCGAAATTTACCAACCAAGGAACCCCTCTTAATGAGAATCCTAGTAATTTTCATTTCTTTGGAAATGTTGGTCCTCCTTATATGGCTACATTTTCATTACCTGGATTTACCATAGGTTTACCGGTATGGTTATTTTCAACTTCGTTGTCCTCGAATACTCAAATTGTTCCACCTTAACCCGATGCTTTACCTCAACAGAGTTCACCATCTCAACATCACCAACCACTTGTTGACCCTTTACCTTCTTCGCCCAACACGTCTTCCTCCCTTTCTCCCTGTTCGCTTGGTAAAAGACTTCATGCTAGTAACTGGGTGGCTAAGAAGAAGAGGAAAGGGAAGAAGAAAAAGAAGCAAGATAAGAAGGAAATCAACCAACCAACCATGGCTATAAGTGTTAGTAGTATTGAGGAAAATACAACATGCATCGTAAACCCAAATACCCTTGCAAACTTTGTAAGGGTGACAACTTCCTTATCAATTGTCCTGGTATTCCAAAGGGCTTGGAAGTATGGTTAGGAAGGTCCTATCAACTTACCGTTGATCCATCAACCAATGATTGTCAAGTTCCTGGGAAAAAGGGTAAAGTTAGGTTTCCTTGTAGGTTATGCAAAGGGAGTCATCAAACTCACATTTTCCCTCACATGGATGAAGCCCCAAAATTGTTGGAAAAGCTTCCTATTCCACAACAATAACTTCCAACTGGTTACCATAAAATTTCTCCCAACCTACTATCATTAGACGAAGTGATTGATATAATTTCAAGTACGGTCAGTCCCACTCTTCCATTGGAGAGTGAAACTCCTATTACTCAGGTTGATGATTAATTATTTGATCAAGTGGTCGAATTAATTTCACATCCGGTCGATCCCACTCTCCCTGTAGAGAGTAAAATTCATACTGCTAAGGTTATTCTTGTTACATCAAATTCTTCTATGCATGGGGGAATTTCACATGTTCCTATAGAACCCCCTCCAAGTACCAAGGTCTTTTCCTTTGATTGGAATAGACTAACAGAACCTCATCTTCCTTCCTCCATCCATTTCCAAATCATTTTGAAGGCTTCTGGTAAGAATGTGCGTCGCACAAATGTAGATGAAGGTGCTTCTGTTAGTATTTTATCCTCAACTTCTTGGCAAGATTTGGGTTCCCCTCAGCTTGTACCTGTTAAAAAGAATCTATCGTATTTTAACAGAACCATTAGTGAACCTTTAGGGATCCTTCCAAAGTTTCCTATTACCTTGGAAGAAAAAATTGTCTGTATTGATTTTATGGTAGTCCAAAGCCCCTTGGATTTTAATTTAATCCTTGGGTGAGACTATGTCTATGCAATGAAAGCTATCATATCGACACTCTTTTGCGTGATGTATTGCCCTCACAATGGAAACATTGTGACTATTGACCATCTTTCATTTGTTAGTCTTGATTCGAATACCAATAATCTGACACCCCTGAATTTTCCTTATACAGAAGTGGTATCTACCCCACCACGGGTTAATTATGTGGCAACTAGTCCCATGTTTTCAGTTACCGATGCAAGAGAGCCTCTCACTGTTTGCTCGACTTCCTTTGACTTAGATCTGGTAATTGACATGGTGAACCCTATGGGGGAATTTGAACATGATTTTCTTATCCTTATTGAGCCCATTGACATGAGTTCCTTCCAGATAATTGTGCTTCCTTCTGATGAAGACCTCTTGGAAGCCATGATCAAGGTGTGTCCATTGAAATGTGTTTCTTCTAGTTGAAAGTCATGATCAAGACCCTAACGAGGATGGTTATTTTCCTATGTCAACCTCATTAAAAAAATGAAACATGTTCCCATGAGGATAGTTCCTTTTACCGTGTCAAACTCGTTAAAAAATGAATCAGTTCATCATGAGGAGAGTTCCTATTACTGTGTCAACCTCATTAAAAAATGAAACATGTCTTCATATGAGGATAGTTCTTTTACTGTGTCAACCTCGTTAAAAAATGAAACAAGCCCATGAGGAGGGTTATTTCTTGTGTAAAACTTGTTAAAAAATGAATCAGTTCATATTGAGCATAGTTCTTTTTTTTCTGTCAATCTCATTAAAAAATGAAACAAATTTGTATGAGGATAGTTCCTTTTACTGTGTCAACCTCGTTAAAAAATGAATCAGTTCATCATGAGGAGAGTTCCTGTTATTGTGTCGACCTCGTTAAAAAATGAAACATTTATTCATATGAGGATAGTTCTTTTACTGTGTCAACCTCGTTAAAAATTGAAATAGGCTCATGAGGAGAGTTCTTTCTTGTGTCAACCTCGTTAAAAAATGAATCAGTTCATATTGGCATAGTTTTTTTTGTGTGTGTTAAGCTTGTTAAAAAATGAAACAAAGTTCTATGAGGATAATTCTTTTACTGTGTCAACCTCATTTAAAAATGAAACAGGCCCTTATGAGGATATTTCTTTTACTGTGTCAACCTCGCTAAAAAATGAAACAGGTCACCATGAGGATAGTTCCTTTTACTGTGTCAACCTCGTTAAAAAATGAATCAGACAATGAGCATAGTTCTTTTCATGTGTCAAGCTCATTAAAAAATGAAACAAATACTCTCCTAATTGAGTCGAGTCTTTGATTATATCTCGTAAGTGTCAAGTAGAGTCTTTCATTTTATCTCGTAAATGAACCTTCATTCCATCTGTTGGTGTCCTGTGATTTAGAAAATTGGCATACTAAATGACAAGACAACATCAGAACCACATTGGAATCGTAGGATCTAGCCCTCCTGGATTCAGAGAGGGATATCTCTACATATGTTTTCAAAGGATATATCTTTAAGGCTTATGATATGATATTAGGCTAGTTATGAAAGTACAAGGGGTTTGTTTGGTTGTTGGTTGGGAATCCTTAAATGAGAAGGTCATGTGAAGCGAAGGAGGAAATAAGTGGAAGGATATTTCAGCATGGGAAGATAGGTCAAAAAACAGTGCTAAACCATTGGGCTATGGAGTCATAAAAGGGTTTACTTGCACAACAACTATTCAAGGGTTTTCAAAGGGCAAGTCATCTATACTAGAAGAATTTTTAAGTTGAGTTTGTGGTATGGAACATTAATAAGTGTGGTGAAAGAAGCAAACATAGAAGAAAAAAAAGGGCAGCCTAAGATCAGGTAAGGACTTTTAACGTATACTACTTTTGACATACTCTCAAGGGAAAAACATTTAAGATAAACATAAAAAGTATCCTAAGATCAAGTAAGGAATTTTAAACTATCTTTCTTTCGGCTTACTTTTATGGGAAATCTTCAAAACAACTGTTTAAGACTAAACAAGGGATAGGGCTAACCATAAACTTCCTTGATTAGGACTCTACTTAGCATGCAGTGAAAATATTGTTGAAGAACAACATCTCAAGTTCTACTCAGCAAGACATGGGCTCACCAACACTCCTTGACTGGTTATACTCTATTGAAAATTATTCCCAAACACACATTTAGAGGAAAACATAAAGATAAATCTTATTAGTCATAATTAGGGTATTTTCAGAAGTAAATCCTAATCTATACTTGCTGTTCTTTATCAGAGAATATGAACAAAGTGGAAACATAAAGAGGATAACAATAACAGTAAGAAAAACATCACCAATGATTTAGATCAGGATCCAGTGAATCTACTTGTATATTGATGTGCAAGACCAGTTACATACTTCAATTCCAATAGCTTTTACAGTCCAATTCTTCTCTTCCCAGCCTACTATATTACAACTACTCAGTAACTCTTACTCAATAACAGTTCAAAAAATTAACAATTTTCCAACCTTTTACAATGAATTTTCTGTGAATACATATAGGTGTCGAGAGGAAGAGTGTTGCAGAAATGGTGATAAATATTAATTAAGATAGAGAGGGAGAGGTATCCGAATGCCCATTATTCTTAATGACCATAGCATTAACTGATTGTACCATTTTAGTAGTTTTTCCTGTCTATGATGCATATCTGGTAGGCTAATAATAACTCCGAAGTGTGTTCTTTGAAACTAATCGTGGCCTGAAGTACTCTATTTGACCTCTATGACAAGTAAACTGTCATTTTTTGGGTTTTGCAGCCCCATGACTGTGCAATAACTGTTCTGATGGTTTTAAAGAGTTTCTACCATTAGGATGGATGTCATGGTGTTTTTGAAAGGAAAAGTAGACTACAGGTGTCCTTTTGGTCCTTTGGCAAAAGAAATACTTCAATGATCTAGCATTCTAAAGTCATCTTACACGGATTTTTCTTTGGCTTTATCTGTCTCAACTATGCTTTATCCTTTGATTGCAGATTAATCTTTGATCTTTAACTTTTATGCTTAACCATTTAACTTTCGCTGATCTTCTCTGTTTTCCTTTGTGTACAGATGGCTCCTTTACTGCGCTGGAGGGTTTGTTGAATGACCAGTGTTGATGATGCACTGGATACACTTGGAGATTAAATCCATCTATGTCTCTTTACTGGACTGTGGGACAACTTTCACAGCTTGTTCGCCATTAAATCTGCAACACAAAAAAACTAGTTATAAAATCTTGCGTTTCTTGGGTTTAACTTCTTCAGAAGGCTCAACGAGGGGTTATGGAGCAGTGTGGAAGCAAGGTGAAAGCAGCAGGGAAAGGTTTCATGGCGCAAAACCATGAAAACCAGGGTTCAAACTAAGTTTGGCAGGAAGAACTGGAAAAGCGGTTTTGGGGAATATCGGAGGTGGTATTCACGTGGGGCATGGGCAGTAAATGGTATTGGGCCAAATGAATGCAACACAGGTGGATGGGTGACGTGTGTCCCTTGAAAACCACCCAATTCGTGTTCAAAGTGCACGAAGGAGAATGGGGAGAAAAATGGACGCGAAACGAGATATGGGCCATTAGATCTGGGGGGTGCAGATCTACGATTGAGACTGAACGCGGAGGGATAAGAGTATCACTGTGGGAGGAGATGGTGGGGCCGGGTGGACGCATGCTTCTGGGAAAAAATTTCCTTTTCTTCATCGAAAATGGGATTAGAGCGTTATGGAGAAACGAATGCGAAAATGCCTGTGGGCCATTGGATCTGGGGGGGGCCAGATAAACAATGGAGATCACAAGGAAACATGATGGAAAGGCCCCAGCGTGGTCGGGTTGGACCAACAGGATTACATAGAAAAATGAAAGAAAATATGTATTGCAGGGGAACTTTGAGGTACGGACGAGATTGTGGGCCGGGTGCCTCCGCAGTCAATCTGGATCGTTGGATCCAGATCTCCCATAGTCCAAGGAGTCAATTGCGGGGGCACTCATATAGTTTACCTTTGTGCTGAAAGTGCCCGCGGGTGGAAAAAGAGGTGAATCAATGCGGGCCGTCAGATCTGTGAGATGGACAGCGAAGATTTACTCGGCAGATCGGCAATCGACGGAGAAGAGGGTCCGAGGAGGAAGAATTTGGAAGTTGCGATGGCCAATGGAGGAGAGTGATTACGATAGTGCGACGGAGCGAGAGTCGTTGGATCAGGGAGAGATAAACAGTGGGGATGCGATCGGGAAAGTGCATCGGCGAGGGAGAAAGGTTTGGGGAGGAGGAAAATGCGATGGCCAATGAGCGCGAACCGTCCTATCAGGTGGAGATCGACGGTGGAGATTGAATCGGGGGATCGCATCGGCGGAGAAAAGGAAATCAGAAGGGAAAAGGGGTGAGGCCCTATGCGATGGAGCGATGTGATGGAGGAGGAGCGATGGCTGTTGGATCTGAAGGAATGGACGGTCCAGATCAAATCAGGAGATCGACCATCGATGGAAAAAGAGTTTGGGAATGAGGAAACGGGGATCTCCGATGGCCGATAGACGATGGGCTTTAGCACTCAATTATGGAGGTGGTATTATGGTGGAAAAAGGGGCTCGGGCTTAAGCGAAAGGGGCTTAAAGCCTTATATTAAAAATGAAGGATTTTGGACAGAAAATGAAGGTTTTTGAGGATTTTGGGAGGTAACGATAGGCTAGAAAATGGGGTTTAAAACCAAATAAAGTAGATTTATAAGGTTTTATGGGGATTTTGAGGAAAAATAAAGGGTAAAAATGGGAAAAATGGGTGAAATGAAGGGGTTTTTAGAGGGATTTTCCAAAGTAAAAATTGATGGAAAATGGGTCTGAAAACAAACTTTTCTTTGGGACAGTAGGGATTTTCTTTGAAGGTTTTGAAGTGAAGATACCAGTGGAATGGATCTTTTGGACAAGGGACAACAAGGCTTCAAGAACTCACAATTTTTCTTTAAAACTTGTTTCTTGAAGACTAAAGACTTGTTTTAGCCATCATCAGTTATGACCAATGGTAGATTGAATGATGTAAGGGCCTTGCCATAAATTTTCAAACTTGCCATGTTTGCCCTTGTCTTCTATCCTGGAATCCCATTTGAGTACTTTGTCACCAATATTGAAATCACTGGCCTTTTTCCTCTTATCAAACAACTTTTTGATATTCTCTTGTACTTTCTGTGCTCTGTTATAAAATTCTTCCCTGGTTTGCTGAAGATGTATGGTCTAATTTATCCTTCTCATCATGCTATCTTCCTCTAATTGTATTTCTCGGATCAATTTCATCACTGGCACTCCTAAACTGATATGAAAAACTACATCTTCTCCATAAACCAGCTGATAGGGAGACATTCCAATTGATTTCTTTGTTGTCAATCTATCTACCCATAAAGCATGTACCAACTTGTTGTGCCATGACCTCTAATTTTCTTCCAGTAGATTATTTATTATGTTTATCAGGCTCTTATTTGAAGATTCTGCTAACCCATTACCTTGAGGGTAATAAGCTGTGGAATGACCAAGCACAATTTGATATCTGTGATAGAAATCAACCATCTTTTTAGAACCAAATGCAGCAGCATTATCAGTGATGATTTTCCTAGGACAGCCAAATCTAGACAGGATATGGTCTTCAAGGAATTTTATGATAACTGAGTCTGTGGCATTCCTAGAAGGGATGGCTTCTATCCATTTGGTGAAATAATCAGTGGCTGTTAGTATCCATCTATGCTATGCAGATGAAGCAGGATGGATTTCCCCAATGAAGTCTAGGCTCCACTATTGAAAAGGAGCTTCAACAGTGATTGGTTGCAAGGGTAAGGGAAACATTTTTCTCTTACCTTCAAAGATTTGGCATTTGTGGCAGGCAACTATCATTTTGTAGACATATTTAAAGAGGGTGGGCCAGTAATAACCAACTCTAAGGATTTTATTAGCAGTGGTTTTCCAATTGAGGTGGCCTCCACATTCTCCTTCATGAAACTCATGCTTGATCTTATCTGCATCAACCTCAGGCAAACATTTAAGAAATAAACCACTGGCATTCTTCCAGTATAAACATTTATCTAAAATTCAGTAATTAACAGCCTTTAACTTCAATAATCTTGCCTTTGTTTTGGACAAACCAGGAGGGGCATTGAGATTAGTAAACACATACAAAAAATCAGCATACCAAGATGAATTGAGGAAATGATCCTCAATAAGTGGGGCTGGTAATTCTTCCTGCCCATCTAATGCATCTATCATAATTATATCAAGTGCTTGCAAGTTGGATTCATCCATTAATTGTGCCAGCCCTTGACTCTTGATGAGTTTAGTGGGTTTAATTTTCAAATCATATTCCAATATTAAAAAAATCCACTTTCCTCTTTTGCCATCAGGGTCTTGTGACAAAATGTCTTTTACCACTATATGAGGCAAAAATGCAATAATGTGAGAGTGTAAGATATAAAATTTGAAATCCTTCAAGGCTTTGACCAAAGAATAGGCCTATTTTTCCATGATATTATATTTCAGAGGTGCATCTCTTAATGCCTTGCTGAAAAATGCAATTCGATGCTCTTGTCCTTCTGGATTTTTTTGTAATAGGACAACATCCACAGTATGTTCTGATGTAAATGAAAATATGAGGAAGTCCTTAGTGAAATCAAGACTGATAAGGACTGGTGCTTGGGTGAGTGCATGTTTGACCAGTTCAAAGGATTTCTTTGCTTCTAAGGTCCATTTAACTCCTATCTCTTTCTTTAGCATGTTTGTCATATTCCTAAGGAGTTCTGCCAGGTTGGGTATGAACCTTCTCAAGAAATTAATCTTTCCGATGAAAGATTGAAGTTATTTGATGTTTTTGGGGTGATTGATTTGCAATATACCTTCAACCCTTTTTGGGTCTATTTTGATCCATTTTTTATATATGATATGACCAAGAAGTTTACCTTCTTGGAGACCAAATAATGTCTTCTTGGGATTTAAAGATAGCCCAAATTTTCTACATTTATCAAATACCTTTCTTAGGTGTACTAGGTGTTCTTCATCTATTTTGGAATAGACTGTAATGTCATCTAAATAAATCACAATGAAGTGGCCTATTTCTTCTGAGAAAGTAATATCCATGGCTCTTTGAAAGGTGGCACCTGCATTCATTAATCCAAAAGGCATTTTCACATACATGAAAGTGCCCCAAGGAGTAGTGAAGGCTATCTTCAGTTGGTCTTCAGGGAGTACCAATATTTGATTATATCCTGAAAATCCATCTAGCAAAGAAATCCTCTTAGAACCAACTACCCTTTGTAAGATGTGATCCATTTTAGGTAAGGGCTAGTTGTCTTTTAATGAGGCTCTGTACAAGTTCCTAAAGTCAATACAGAGCCTTATTTCTCCTGTTTTATTTCTTACAACTACAATATTAGATACCCACTTTGAGTATCTCACAGGAACAATAATTCCAGTATCATACATTTTCCTAATTTATTTCTCAACTAGAGGTAACTGCATAGGGTTTATTCTGCGTAATTTTTGTCTAAATGGTTTCTGGTTTTCTTTAAGTGGTATCTTGTGCTGAATGGTCTCTATGTCATATGCCTTTAAATACTCATAGCTCCAAGCAAATACATCAGAAAACTATTTAAACAACTCAATATATTTCAGTTTCATGTGAGCTGAAAATGTTTTAGATAACTTGATCATTTTAGGCTTGTCTTTACTGCCTATATTGTATTCCTCAATATCAGATTCAGTGGGTTCTATTGTTGGTTTCTTGGCAACGTCATTAAAATCAAACAAGTCTTCTAGAGGTGCTAATCCTAGGTAAGCCTATGTCTTTATATTGTAGTACCTCTATGTCTTCTTTTCCTGAGTTTATGTACTCTTCTATTTGATTTTCAAATTCTCTGGTTAGCAGATTAATTTCTGCAATGGGAGAAGGTTATTTTTCAACAGGATGTTCCTCATTAATATAGTATTTATCATACTTTGAGCCTGAATTTGGCAATTCAAACTCATCTCTGAACTGCAGAAAGTCTTCTATCTATTTATCTCCCTCAAATACCTACCAATACTTTTCATTGTTTGGGACAACTGATCTATATTTCACTTGGACTGTGAACTTTTTGTTGTCATAAGGCCTTTGGCATGAACTGGCAGCACAAACTAAACCATTGGCAAGAATCTTTTGGTCTCTAGGGACAAAAACAAGTTCATATTCCTCAAAAGTTTTCAAAAGGTCCATAGCATCATTTCTATATGCTCTTAGTCTTGGATGTTTGGCAGTGTACTCTCCATTTATTTGTCTAATGATCAGTTCAGAATCTCCATGAACAACTATCCTCCTAGCTCCTAATTTCTTCAGTAAATGTAGTCCTAAGAGGAGTGCTTCATACTCTGCTATGTTATTTGTGCATTGGAAGTTTAACTTGTATGAATGGATTTCAACGTGATTATTCTCTGTGTTGTGGAGCCACACCCCTGCTCCTGCACCATTTCTATTACAAGACCCATCAAAACTCATACTCCAAAGAGGGATAGTTTTAGACTTGTTGTTGTTTTCATTCCTGTCCCCTTTGTCCTATGTGTTTTGACTGTCATTATGCAGTTTTATGGGTTCTGCAACATGTTTATGTTGGTCTTGTTTCTTAAATTTTTCATGGATTTCAGGCCTTTATTCTTGACTCTCATGACTTGCACTAAGCTAGTGGACAGTGGGCTATTCATACTTTTTATTTTGTTTGTTGTAATTTTCAGATTTGGCAAACTGTTTGAGATCCTCTCCTCCTATGTTTTCTGTTATGTTGGGTGATTGCTCACTTTCCAACTCTAGCTCATCAAATCTTTCATAATTGTAAAGAATGAATGAGTCTAGGTCAGTATGGATAGAATAAAGAGGAGATTTTTCTGACTTTTCTTGACTACTCACCGTAAATTTCATGAGTGATTCCCTATAAATTCTTCTAGGTTGACTGAAGACAGGAATGGTGGCATATGTCATGTCCATTTGCATGGTTCCTTGAAGCTTAGCACCCCACGATCTTGAAAGAATCATGCCATATTTGGGGGGCACATCATCCACTACCACATCTATCACCATGCATTTGGCTGGGATTTGTGTCAAGTTTACACAAAGTTCTTTGATTAGGCCTAAGCATTTTACTCTCTTGGAGTTGAAAGAATACAAATATTTATATGGTCTGGTTATCTCAAGGCCTAATATCTCCATGATTAATTTAGGCATGAGGTTATGTGAAGCCCCTGAATCATGCATAGCATTGTGTAAAATTTTGTCATGGATATTCAAACTGACATATAAAGGAGGGACCACTCCTTCTTGGAACTTTCCTTCAATTTTAGGACCAAATAAAAGGGCTGGCTGATCATCATTTAAGTTGAAAGAGTCATTATTTTCTTCTATGTTCAAAGCTTTTAACACTTGACATTTATATACATCTTGAGTGACTAACTCAGTGAGGGGGACAGAGATATTGATTTTAGAAATTTCACTTTCCAAATTGAAAGGGAATTGATTCTTTGAAAGACTCAAATCTGTCTTGTTAGTCACTAACTTATCAGCAAAATCAGCTTGCTAGTTTTTACTATGTACATTAGTTAAAATTGTTTTTACAGGGGTACTAGCTGAAGTGCTAGTGCTGCTAGGGTCCATGCTCTGTTTGTCAGTGGTTTGAGTGCTTTTTCCCTTGTTTTTACCAGAACTTTCAGCTGTTGTTTTGTTGCTTACAACAACCTTTCTAATCACTCTTTCAGATCTTTTTTTTGCAACAGTTTTAGAGGTCTTTGTTTGGGGAGTTTCTTGGTTCTTTTTTCTCCTGAGGTCATATTGCTTGTGGACCTCCATGATGGCATTCTCAAAGCCTTGCCTATAGTCCTCAGATTCTAAGCCTTCATTATCATAATTTGTATATGTGGCCTGGTCATCCTCTGTGAAAAAGGTAGAGTCTTCATTACTCACTCCCAGCATGTTTATAACAGTTTCCTTTGGCTCTTCTATCATTCCCTCATCTTCATCAACATATTTTTCTTGAAATGGAGGTCTGATTTGTTGATCAACATCTCTTTGTCTAGTCTGAGGGGGGTTTCTCCTAAATTTCCGGTTCTGATTTTTAGGCTGGTTCCTATTCTGAGAATTTGTTTGGACATCTAACCTCTCCATCATCTTTTATAACCTGTCCATTTTCTTGGCTAGATGGTATAATTTTGAGTCAGATGTGGAGGGTGCAATGTCTTCCCTATATGTTACACTATTTTTAGCCCTCATCTTAGCTCTCTTCTTAATCATATTTTCTTCCACACTAAGAGCTCCCTTCTACATGTCTTCTAAATTCAAGGGATCCCTTTCTCTTAGTTGATAGACCATTTCGAGATCAAATCCTTCAGGGAATTTAGCCAAAGCTGAGCCTTGTGGAGGTTTCAAGTCTGGGGGTAGTGCGTTATAAACACTATTGAATCTGGTGCAATAATTCTGAACACTTTCCCCAGTGTTTCTCTTGAGGTTGTTGTAATCTGACAGTATTTGGAGAGGGTTCTTCCTAGTTTCCCATTTGTTTATGAATGTTTGATGTAGATAAGGGAGATCATTTATACTATTAGGAGTTAAAACCTTAAACCATTTCTTGGCTTCTCCTCCTAAACTTTGGGCAAATATTCTCATCTTAATGGTTTCATATTCTATTTCCATATAGTCAAAGGCATCATTCATTTTATCTACGTGCTGTTGAGTAGTAGTGGATTCATTTCAGGTGAAATGGGGAATTCTGGATTGATATTCATTGGGTAAAGGAACCAGAGGTTGTGGTAACACTATGGGAGCATACCATGCTGCCATGATAGGATTTTGTGGGAGGAATGGAGTGGTTTGAATAGTGGGTATATGGATGACATAAGTGCTTTGTCCAGCAAGACTGCTGAGCAGATTTGGGGTGAGAGAAACCAAAGTTATGAATGAAATGAAGATCAGGAGGTGTGGATGGAGGGGTTTCTCTGCTGCTAATATGTTGGCCACTATGTTGTGGTGAAGTTGGAGGCTCAAATTCTGTCTGATCTATACCACTAAGTGACTTGGTTCTTAGTAGTCCTCTTGAAAAGGGTAAGTCGACTTGGGTATCTGATAGAGCTGTAAGGTCTTCAGGCATGGAGTTAGCTCTATGAATGGGTTTGAAAATAACTGGATCCCTAGATACATGAGACTTCCTAATATTTCTTTCTGGATTATCAACTATTTCAGGAGGATTTGGGTCAGGATAAGCTCTGGTATGGATTCTTCTTGAAGCCAGTATGTTAAGATTCAGACCCAAAAAGAAGAAAGTTAGCCAGATATGACAATATTTAGAGGCAAACTAGTCTTTAAAAAAGAAAACTTAATCATCAAAGTTTCCTAATCACGGGTGAGCACGATTTTGAATGGTAGTGTGGGTTGCCCCAGTGAAGTCTTTGTGAAAATAGGAGTAATCAGTAGGCCTACTGATTACTAGTGGAGTCTTTTTGTCTTTTAGGAGTTGTGGAGTTGCCAGGTGGATGATTTCAAATGTTTTAAGATGAGTTGCTATCCACCATTAGTAATTAACTACCAATCTAAGGCTGCTGTGGGTATTCTGGGGTCTTAAGGATCTCTAAGATTGAAATTTACTCAGAAGTCCCCAGTGGAGTCACCATTATGTTGGTGTCCCGTGATTTAGCAGACTGGCATACTAAATGACAAGGCAACATCAGAACCACTTTGGAATCCTAGGATCTAGCCCTCTTGGATTCAGAGAGGGATCTCTCTACATATGTTTTCAAAGGATATATCTTTAAGGCTTATGATACGATATTATGCTAGTTATGAAAGTACAAGGGGTTTGTTTGTTTGTTTGTTGGGAATCCTTAAATGAGAAGGTCATGTGAAATGAAGGAGGAAATAAGTGGAAGGATATTTCAGCATGGGAATATAGGTCAAAAAACAGTGCTAAACCATTAGGCTATGGAGTCATAAAAGGGTTTACTTGCACAAAAACTATTCAAGTGTTTTCAAAGGGAAAGTCATCTATACCAGAAGATTTTTTAAGTTGAGTTTGTGGTATGGAACATTAAGAAGTGTGGTGAAAGAAGCAAACATAGAAGAAAACAAAGGGCAACCTAAGATCAGGTAAGGACTTTTAACCTATCCTGCTTTTGACATACTCTCAAGGGAAAAACATTTAAGATAAACATAAAAAGTATCCTAAGATCAAGTAAGGACTTTTAGCCTATCTTGCTTTTGGCTTACTTTTATGGGAAATCTTCAAAACAACTATTTAAGACTAAACAAGGGACAGGGCTAACCATAAACTTCCTTGATTAGGACTCTACTTAGCATGCAGTGAAAAGACCATTCAAGAACAACATCTCAAGTTATACTCAACAATACATGGGCTCACCAACACTCCTTGACTGGTTATACTCTATTGAAAATTATTCCCAAACACACATTTAGAGGAAAACATAAAGATAAAGCTTATCAGTCAGAATTAGGGTACTTTTAGAAGTAAATCCTAATATATACTTGCTGTTCTTTATCAGAGAATATGAACAAAGTGGAAACATAAGGATGATAACAATAACAGTAAGAAAAACATCACCAATGATTTAGATCAGGATCTAGTGAATCTGCTTGTATATTGATGTGCAAGACCAGTTACGTACTTCAAATCCAATAGCTTTTACAGTCCAATTCTTCTCTTCCCAGCCTACTATATTACAACTACTTAGTAACTCTTACTCAATAATAGTTCAAACAATTAACAATTTTCCAACCTTTTACAATGAATTTTCTGTGAATACATATAGGTTCCGAGAGGAATAGTGTTGCAGAAATTGTAATAAATATTAATTAAGACAGAGAGGGAGAGGTATCCGAATGCCCATTCTGCTTAATGACCATAGCATTAACTGATTGTACCATTTTAGTAGTTTTTCCTGTCTGTGATGCATATCTGGTAGGCTTGTAATAACTCCGAAGTGTGTTCTTTGAAACTAACCGTGGCCTAAAGTACTCTGTTTGACCTCTATCCCCATGACTCTGCAATAACTGTTCTGACGGTTTTAAAGAGTTTTTGCCATTAGGATGGCTGTCACGGTGTTTTTGAAAGGAAAAGTAGACTACAAGTGTCCTTTTGGTCCTTTGGCGAAATAAATACTTCAATGATCTGGCATTCTGAAGTCATCTTTTGCTGATTTGTCTTTGACTTTAACTGTCTCAACTATGCTTTATCCTTTGAACTGTAGATTAATCTTTGATATTTGAATTTTATGCTTAACCATTTAAATTTCGCTGATCTTCTCTGTTTTAATTTGTGTATAGATGGCTCCTTTACCGCGCTGGAGGGTTTGCTGAATGACCAGTGTTGATGAAGCACTGGCTACACTTGGAGATTAACTCCCTCTATGTCCCTTTACTGGACTGTGGGATAGCTTTCACAGCTTGTTCGCCATTAAACCTGCAACACAAGAAAACTAGTTATAAAATCCCGCGTTTCTTGGGTTTAACTGCTTCAGAAGGCTTAGCGAGGGGTTATGGAGCAGTGTGGAGGCAAGGTGAAAGCAGCAGGGAAAGGTTTCATGGCACAAAACCACGAAAACTAGGTTTCAAAATGAGTTTGGCACGAAGAACTGGAAAATATGTTTTGGGGAATACCGGAGGTGATATTTGCGCGGGGCATGGGCGGTAAATGGTATTGGGCCAAATGAACGTGACACAGGTGGATGGGTGATGCGTTTCCCTTGAAAACCACCCATTTCATGTTTAAAGTGCATGGAGGGGAATGGGGAGAAAAATGGAAGCGAAATGAGATCTGGGGGGTGAAAATCTACGGTTGAGACTGAATGCGGAGGGATAAGAGTAGCCCAGCGGGAGGATATGGTGGGGCCAAGTAGATGCATGCTTCCAGGAAAAAATTTCCCTTTCTACATTGAAAATGGGTTTAGTGCGTTATGGAGAAATGGATGCGAAAATGCCCGTGGGCCGTTGGATCTGGGGGGGGGGGGGGGGAATATCAACAGTGGAGATCACGAGGAAACACAATGGAAGGGCCCTAGCGTGGTCAGGTGGGACCAGCGGGATTACATAGAAAAATGAAAGAAAACATGTATTGAAGGGGCACTTTGAGGTACAGACGAGATTGTGGGCCGAGTGCCTCCGCAGTCAATCTGGACCATTGGATCCACATCTCCCATAGTCTAAAGATTCAACTGCGGGGGAAATCATGTAGTTGACATTTGTGCTGAAAGTGCCCATGGGTGGAAAAAGAGGTGAATCAATGCGGGGCGTCAGATCTATGAGATGGACGGCGAAGATTTACTCAGCAGATCGGCAATCAGTGGAGAAGAGGGTCCGGGGAGGAAGAATTTGGAAGTTGTGATGATCGATGGAGGAGAGCGATTACGATAGTGTGACAGAGCGAGAGCCGTTGGATCAGGGAGAGATTAACGGTGGGGATGTGATCAAGAAAGCGCATCGGCGAGGGAGAAAGGTTTGGGGAGGAGGAAAATGTGATGGCCGATGAGTGCGGACCATCCAATCGGGTGGAGATCGACGGTGGAGATTGAATCGGGGGATCACATTGGCAGAGAAAAGGAAAGTAGAAGGGAAAAGGGGTGAGGCCCTATGCGATGGAGCGATGCGATGGAGGAGGATTGATGCGATGGAGCGTGGAGAAGCGATGGTCATTGGATCTGAAGGAACATACGGTTCAGATCAAATCGAGAGATCGGCCATCGACGGAAAAAGAGTTCGGGAACGAGGAAATGGGGATCACCGATAGCCTATGGGCTTTAGCGCTCGGTTATGGGGGCAGTCTTATGGCAGAAAAAGGGGCTCGGGCTTAAGCGAAAGGGGCTTAAGGGCTTATTTTAAAAATGAAGGATTTTGGACAGAAAATGAAGGTTTTTGAGGATTTTGGGAGGTAACGATAGGCTAGAAAATGGGGTTTAAAACAAAATAAAGTGGATTTATAAGGTTTTACGAGGATTTTGAGGAAAAATAAAGGGTAAAAATGGGAAAAATGGGTGAAATTAAGGGGTTTTTAGAGGGATTTTCCAAAGGAAAAATTGATGGAAAATGGCTCTGAAAACAGTCTTTTCTTTGGGACAGCAGGGCTTTTCTTTGAAGGTTTTGAAGTGAAGATACCAGTCGAATGGATCTTTTGGACAAGGGACAACAATGCTTCAAGAACTCACAATTTTGCTTTAAAACTTGTTTCTTGAAGACTAAAGACCTGTTTTAGCCATCACCAGTTATGAAATTTTTTTATTGATGGCTAACACCATCCAACTATTAGTAACCAGTATTCTACTTAGTTGAATGAAATGAAGCTCTGGGGGCATGCGCTCTAGCAAGTTACGCTTGGGGGGCATTGAAACTTATCTCAAGCATGATTTTTTCCTTTGTTTCAAGCTTCTGTGAAAATGAAATAAACCACTCTCAAGCATAGTTTTCCTATGTTTCAAGCTTGTGTAAAAATGAAACCACTCTCAAGCATAATTTTTCCTACGTTTCAAGCTTGTGTAAAAATGAAACCACTCTCAAGCATAATTTTTCCTACATTTCAAGCTCGTGTAAAAATAAAACCTATCTCAAGAAAATTTTTCTCTGTTTCAAGCTTGTGTAAAAATGAAACCACTTTCAAGCATAGTTTTCCTTTGTTTCAAGATTGTATTAAAATGAAACCTTGAGTCCATTTTGGTTATTATTTTCAAGACTCATTAAAATCATGAAAATCTCGAGATTATTTTGATATATTTGATTCTCGTAAAACACATGAAAATGCCGAGTTCTTTTCCTACATGTAAATTAAATTGAAATTCGGCCCTATGAGTATACTCTTATAACTTTTTTGGACTCTTTAAAATTTAAAAAAAAGTGAAACCTTGGACTTCTCTTTTAAGCCCTTTTCAGACTCGCAAAACATGAAAAGATCGCTGAGTACTTGACTATTTGAAATCGTTAAAGGAAATGAACAGTCGTCCCTTTAGTATAAGTTTAGCCTTTTTCTGGACTGAAATGGATTGTTTACGAAAAAGGTATACGTTGACTAATCATGGTCAATAGATTTCTCTCCTGTATTATTTTATCCTTTTTCGGGTTTAAGAGACTAAATTTACGAAAAAGTACAACCATGGAGTTTCCTTATGTTTTTCTTCCGACTCCCTAAAACTGAAAAACACTAAGTTTCTCCTATACTGAACTCATTAAAACTTAACAGTAAAGGACCTGTCGATTAAAAACAGGACCGAACCACTCTTTCTTAGGGTTTGCTTTTAATACTAATATGGACTCATCCGAAGGATGAGCTTACACAAACAAGCAGATGTTATCCTCCTCAATCTTGTCAAAAAGAAAGAGGTACTTGCCAGTAATGGTGGGGGGAAAATAGAGAAAAGGAATCTAGTTGTCACCTTTGTTTAAAAAGCAGTATACCACTCTTGAACATGACACTTTGTCACACTTGTACCTGGGTTGGGAAAATCCTTTGTCTAATAGTAAATCAAACCACATTGAAAGTCTTTAGATGATTTTTGGGTATTAGCTTTAGGTCAATTGTCACCAAACCATCTGCAGTTTCGTTATGTGTTCAAGAGATAGTTCAAATAAACCATTCATTGCAAACATTTGTCTCCTGTAATATTCCTAAATTAGCATACAACTAATTAGAATATTAAAATATAATTTTGATTTCTTGTTTGATGAATAAGTGGGTAGGGAGACCCATAAATCTCTTTATTAGGAATAAAACCACTTCCCATGTGAAAGTGGATCATCTTTTCAGCTTAATAAAGCACCCTAAGGTGTGAACAGGGGCTAGAGAATGTGGACTGGGTCAACTTTGACCAAATCAAAAGTGTTGTCATGAAGGAGTGGCATTCAATGAGGGACAACACAGTTTTAGATGGAGACAAATTTCATTGAAGTAGTGTCATTAATGGATGGGGCTTAGGGTTTGGAAGCTCATTTCTTATAAAAGGAAGATGATGGAAACCATATTATTCATGTTATGGTATGTTATGTTTTAGATTATATGGTCTGTTTAGACATATATATTTCTCTAGCTTTTTAGCTGAGATTGAGTGTTGTTTAGCACCAGGTGTTCCTGATCGAGAATCCCACCTCTTCCATTGAGAAGCTCTTGGAGGATTTTGCACTACATTTCCACATTCAAGTTTCAGACCAAGCTTCATTATTTTGGTATAGTGCAGTTTCTGTTGAGAAATGTATTGAGTTGCAGGGTGCAGTAGTGGACGATCTTGTTGGGTGTTTTCTGAGCTAGTTTTGCAGTGGAGGAAGATTTCCTTCCATTGGGAGGCCAGTAAAGGAACCCCTTGGGCTTATTTGACATCTGTGGCATCAGGACAAGTTAATTTTATTCCCTACAACATAGTTCTAATCAATATCTATGTTATTTTGATGAGTTGATGCAGGGGTAAGTTCATTGCTCCATTTGTAGTGTTTTCTTTCCATTGAATGGATCAACCCTTCATTGAGAGGCTTATTTTGGAGGAGTTCTTTCAGATCTACATCAGATTCAGCCACCTCCTTCTATGTGCTTCAGTTGCAGTGCATCTTCAGCCCTAGGGCTTTAGATCCACCATTCATATTGTGTGTATTTCCGGAAACCCTTCCTGGTTGGTCTAGGAAAAGTGTATGGGAGAATATATATCCATTTTTGGCCTTGTGTGAGCATGATATTTTCAAATCCATTTATTTATATGTCCTAGCTGCAGTATTATTCATTAAAACTATATTTTTCTTGCTTCAGTACTTTGTATAACAATGTTTTCCATGTTTTTGGTGCATTTTGGCATTGGAGGCTTCTTTTGCCTATCTTGAGGGGCTTGATCCCCAAGATATTGTACTTATTTATTGCTGTTATACATAATACCCTGGATCTATCATTTGGCTCACATGTAATGTGTTGACATTTTTTGATATTTTAATATTCATGCACTATATTCCTGCTTTTCCCATTTAGGAATATTACAGTGGTATCAGAGCATAATCTTGGCTCAGCCCGTGAATACATTGCATCTATGTTATCAGAAGAAGAAAAATATTCTCATAGAAAAGAGGAGGCTTGCAGAAGGGACAAAGGCAAGTCTCCATTATTTGGACAAATGGAGGGAAAGAATTTTTCAGAAATTCTTCTCCAAGCTATGCATGAGCTTAAAAGATAAATCAAGGGAATGAGGAGGGAAAGACATGAAGGTCCCTCAAGAATATTTTCACATGAAGAAAGCTCTAGTTATTCATATTATGGGTGTGAGAATTCAGCCACACAATCAGATCTACAACGTGGTACCATGCCTACATTCTTGGAAAGAGAAGAAGGAGAAGGAGAAACACCAAAGGAGGAGACTCTTGGTGACTATCTCCAAGAATATGAATCTCAGTCTAGAAGATTCAAGGAGCATCTAAGCTTTCAAGGGTTTTGTAAAATAAAAGAAGATAGAAGACCCAGTAACTACAATAGAAGAAGAGGTGCATGCATCAAACTTTGGGTAGATTCTTTCTACCTACTTTTGATGGGTCACCCAAGAGCACAACCAAGGCTTGGGTAAAGAAGCTAGACACATATTTCCATCTGCATCAAGTTTCAGAAGAGTAAGCCATTAGAGTAGCAGCGCTGCATCTTGAAGGTAAGGCTTATGCCTGGTGGTTATTTTAATCTTATTCATTGAATAATACCAATATATCTACTTATGAAAATTTCACTCGGAGGTTAGTGAAAAGATTTGATTTAAAAAAATATGAAACTTCCTTGGGAGAGAAAACCAAGCCCAAGAAATCAGAACCTTTGCATGAGTTGGAAGGATCCACAAATCCAAATCCATTTCAAAACATTGTTGAGGGGCTTAAAGATCTGCAACATTCTTTGCCTAAGGAAAAGGCCCCACTTTAGCAAGAAATTTCTTCTCAAGAGGAAGACATGAGGATTCCTTCTTCAAGAGGAGATCAAGACAAAGGATCTCTTAATGATGAGGTATTCTCCATTTATGAGGAGGAGGAAGAGGAAGAGCTGGAAAAATCCTCTAACACTGTGACAGGAGGAGGAGATATACTTCTATTTGGAGATGGAGATGAAGCAATTGCTTCAACTAGAAGTGCTCTTGTATCTTTGCAAGCTGTTCCAAGGGATCTTACATAATAAGATCATGAGCAACATGTGTCTATGTTGATAGGCAATGAGACAAAAAAATGGAGGAAGTGTGTCCCAACATTGAATACAGTCTTGGGGACACACATTATGATAGATCATTCCTTTGTGATCAAGACTCTTGAAACCAAGGAGATGTTGGGTGTACATGGGTTGATTACATCTAAAGAAGACACTTTAGACTATGATGACTTACAGGAGGTAGGAGAAGATGAGAAGGAGGGCCAACATCCAGTGATTGGAAACATACACCCCCATACATTTTAGGAGGTTTATGCACATAAGAAAGAGGATGATTTGTGTAGTGAGATTAGGGAAAAATTAGTCCACTCACATATGTAGCCTGCTCTAGGCCTTGATGTCTCATTACATGGAGGCATTCCACCAGGGAGGGCTCCTGATTGGAAGATGATCAAAGAGTCCTCTCATCATGTTGCACCACTCATAGATCCAAGAGGAGTGGGAAAAATGGGAGGTCATTGTATAGTGCTAAGAGTCTTGGTTAGACTCGAGGAGGAGGGAGACATTATCCCAACATCATCATTACCCACTCCCATTTCATATTTTACGATGAGAAAGGAGAAACAATGGGACGATAGCAGCCCTCCAATATGTCAATTTGGCATGGGAGATGTCAAAGAGGAGGAAAAATACATGACATATGCTTTCTATGACAGATCATCTACGCTGTCACTTTAGAGAATAGATCCATATTGGAAATCCCAACTATTGGTGGATTATTCCATGGATATTTTCACTTGTATGATACTTGATGACCAACTACAAGAGGAGGGATATTCAGTCAAAGATGAGGTCATCTAATATCATGGTAGGATCTTATTGTCTAGAGCTTCCAAGCTCAAGGAGAAGTTACTACAAATAGCACATGAATATTTTCTCTTCAACCACACTTATTCCATGAAGTCATACAACACTATCATCGAGGAGTTTACTTGGGAAGGCTTTGAAGAGGAGGTATATCAGAATTTGAGAAGATGCATGGACCATGTGGATATGGTAGAGATACATAACTCTATGGAGGAGTTATCACAAGCACCTCTTTCCTCTTTTGGAATGAGAGGGGATCTATCTATGAACCACTCCATTTGTATGAGCAGAGCATATGGTAAAGATCTTTTTTTTATGCATAATGATTTATATGATGAATATCTGAATTTCTTTACCATACATATGCAGGCCATTGTTCCAAGGGGGATCATTCTTCCTTATAAACTTCATGGTCAACTTTGGGCCATAAACTATGTTGAGCAAGGCCACTCCCTAGGAGGATATAGGGAGATGATATATATTTCCGGGTGTGCACCAAAGACACCAAACATTTCTCACATTTTTAGAACTTGTGAGAAAACTATGGAAGCAAGTAAGTGGTGGGGAAACCACTTACCATATCATGATCTGAGGCAGTCAGGAGAAATACTGCGCTAGTTCCACATGTGGGACTATAATCCACCTTCATTATTGCATTTAATTGTTTATGTATCACAGGTTTTTATCCCATATATTGATGATGTGCTTATTCTTCTTATGGGAGTGATTAGAGGGAGGATGGAAGGATTGGATGTGCCATTTGGGAGAGAGATTCTCCATGGTTCTTATGTTTCACATTTCTGGGAGAGAATTGGACCATCCATGATTTTTACATTGGGTCTCTTGTTTCCTTATGAGATGAGCCATTTGGGTAACTTGATCACTTGGGAGGTGCCTCTCATGAGTAGATGGGAGGATTTTTTCTATGAATTACCATTCTGGAGGGTGATTCATTTTATATGGATGATAGCTTGGAGGATGGAGCTTCACATGGGGATGAAGGTTCCCTATATTTTTCAAATCTATCCTTGCAGTTGCTTGAGGAAAAGCAACATTTAGGAGGGGAGGATTGTAATATTCCTAAATTACCATACAACTAATTGGAATATTAAAATCTGATTTTTATTTCTTGTTTGATGAATAAGTGGGTAGGAATACCCATAAATCTCTTTATTAGGAATAAAAACACTTCTCATGTGAAAGTGGATCATTTTTTCAGCTTAATAAAGCACCCTAAGGTGTGAACAAGGGCTAGAGCATGTGGACTCGGTCAACTTTGACCAAATCAACAGCGCTATCATGGAGGAGTGGAATTCAATGAGGGACAACACAATTTTAGATGGAGACACATTGCATGGAAGTAGTGTCATTAATGGATGGGGCTTAGGGTTTGGAAGCTCATTTCTTATAAAAGGAAGAGGATCGTAGCCATATATGTTATGTTTTAGACATATATCTTTCTCTAGTTGTTTAGCTAAGATTGAGCGTTGTTTAGCACCAGGTGTTCCTGATCGGGAATCCCACCTCTTCCATTGAGAAGATCTTGTATAAATTTGAATAACTGATACATTATTCACCGAGATTCTCCTGATCACACACTATTTGACTTCATGCACAATAAAAAATCTCTTCTACCATTGATCATTACATGCGGAAATAAAATCAATTGCATGCACACATTAAAACCATAAAAATTCACACATATGAACACAGTATGTAATGTGAAAGCTTAAAGCTGAAAACCCCCAACTATCTGTATATTATATATGTCATAGAGATCATGTAACAATCATTATACAAATCTTCTCACAAGCTCTCAGTACAATCTCCAATTGCTACACACTAATTAGGCCCGATCTTGCAAATCCATGCACCGATATTTACCAGCCTTTAGCTTGCCTCTACTGCGCAATCACTGCTGAAGAATGGCTCTGAATGAACTCGAATTGGTCCAGCCTTGCTCACGAAATCCTTAAAGGAATCTCCACTAAATTTGTGGTGCAAACAATGCAACACTACAGTCACAACTGATAGTCACACTTGCTCTTTGACCTATCTCTCCACTGGCACCTATCTCTCCACGGTCTCCTTTGGCTTGTCCATGAAACTGTCCATGCAACGAAGTTAAATGATGTATTCTTTAGTTGATTAATGATTTTATAATTAGTGAATTAATTAATAATTAATTCACACCACTCTCACTAGTATATCAATTAGTTAGACTAGATACAACTAGCTCAACTGTGTCTAACTGAGTTAAACATAACACAACTCCATTAACTACCTCAATAACTCCACCAAAATCTATCACATGAGTTCTAACTGAAGTACCCATGCAATAGCTCCACTTAACCCTCAGGAATAGCATAATTCCTTCTGTCAGCTCCTGTGCCACATCTGCACACTTAACTGAAGTGCTCCAAGAGAATAAGATAATGTTTATAGTCCAAATATTATTAAGAGTTAATAATATTCAACATATCTATTTTTAGACTAGCAATCTAAAAATAGATTCTGCACAATATGTCTAAAATAGAAGTCCATCTATTTTTCCAACTTGAACAACCATCCAAAAATATCATCGTGCAACTCATAGAATATGATCGACATGTCTAAAAATAGACATAGTCTAAAAATAGACTTTGCGACAAAAATCACCTGTGTGGGCCCCACCTAGTTTAGGTGATCACTTTCCAACTAGGATCAGGAATGATGTTTCAGGATGCCTCCTTCACTGTTTCTTGTTGCAATCTTCAACACTCCCTCTCAACAAGAAAGGACTGTCTTTGCATGCGACATGCAACTCCATGCATTCGCCCTGCAACCTTCACAAGCGCCATGCAACTCCATGCATTTGCTCTGCAACTTCTCTGAAACTGAATAGGCTCCAAAAAACTCAATCAGTCTGATGCATCTATCATCAAAGTCTTTGAATTCTACTGGTACCAACTGCACATGTCATCAGAAACCACTGCACTGTTGAAATTTTGCACCCATGCACTCTGCACTTGCTGTAAACTCTGATCCGCGCTCCAGTATCCGACACTGTCACTTTGATCTGCCTGCATCAATCCAATTGATCATGCTACTGATGCGTTGTGTACACCTCATAGCCAGGTTTAATTCATGAGATCTGTTGGGCTGTGAATACGGCCACTTTTTATCACTTAATTCATCCACGTTTACTCTTGTTTATCATATCATTTATTATAATTTATCATATAAATCCATCTTATAATGATTTATGCTCTTATGGATGAATATTATTTCTTCTCCTTTATTTTTAATAAATTGATGATTATTATGCATAATTTTATCAATGATGGTTTTTTAATATATTTTGTAACATCACTTACCATTTTAGCCTCCAAGATATTTTCCAGATTGAATATTTGATTTTCAAATCATTATGAAATATTCCAACTTAGAAATCTGCTGGAATAAGAAGTGACAGTTTTGCGGTTAAGATTCTGGGCAAATGAAGAAGAATCTGGAAAATCCGGAACATGGGTTTTGTCCAGAACGGGCCCAATTAACTTTAGTATAGAATGGTTTGCCCAAATTCGGCATGTATGGAGAGATACACAGGGTTATTTGAACACGATTTTCTCAGTTCTGTTGTTGCGACCGTCCTCCAAATCTTAGCTGCAAAGCCAAATTCGCCTTGTTCTTGTTGGAAGATTGTTGTAAATGTATTTTCTGATTGATCAAGTTGTTGGGAGCAATCCAATATTGTTATGGGAGATCATACTTGCTATTTAATTTCTCCTCCTTCTGATTATAAAAGGAGAAGCATGTATTGTGTATTGGGAGGAGAATGGGGAGACTTTTCTTGTTGTAATTTGCAGAATTGTGCATCGACTCTTGTTAAGAGAGTACGAGCTGTTTGTAAACATTATTCATGCCTGATTAATAAAAGAGTTTGTTCTCATTCCATTTCTCAAACGCTGGAGTAAAGCGCAACAGCGTTTCACCGGTGGCTGAGGGCCCGACCCTGGTGGAATCGTTCTGCTCTTTGTATTTCTATCATTTTATTTCTGTTGTGTGAATTTTGTTTAATGTTTATTAGAATTGGTTTATTTTTAATTGAATCAAATACAAAATCATTGCTATTTTATTTCTTCACAATAAGCACATTCGTTGATCAGTTATCTTGTTATCATTAAACAACTTTTCTTTCTGTATCTGATTCAGGTTGCTGTTCATTTAATTTATGATTTTTTGTTGCGTAATGATTGATTCTCGACAGGATTGAAGCATGAAGAGTTGTAATTGCTATTCATTTTATTTTGCCATTCCATTTTCTGTTCATTGTTTATTTACAGCTTTCGATTTGCAAATAGATGAGTTACAGTTATACGCTGCTGTTCCTTTTCAGATTACGTTTCTTTTAAATTGCTTTTGTTTATCCTGCATGTGTTTCAATTGCTTTAAGATTTCCAACTATAGAGGATAGAGGCTTTCGCTTCCAAGTCCCCAGAATTGGTAATCTTGCATCGATTTCTAAGGGAAAGAGTTATTGCTACTGCATCCCTGATCGATGTTCTGCAAGATTGAAGTAGTTTAATCTTTCCATTCTTGTTACTGTAATTAGGTTTCTTTACAAGCATTTGTTACCTTTGCATTTTTTATTCTGTACTACATCTTCACAACATTACTCTTGGATAAATTGTTGCCTCAGACTGAGTACACTCTTGAAATAAAAAGTCGCTCCCGAATTGATAATTAATGTGAGATAAATAGGTGTTAAAAGATACCTTTTTATGCCTCGACAAGATCCACACCATCTCAATGAATCCTGCCCAGAAATCTCCTCTTGGGATTACTCATGCATGTCGCCCCACCTCTCACCTGGTGGTATAGCTGCATGCACTCCTTCTGCCCATCTAGTACAAAATTTCTCTGCATGAGTGGTTTCTTCCACTCCATGATCCTCATCTTATGGTTGCTCCACATCCCGAGGTTCACTCTTACCTGCATGCAAATCCTGCTCCCTATCAAGCTTCAATTGCATGGCTTTCTCACACTTCCCAACAGTAGGAAGCTCCGTAGAAATCCCATCGACTTCAAGTCTGTAGAGATTCTTTGCTCGAATCCCAACCTTCTTGACTTGTCCTATTGCGTTGTGCCAAAGGAAAACTTTTCCTTCACTAAAGACAACATCATAACCTTTATCCTCTAACATTGCGACTGAGATTAAATTCTTCTTTAAACCTGGAACATGCACTACATCTTGTAAAAGAATGAGTTTACCTGACTCCCTCTGAAAGGTTATGGTACCAATGCCGGTTGCATTGTATCATCCATTGTCACCCAACTCAACATGCAACTGGAGATATTTCTCCACCAAGTCACTGAAAAGATTCACATCTCCCGTCATGTGAAAGGAAGCGCCACTATCAAAATACCACCCTCATCCCAATGCACTAGACACCATGCATGCGATAAATGAGAAGTCTAGCTCATATTGTGAGGAAAGAGCCTCACCAGCTGCAGTTCCAGCAGCCTTCTTGTTCTTCTTCTTCTGTGGACAATTTGTGGCGTAATTCCCATGCTCATGACAATGAAAACACTTCACTTTGGAAATGTCACGCTCTTTACCATCCGCACCGGATTGAGAAGCATTCTTCTTACCCTTCCCCTAACTTGCTTTGGTAGCCAAAGCGCAATACTCTTCATCATAATTCTTTGATGAAGATCCATCCCTAGTATCTCGCCTTATCTCCTCCTACACAAGATCCGACCAAATTCGCTCCCATCCTGGCAGTTTCTCCTGACCATTGACAGAGTCCTGATAGGAATGCCAACTCTTCGGAAGCCCAAGGAGAGTCAAGCTCACCAAGTCCTCGTCATCCACACTAACTCCTACACTCCCAAGCTCATCCTTGTAGTGGACAAAATTTTTCAAGTATACCAGAATAGTGTCATTCTTCTCCATTTTTATTTTCCTGAGTTTATCCTTGAGCGCTAACTTCCTCTGGTCGCTCTTGCTTTGGAACAAGTCTGTCAATGCTTTCCACATCAAGAATGGAGAAGCTTTACCATGAAGGCTGGACACTATGTGATCCTTCACACCTTCCAACAGAATCCTTCGACACTTTTCTACCTTCTTTTGCCATGCGTCAAGTGTGGCAACATCGCTAGAACCCGGTTTAGGAATATCAACATCTATGAACTCCTTCAACCCATTATCCTCCAGCACCACCTCCATCCTGTCCTTCCATGCAATATAATTCAAGCTGCGCTCAAGGGCATACTCCAATTACAATCCGCTGAAATACATTTCAATGAATGCTCAACTTCGACACCAAGAAAACACTGCAGCAATTTCGAATTTCACCAGCACACAACTCAACTGCTTCAATGTTTTGCAATTGCTCCAATGATCAATATCACTCTAATACCATGTATAAATTTGAATAAATGATATATTATTCATCGATATTCTCCTGATCACACACTATTTGAATTCATGCACAATACAGATCTCTTCTACCATTGATCATTACATGCGGAAATAAAATCAATTGCATGCACACATTAAAACCATAAAAATTCACACATATGAACATAGTATGTAATGTGAAAACTTAAATCTGAAAACCCCCAACTATCTGTATATTATATATCTCATAGATATCATGTAAAAATCATTATACAAAGCTTCTCACAAGCTCTCAGTACAATCTCCAATTGCTACACACTAATCAGGCCCGATCTTGCAAATCCATGCACCGATCTTTGCCAGCCTTTAGCCTGCCTCTACTGCGCAATCACTACTGAAGAATGGCTCTGAATGAACTCAAATTGGTCCAGCCTTTCTCACGCAATCCTTAAATGCATCTCCACTAAATTTTTGGTGCAAACAATGCAACACTATAGTCACAACTGATAGTCACACTTGCTCTTTCACCTATCTCTCCACTGGTCTCCACTGAAACTGTCCATGCACTGAAGTTAACTGATTTATTCTTTAGTTTATTAATGAGTTTATAATTAGTGAATTAATTAATAATTAATTCACACCACTCTCACTAGTGTATCAATTAGTTCGACTAGATACAACTAGCTCAACTATGTTTAGATTAGTTAAATTGAACACAACTCCATTAACTACCTCAATAACTCCACCAAACTCTATCACATGAGTTCTAACTGAAGTATCCATGAAATAGCTCCACTTAACCCTTACGAATAGCGTAATTCCTTCTGTCAGCTCCTGTGCCACATCTGTGCACTTAACTGAAGTGCTCCAAGAGAATAAGATAATGTTTAGAGTCCAAATATTATTAAGAGCTAATAATATTTGACATATCTATTTTTAGACTAGCAATCTAAAAATAGATTCCGCCCAATATGTCTAAAAATAGAATTCCATCTATTTTTCCAACTTGATCAACCATCCACAAATAGCATCCTGCAACTCATAAAATATGATCGACATGTCTAAAAATAGACTTTGCGACAAAAATCACCTGTGTGGGCCCACCTAGTTTAGGTGATCACTTTCCAACTAGGATCAGGAATGATGTTTCAGGATGCCTCATTCACTGTTTCTTGTTGCAATATTCAACAAATCTTGGAGGAGTTTTCACTACATTTCCACATTCAGGTTTCATACCAAGCTTCATACTTGTGGTAGAACATAGTTTCTGTTGAGAAATGTGTTGAGTTGCAGGGTGCAACAGTGGGTGATCTTGTTGGGTGTTTTCTGAGCTATTTTTGTAGTGGAGGAATATTGCCTTCCATTTGGAGGCCAATAAAGGATCCCATTGGGCTTATTTGACATTTGTGGCATCAAGCCAAGTTGATTTTATCCCCTACAAACATAGTTTGAGTCCATATCTATGTTATTTTGATGATTTGTTGCAGGGATAAGTTCATTGATCCATTTGGAGTGTTTTCTTTCCATTGAAGGGATCAACCCTTCATTGAGAGGGTCCTTTTGGAGAAGTTCTTTCATATATACATCATATTAAACCACCTCCTTCTATGTGCTTCAGTTGCATTGTATCTTTAACCCTAGGGCTTTAGATCCACCATTCATATTGTGTGTATTTCCGGAAACCCTTCCTCGGTTGTCTAGGAAAAGTGTATGGGAGCATAGATCTCCATTTTTGGCCTTATATGAGCATGATATTTCCAGATCCATTTCTTTATATGTCCCATTTGCAGTATTAGTCATTAAAACTACGATGTTCTTTCTTCAGTACTTTGTATAGCAGTGTTTGCCATGTTTTTGGGTGCATTTTGGCATTGGAGGCTTCTTTTGCCTATCTTGAGGGGCTTGATCCCCAAGATCTTGTACTTATTTATTGTTTTTATACATAATACCATGGATATATCATTTGGGTCACATTTAATGTGTTGATATTTGCTGCTATTTTAATATTCACGCACTATATTCTTGCTTTTCCCATTTGGTAATATTACATCTCCATTCGCATTGACCATCCTTGAGTCAGTCCTTGTAAATATTTCTTAAAAAATTGATCTAATGGTTTCGTGTCATGGGATTTCCTATGATGGGTCACTTTCTATCGATGACAGCTCATCATCTAGAAATTTGATCTATAATCCTATCAGTACCTTGGAATCTGCATGCCCTAATGGCAAGTTTCTCTCCTTCGATGACAGGTTGCATCATTGACCTTCGATCGAATGATTCTTTGAATTGTTCAACTGCAAATAATTCATTCGCACTTCGTGGATTGTACTGAGTACTTTGAGATCCATTTTCATTATTGGTGGTTTCTCTCATACTTTTTAACATTTCACATCATTGACTAGTAATCAAGTGATTTCTACTATGTTCGACTTCGACACAATCAATCGCATGGATAGAATCGTAGTAGTTCAGGAAGCGGAAATCAAGACCCTAGATCTAGTTTCCACCATCCAGGTTGCGAGGAGTTTTATTATTTATGATATAGTAGACTACTTATGACAGATGTCTGCGCCCATATTTTGTCTACCTTTGAGGTAATATTAAAATCATATTTGTACCAGAACATTTAGTTAGTTTTGATCTGAGTATGGGAATGACTACCTCAATGATGAAATATATATATATATATATATATATATATATATATATATATATATATATATATATATATATATATATATATATATATATATATATGCTTGCATTGAATATTTTTACAGGTTTTTGACTGGTGTGTCCACAATCCAATCCTCGGAATGATAAAGCACTTCACTCTTCAGAACAACTTCAGACTTCGCACTTTATGGGGAAATCTGTTACACGTTATTTTGTCACCATGAAATTTGACTATCCATATAGGTCCATCACTACCTATATTATGCTCCCTTAGAATTCAAAAACCCTGATGTTCCTAAACCAAGTCTTGGAATTGGAGAAAAGCTCATTAAAACCCTTAAAAGTCTAAGTCTGCACTTTTCCTAGCCCTTTCCTACGGGTCCGCGGATACTTGTTCTATAGCCTGTGGCAGCTCCTGCATGTTCTGCTTATAAAACCTGCGGAAACCCATAAAAAATTCAAATAAATGAAAAAGTGAGTTCTAGAAGCCCATCTGGTCAAATATTCTCCCAACTGGAAGCTTCTAGAGGCGTGATTAGTTCGAGATTTATCCCTCCACTCATGGAGCTTTATCCCTCCACTCATGGAGTTTATCCCTTGGTCCATGGAGCTCAAATCCCTTCACAAGAGGAATCCATCCCCCTCTTCATGGAACTGAAAATACCTCCATTTCCCTATAAATTGAGCTCATGTTTCAATCTCAAGGGTAGACTGTATAAACTGTAGACATACATGCTAATTATTGAAGGAATTCTCAAGAGAGCATACTCTCTACACTAGTTGTTGTTGGCATGAGAATGATCACACCCTTATGTCCCTAACTACATGCTGGTTCAAAGAGAGGAAGGCTTTTCAAACTGTAGGAGGAACGATTGTTCAGGACCCCAGGAGGAACTTGTACGACATCAAGGCATCAGGTTGTAAAGTTACTCTTGTCATTCAAAGATAATATATATGGATATCCTTTTCTCATTGAGTTGTTCTTGTGCTTGTTGAATAATTCAATGTAGAAATTTGAATAATTTGCTGAGTTATTCACCGAGATTATCCTGATAACACACTATTTAAGCTTCATGCATAATACATAACCTCTTCTACAATTGATCATCAATATGCGGAAATAGAAACAGTCGCATGCGCCCATAAACAGATAATCAAGCACACATATCAACACAATATGTAATGGGGAAAGCAATAGCTGAAAACCCCCAACTATCTATATTTTATAATGATAGAGAACATGTAACAATACATAGCGCAATACTGCTCACAAGTACTCAGTACTATCTCCAAAAAGTTACACACAAACTAAATGAGATTTGAACAAGTCACGGGTTCAAATCTCCTCCACAAGTCTGCCTGCCTCTACTGCGCAATCCAAGTTGATTAATGATGAGATCCAAGTTCGAATCCCACTAGCTCCAACTGCGCAATTCTCATTGGCAATCTCCATCAATGTGTGTGCAAATCTCATGCACAATCATGGTCACAACTGATAGTCAATCACACCCTTTCACCCACCTCTAACACTGGTCTCCACTGAACTGTCCATGCATTGTAGTTAACTGATGTGTTCTTTAGTTGATTTATGAGTTAATAATTAGTGAATTAATTAATAACTAATTCACACCACTCATCATTAGTGTATTTGTCAGTTAGACTAAATACAACTAGTTCAACTAAGTTAAACAGAACACAACTCCACCAACTATCTCATCAACTCCACCAAACTCTGCCGCATGAGTTCTAACTGAAGTCAACCATGCAATAGCTCAACTAACCCCTAGGAATAGCATAATTCCTTCTGTCAGCTGCATGTGCCACATCCAAGCATCAAACTGAAGTGCTCCAAGAGGATAAGATAATTTTTATAGTCTAAATATTATTAAGGGTTAATAATATTTGACTGTTCTATTTTTAGCTCGACAGTCTAAAAATAGAAACCGCCCAATGTCTAAAAATAGAGGTCCATCTATTTTTACCAACTCGACCAATCATCCATAAATAGCATCATGCAACTCATAGACCATGATCCATATGTCTAAAAATAGACATAGTCTAAAAATAGACTTTGCGCCAAAAATAGCCTGCGGGCCCACTTAGTGAAGGTGACTTCATTTCACTAAGCTCCATCATCTTGTTGCATTTTCAACACTCCCTCTCAACAAGATATGGATTATATGCAACCCCTATCCTACCTCTGTGGTATTCGAATTTTCTCCTGGTGAGCGCCTTCGTCAAGATGTCAGCATCCTGATCCTCCGTGGGAATATATGAAAGTAACATGATTCTCCACTGCACACAATCTCTGATATGATGGTACCTGATGTCGATGTGTTTGGATCTATCATGAAATACTGGATTAGCCGAGAGTTTAATGCAACTCTGGTTATCACAATAAATCACAGTAGGCTCCAAGTGTGACTCGAACAACCCGACCAGAATCTTCCTCATCCATATGGCCTCGCATGCAGCCAAGCTTGCTGCCATATACTCAGCCTCTGCTGAACTGAGTGCCACGGATCTCTGCTTCCTGCTGTACCAAGAAACTGTTGTCGACCCGATACTGAAGATCCCTCCAGATGTGCTCTTTCTTTCCGTTGGGCTCCCTGCCCAATCTGCATCCGTGAAGCCACACAGCTTCACCTCATCCTCCTGTCTGTACCACAATCCATATCCCGATGTGCCTCTAAGATAACACAATACATGCTTGCCTGCCTTCCAGAAGAGCTTGGTTGGCTTAACCATAGCTTGTGAAAGCTGGTTAACAGCATAGCATATATCGGGTCGTGTATTGACCGGATACATAAGCGACCCCACCAACTGTCGATAAACAGTGGCATCCACTACCTCCGCTGAAGTAGCATCCTCCTTCCTCCAACCTCCAGGAAGAGGAGTATCAACAGGCTTGCAGCCATGCATGTTGAACTTCTCCAGTATCTCTCAGGCATACTTGCCCTGAGAAACAAACAGTCCATCACTGCGCTGCCAAATTTCCAATCCCAAAAAATAATGAAGGAGGCCCAAGTCCTTCATCTCAAACTCTCTAGCAAGATCCTCCTTGCATGAAAGTATCAACAGCTCATCACCCGTCAAAATCAGATCATCTACATACAGTACAATGATCAGCAACTTCCCCTCCACCACAATCTGGTATAGGTTAGGATCCGCCTCACTCTTGGAGAATCCAAGTCCGGTGAAATAACTATCTATCCGTGTGTACCAAGCACGAGGTGCTTGTTTTAACCCATGCAACGCTCTCTTGAGTCTGCACACATGCGACTCGCTGCTGAAGATCTCGAAACCTTTGGGCTGCTCTATGTACACCTCCTCCTCAATGACTCCGTTGAGGAACGCAGTCTTCACATCCATCTGATGAATGTGCCACCCCATCTGCGCTGAGAGAGCTAGGATCATCCGTATGGAAGAATAATTTGCGACAGGTGCAAAGTTCTCCTCATAATCGATCCCCTCTATCTGTGAGAAGCCTCGAGCAACAAATCTTGTTTTGTACTTCTCCACACTCCCGTCAGCCACCTTCTTCACTTTGTAGATCCATCTCGAACCCACCACTGATTTCCCTTCCGGCCTTGGGACAATCTCCCATGCATTGTTTCTGACAATCGAATCATACTCTTCCACCATGGCATCTACCCATGCGGGGTCCTCCACAGCTTCCTCGAAAGAGGATGGCTCTGTCATGACACATTTTCTCACAAGAGCCATGTATCCAGTGTACCGGTCCGGTGACTGTCTCTGTCTGCGCTGTGATGTAGGTGGTCCTACAACCTTCTCTGCATCTTGAGCCAGTCGCTCAGCTTCTGTAGTGCGCTTGCGCCCTCTGATGGTTGGCGCTGCATGAGTGGTCTCTTCCACTCCATGATCTTCCTCTTGTGGCTGATCCACATCCGGAAGCTCATCCTTAGGAACTAATAGCTCCTCATCTGCATGCAAGTGTGGCTCCCTCTCAAGCGAACACTTCATGGCTTTCTCCTCCTGAAATTTGATATCCCATCGCACAACAGTCTTGTGACTGTCTGGAAAATACACACGATAATTGTGGGGTGTATCAGTGTACCCCACAAATATCCCAACCTCTGTGGTCGGATCCAGCTTCCTCCTGGCATCCTTCGTCACATGCATGTAGACAGGTGAACCAAAAATCCTCAAATGGGAAATATCAGGCCTCTTACCAGAAAACACCTCCTCGGTTGTACTCATGCCAAGTATATTGTGAGGACAACGGTTCTACACATATACTGCAGTATTGCATGCCTCCACCCACAAGTGAAGGGGTAGGCCCTGATCATGCAACATCGCCCATGCAACACCCACGATCGTTCTGTTCTTCCGCTCAGCAACCCCATTCTGCTGTGGGTTATGAGGTGCTATGAGCTCTCTCCAAATTCTTTCTGCGCTGCAAAAGTCCTTGAATTCAGCAGAGATGAATTCACCACCATTGTCGCTCCTAAGAGCCTTCACATGCTTCCCCGATTCCTTCTCAACTAGTGCCTTGAACTCACAGAACTTTGAGTATGTCTCGCTCTTCTTCTGCATGAAGAAGATCCATCACTTTCGAGAGAAATCATCAACAAAGATCACATAGTACTTGTGCTTTGCTGTCGAAGCTACTGAGAAAGGTCCACACACGTCTGTGTGAATTCTCTCAAGGATCGTTGTGGCACGACTATCCTTCTCGTGAAAGGTGGCTTTCACAAAATTTCCCAAGGTACACACCTTGCACTGATCTGACTGCGCAAGAGTGCCCTTAGGAAGCCCAGTAGAAATCTGTTGCAGTATCTTCAAAGCTCCATGGTGAAGGTGGCCCAATCTCCGGTGCCACAGCTCACCATCATCCCGGCTCACCACTCCTTCCGCCTTGCATGCCATTGCTGCGCAGCCATCTACTTGCAAATGATAAAGGTTCTTGACTCAAACCCCTATCTTTCGGGTCTCTCCAGTTGTCTTACTGCGCAGGAAAGCCTTTCCCTTGCTGAAGACAACATCATACCCCTTGTCTTCCAACATCGCCACAGAGATCAGATTCTTCTTCAATCCTGGAACATGCATCACTTCCTTCAATACGAAGGGTTTACCGGACTCCTCTCTCAAAGTAAGTACATATGCTGGTCGCCATTGTATCTGCATCATACTTATCTCGATGTGCACTCCAAGATCTTTCTCATCCGGATACGAAAAGCAGTCTCGATCTCCGATCATGTGAAATGACGCACCACTTTCCAAGAACCATATTGATCCCATCACACTTGAGACCAAGCATGCGATCAGTGAAAAATCCAGTTTGAACTGGGAGGCCAATGCCTCTCCCGCTGCAGATCTAGCAACCTTCTTATTTTTCTTCTTCTGCGGACAATTTGTGGCATAGTGTCCGTGCTGGTGACAGTGAAAACACTTCACCTTGGACATGTCTTGCTTCTTGCCTTTCGCACCCGACTGAGAAGCTTTCTTGCTCTTCCCCTTCTTTGCTTTGGCAGCCAAAGCGCAATTTTCTTCATCAGATGCCTTTGATGAAGATCTGTCTCTGGTATTCTGCCTTATCTCCTCTTGCACAAGATCCGACCAAAGTCGCTCCCATCCTGGCAATTTCTCTCGACCATTGACAGAATCATGATAGGCATGCCAACTCTTCAGAAGACCAAGGAGATCCAAGCTCACCAATTCCTCATCATCAACAGTCACCCCCACACTTCCCAACTCATCCCTGCATTAGATGAACTTCGTGAGGTACTTGGGCATACTGTCACCTTTCTCCATCTTTATGTGTCTGAGTTTATCCTTGAGCGCCAACTTCCTCTGGTCGCTCTTACTTTGGAATAAATCTGTCAACACTTTCCACATCAAGTATGGAGAAGCTTTTCCATGCATGCTGGATACAATGTGATCCTTCACGCCCTCCAACAAAATCCTTCGACATTTCGCCATCTTCTTTTGCCAAGCCTCAACTTGAGCAACATCAGTAGGCTTTGGGACCTCAGCCTCTATGAACTCCTTCAGCCCGTTATCATATAATACCGCCTCCATTCTGTCCTTCCATGCAACATAATTTGAACTGCCCTCAAGGGCATATTCCAGTCGCAAACCGTTGAAAGACATTTCAACTCTAGCACCAAAAAAACTACTGCAAATTCGAATTCCAAATTCTGCTGCAAATTCGAATTCCAAGCTCAAAACTCAGCTACTTCTAGATCTGTGAGAACAAATTATTTCTAGCACAAAGATCGACTGTAGGGGCATTTACTGGATATATCACCTTTCAAAGAAAGGATGGATCCAGAGGCTACCTGGCCCGATACAGACTCTATCTACCGAAATAATTGTAATCACTGTAATAGATCTGATGATCATTTTCGCTCTGATACCATGTAGAAATTTGAATAATTTTCTAATTTATTCACCGATATTATCCTGATTACACACTATTTAAGCTTCATGCATAATACATAACCTCTTCTACAATTGATCATCAATATGCGGAAATAGAAACAGTCGCATGCGCCCATAAACAAATAATCAAGCACACATATCAACACAATATGTAATGGGGAAAGCAATAGCTGAAAAACCCCAACTATCTGTATTTTATAATGATAGAGAACATGTAGTAATACATAGCACAATACTCCTCACAAGTACTCAGTACTATCTCCAAAAAGTTACACACAAACTAACTGAGATTTGAACAAGTCATGGGTTCAAATCTCCTCCACAAGTCTGTCTGCCTCTATTGCGCAATCCAAGTTGATTAATGATGAGATCCAAGTTCGAATCCCACTAGCTCCAACTGCGCAATCCTCATTGGCAATCTCCATCAATGTGTGTGCAAATCTCATGCACAATCATGGTCACAACTGATAGTCACACTCACCCTTTCACCCACCTCTAACACTGGTCTCCACTGAACTGTCCATGCATTGCAGTTAACTGATGTGTTCTTTAGTTGATTTATGAGTTAATAATTAATGAATTAATTAATAATTAATTCACACCACTCATCACTAGTGTATTTGTCAGTTAGACTAAATACAACTAGGTCAACTAAGTTAAACAGAACACAACTCCACCAACTGTCTCATCAACTCCACCAAACTCTGCCACATGAGTTCTAACTGAAGTCAACCATGAAATAGCTCAACTAACCCTTAGGAACAGCGTATTTCCTTCTGTCAGCTGCATGTGCCACATCCAAGCATCAAACTGAAGTGCTCCAAGAGGATAAGATAATGTTTATAGTCTAAATATTATTAAGGGTTAATAATATTTGACTGTTCTATTTTTAGCCCGACAGTCTAAAAATAGAAATCGCCCAATGTCTAAAAATAGAGGTCCATCTATTTTTACCAACTCAACCAATCATCCATAAATAGCATCCTGCAACTCATAGACCATGATCCATATGTCTAAAAATAGACATAGTCTAAAAATAGACTTTGCGCCAAAAATAGCCTGCGACCCACTTAGTGAAGGCGACTTCATTTCACTAAGCTCCATCATCTTGTTGCATTTTCAACATTCAATACTTAGACTCCTTGATCACTAAGTTAGATTAGTTTTTCTTAATTATTATATGTTGCAGGTGCTTTTAATTCTTTTGTTTGTCTTTGATTATAGGTTCTACTTACTGAAGAAACCTCTTTGGAGCGATTGGATAAAAGACTGCACCGAACGTTGAATTTCAAGGTAGGGGCATGTCCTCTTTCTTTGTTTTTTATAATTTTGAATTGCAAATGATCTAGAGAAAATGATTTACAAATGGATGTTTGTTTCTAGATATTCGTAGAATACTAGGGAGATCGCTCTTGTCCGCAAGAGGGATTTATCTGCATAACACTTCCAAGTCAAAGTGTTGCAACTAGGTCAAAGATTAGTTGTTGTTGCCAGTTGCTATTGGGTCAAATTTACTACTACTACTAGATTGAAGTTTATGTTGCATCAAAGTGTTTCTACTACTACTGCTATTCTTGGTCGAAGATAGTGCTAGAAGGTTTTCATTTGCAGAAGAAGGAAAGGGTTGGACTGGTGATTGGAGGAAGTCTGTGTCTAGGTCAAGAAGTCTTGTATTGTCTCGTGAAACTATTGAAGGAAGAGTTATTGACTAGGTTTTCCCCTAAGTGGGGTTTTTCCCTAGCTGTCTACCTACATCCAGTGTCCATGATCTTTGTGTTATTGTTTTGGTAATTGGTTGATGAACTAAGATAAAATAACTCAAGAAATTTAATAAGTGTTGAGAATTAGGTAGGGCTAGGTTTAATTCAAATTCTCTACTTGATAATTAATTATGAGCTTACTTATTTTACTTATGTTTTCTCTTCTTAGATTATTATGTATTTCATCAAGGCAATTACCAAAACACAGAGACACAAATTTATTCTCTTCAAGCCAGGGCCAAATCCTCTCCCTCTTGGAGAGGAAAACCCGCAAGAAATTATTCTTCTAGACTTTCAGTTGACAAGTAGCATGATCATGAATAATACCCTTCATATATGTATGCCTCCAATACCTTGTCACTTCTTTCTTCTTGGATTATTCTTGGTGATCCTTCCTTCAACACTATTCTACACCAATACTAAGAAACTCAGTTCCTAGTGAATTCCTTTCAGCTTCCTAGAGATTCTTCAGAACCTTGTAGTATTCTCTTCTAGCCCAGGCCTTCTAAACATACTTAAACACCTTGATAACAATGTCTTACATTTAAACCTTCATTCAGATGATATTTGCAACCCAAAAAATGAATGCTTCTTCTCTTATCTTCTATTATCAATACACAACCCTATATATTACACTTGCAATCAACATTTGATCGAAATATATACTGACTCATAAACAAAGATATGTGATCCTTCCTTTCTTTGCTATTATCAAACCACAGACTGTAATCATGCCTCAGGTATGTCTGAATTATTCAGACCAATCTGAACTATGTGTTAGTCTTCTTCCTTCGTTGATTATTCTCCCTTTTATGCATCAAACTGCAGTCCTTAAACTCACACTTAATTGCAGATAGATGATCTAAGTAACTTCATACTTATCTAAGATATTCTACCCAAATTAAACTACATACATGTCCTTATATAGTGACATCCTTCCTGCGTTTAGGCCAACCTTTCAAAATGTGGGTAAGACAACTTTTCGACCTCTTATAGGCTGACTTGAAGAGATATTCCAACACTGATCTAGAGAATTATTTTGAGCCATGCATTCAAGTTTAATTGAAAAAGTATTGAGGCATACATAAATGGATTTACATGTGTGACACTTCATATACATGACTCTAATTAATACATTTATGACAAGATGACAAATCCCTAAAAGACATCAAGAATAATTATTTGACCTATAATAAAATTCCTTTCTCATGAAACCCATGAAGCAAGCTTAACAAAAATAAATTTTATTATTTTTGTCTTCTTTATTACATAAATACCTAATTACATAGTCAATATGAAGACCAAACCTAGTTACACTTTCCAACACTCCCTATTAACTAGGGAGGTATTCATAATGGTAAATGGTTACTTTCAATATGACGAATCTCATAAGAAGAATCAGATTAGATAGCATCATATCAACCAAAATTGTCCTAGTGGAAGGCCTTGACTAATATCTCCATATCTCCATGAGATCTTTGAGCTCCAATGCTGGCGAGACGAATTATGAATGGAAACCTACATCATTGTCTCTCTTGGATCATATCCCACATGGGTTCACTCAGGATATGTCCACCAAAACTATTCTTATCTTATATTCCCAGTCCTCAAAGGACATCGGTCCTTTCATGAATACCCTTATCTTGGATTCCTATTGCATCCTCAAGAGTATCAGATGCTAGATGATTACCCAATCCTCCATTCTGTCTTCCCAGGTGAAGACCAAAATGACGTGTCTATCTCTTCCTCTCAACTAGGGAGAACATATTCCATAAAGGAATGTACTCATTCCTATACAAGGAATGCACCTAAGTTCCCTCTGGGATTAGGAATTACCAAGTTTCTTCCAAGTAAGAAACTTATTACCAGGATCCCTCTTAATTAGGGACCTACAACAACAATGATGAAAACACCCAACTCCTCATGAAGAAATCCTTTCTTTGATGTCATGAATATCTTTGTAGCTGAGGATTATTCATCTTTGGGATATATTCATAGGGCACAGATCATAAATCACTTTCATCCAAGAGTAATTTCTTCTATCAGAAAGTGATCCTTCAATATTCTCATCTGGTCTAGCTTCATGCCATGTTGCTTTCCTTTGAACATAATTCTTTCAAGGATCTTTCATCCTGCCATATGGTAATCAAATTGTGCAAGATATATGCTTCCATTTGATTGCCCTTCATAAGCTCATCATATATTATTTAATTATAAATATGAAATTTTAAATCAAAATTTACCTTAGTGGTGATATTTCATCATGACATATTCTTGTAGGCATCGAAATAATTTATTCAGATTGAAACATCTCCTAAATATATGTATTGTCAAGGGTCTTCATCTTTACTAGACTTCTATAAGATTCTACATATCTTCCGGAGATCTCCTAGTCACATATTATTGGATTCCAGATGATAACCGCCTCTTGACATGGTTTCACTTCATGATCTCTTCCTTTCTTTCTCCATAGAGATTCATTCCCAGGAACTTCCAGTATCCAGTTCCTTGTTTTTATACAACCACATCATATTCCATGTGAGGACATATTATGTTGATTTCATGGCATCTTGTGTATTGGAAGAGATCCTCCTTTCTTTAATCATACTTCTAAATATATAATTCCATCACCTGCAACCATATGAAATGAATTCACAACATCCAGTGTTAGAATATATGTACCCGATCTTATCCATTTGAGTCATTCTGCAACAATTTCCTTAGAATTAAGAACTTCATTCCCTTGACCTATTTCATCAATATATCATCATATGCTAATCCCATAATTCTATAAGATAGAATTCCCATTGAAACCTTTTTCTTTCTTTCTAACCAGTGAATCCAAAGTGGACTCCATTAGAAAATTTAATCACCTATTTCTATATTTATTATTGAATGATGACCCTTGATCTCGATGAATTCCTTCCATCAATGTTGTTATCAGTGAGGTTTCCAAGAGCTACTTCTTTCATAGCTGTATTGTGGAAACATTCCTATGAAAAGTGCTCCTTCCATTATTCTATCATGATGCCATTAATGTAAAAAGCTTCCTAACATACTATTTTACAACTGAAAAAAATGACTTAAAGAGGAAGATGATCTCAATCATAGTAGAGATATTTCGCTTCTTATTTCTTAGATTTATTTGCATCAAGTTCTTCCCTTTCTTCTGTGACACGAGCTTCTTCATTTTTCCTCTTTTCCTTTCCAAATTTAGTACAATCCCTTTTATAATTCCCAAGTTCGTTACATCCAAAACATTGTACCTTTTCCATATTTCTCCTTTTATTCTTAGGACCAAATTTACCGAATCTTCCTTTCTTTCTGGACATGGATGCAAAGGCTTGATTCGCTTTACTTGATCCTATGTAAAAATTTGATTTCAATATTGTTTCCTCTATTTTACATAGATACCATATATCCTAGAATGGTGTTGCTTCTTTCTTCCTGTATAATCTTGAAGTGAAGTTTCCCCATTCTTCCGATAGAGAATTCAACACCACTGTGGTCATCTCACTATCAGACATTACTTCTCCCAATTCCTACAACTAGTCTAGTATTTCAGAAATCCTTATAAAATATGGAGTGATTCCTTCCTCGATAATTTCATCTTGTATAGTTCTTGTCTCAGATAGATTAATTCTCCTGTAGTACTCACAGAGAATAGCTCCACTAATTTCTCATATATTTATTTTGTAGTTTCTAGTTTTGATACATAGGGTATGAGCGATTCCTTAATGGATTATATGAGAATCATCTAAGCTCTGATTTCTCCTTTAATGTAATTGGCATGAGTTGGAGCATATAATTTTTAGGGTTTAGTTATATATCCTTTTGATGTAGCCCATAACTTCATCTTTGATTAGATTCAAATTTGTCCTTTTCTTCCATGCACTAATGTTTGATGACCCAACCAATTTGTTGCTCTCTTTGCAATAAGTCATTTTGAAAGATTTAGATGAGGTCATAGAGATACTTACTTGTGTATATTGATTTCTTCCTTCTATCAGCTTCCTTGATCATGATGATGGAAAGGACTCTTTCTTAGATTGAATCCTCCAACATAGGTGACTTTGGATCCTTAATGATAAATGATGTCTTCAGAATGATGATGTTTTCAAAGATGTTGGATAATTTTGGATGGTGCTTGATGATGTGTCTTCCAAGAATTTCTTCAATATCATAAATCTTTCATGACAAGTATTATCTCCTTGAAGAGTGAATCCTTTGAATGAGATTGAAATTCTTCTTGAAATGGCTTGAGAATATTTCTTGCAAATTTATTTGACTTTTCAATGTATCCTTTGACTTAGAATTTTATTATTTCTTCCTTGAGTGTCTCCTTGTCAAGTAGCCCTTGCGTTCAGCACCTTAGCTATCATACCATGTTGAGAATTAGGTAGGGCTAGGTTTAATTCAAATTCTCTACTTGATAATTGATTGTGAGATTAATTATTTTACTTATGTCTTCTCTTATTATCTTATTATGCCTTTAATTAAGTCAATTACCAAAATACAAGAGACACAAATTTAGGCTGTACAAGCTAGGGCCAAAACCTTTCCCTCTTGGAGTGGAAAATCCACAAGAAATTATTCTTATAGACTTTCAGTTGACAAGTACCATGATCATGACTAAGACCCTTGACCTATGTATGCCTCCAGACGTTGTCACTTCTTTCTTCTCGTCTTCTTCTCGATGATCCTTCCTTAATCACTGTTATGCACCAATACTAAGAAACTCGGCTCCTAGTGAATTCCTTTCAGCCTCCTAGAGATTCTTCATCATCTTGTAGTATCCTCTTCTAGCCTCAGACTTATATACATAATTATTCACCTTGATAACAATGTCTTACCTTTTGACCTTCCTTTAGACGATACTTGCAACCCAAACAATGAATGCTTCTTCACTTATCTTCTATTATCAATACATAATCCTGTATATTACACTTGTAATCAACACTTGAACGAAACATATAATGACTCAGAAATAGAGATATGTGATCCTTCTTTACTTTTCTATTACCAAACCACAAACTGTAATCATGCCTCAAGTATGTCCAAATTCTTCAGACCAATCTGAACTATGTGTTAGTCTTCTTTCTTCATTTATTTGTATCCCTTCTGCTGTAGCTCCTAGAGACAGCCTTGAGTTGTATAAAGACCAGTGCCTAGGACATATTAAATGCAAGGAGCATATGACTCAACTGATTGCAGTTGAAAATGTTAGGCTCTCATGCTATAATCACTCAGATGAATGGTTTTAATAAGGGTGGAACCAAGACCCCAAAGTTAAACACAACAAATATGAAAACTGTAGAAACTGAGTATAAACTTCAATAATATAGCTTTAAGATAGAATGTTGTAAAGGGGGCCGACTTATCAAATGAATACACAGATATCAAGTAATAGATGAGAGATGACTGTGGCAGAAGATGTAGTAAGATATTAACTATAACTTGGCTTATTCAAGGATAAGAATCCATATATACTGGGCCTATTCAGAGATAAGAATCCATATATCTATAAAATTTCAAAGACAAGAATCCATTGTAGTTAATATCATAAGAACAGTGGAAGAGATGGAAAATGAAACAAAGTATCCTGTCTGAGCCTATTTAAAGCACTATGTAATGAGTAAATATGAGTATCTATAATGATAAATTCACATTTAAACATGGGAGCATTCACATTCTAGAGCTTTAGATACAAGAAGCGTGGAGAGATGCAAAATGAACATTTGTATTAAAAACATAGAGAAGGGCTACAAACTATGAATCACCCAGAGCGGAATCCCCAATTCCAACAAAGCTTCTTATTACTGAGTCCCTACGGGATCTTCAACATCAACTATCAAAATTCATACCAAATACATACAGAACACTCGAAATAGTGAGTCCTTTAGAACATATGGGACCTTTTCTTAGTGTTTGCTTACTGTTTTTATAACCATTGATTTCTATGCGTGAGAAGATATTTTGGGTAAATATCTTCTCCTCTTGCTTGTATGTTGTTTCAGGTCTAAATCAAAAACTGAAATGATGATGAGGTAAAATGCCTCTCATCATCTTATAACATAGGCCTAAAGCCATTTATAACTGAAATGTAAACAAAATGCTAACTGGAAGTAAAAACTGCAAGAGCAAAATAAGGATTTCACCCGAAATGACAAAGTGAAAAGAGCATAAGGAAAAAAGGCCACGTTGGCCCAGTCATGCATAATCATCGTTGTTTGATGAGGTGGATCTCCTACTACTGTTGGTGAAGGAAATACCGTTAGTCGTGGGAAGGAGTGGCCTTCTGCGCTAGAGGGTGCAGTACTGCTAGTAGTGGAATAAATGGCCTTCTATGCTGGAGGTTCCTGTAGGATGGCCAATGGTCATGATCCATTGACTAAGACGTGAAACTGAACCTCTTCATCTTTCTTCTCTGATTCTTGGGCATGAGGATCGTCATCCTCGGCTTCAAGCCACTGTGATTGGCTTATGAGAGGGCCTGTGCACTTAAAATGCCATGAAAGACCTGCATAGATAGTAAACCGATTAAATAAATCCTGCGATGAGTGGTTGAATACTTCAGAAGGCTCGAGTGAAGGCAGAAGAGTAGTGTGGGGGCAGTGGAATGCAACGGGAGCATTTCCATGGTGAAAACAACGTGTAAATTTGATTTGGTGTGAAATTATGTATAAGGTGGTTTTGCGGAAAACCGGAGTGGTTTTCACGCGGGATTGAAGTGGTAAGTGGTAATGGGCCAAAAGAACGCGATACAATTAGGTGGGCGACATGTGTCTTTACAAAACCACCCATTTCACGTGGAAAAAACACGATTATTTTATGTGATGAAATGAACGCGAAGATGAATGAGAGCTGTCTGATCTGGGCAATCTAGATCAATGGCTGCAGATGAACGTGATGGATGCACTTGCGTGGTCGGGTGGGACCGGCGATGACGTCAGAAAACTTGTCGTGTAGTGGGATGATCAGTTATGGGGTTATAAAGCAGGAGTGATGTGGGTCGTTGGATCATTATGGAGATCAACGACAGGGATCAACTGCGGGGGCACTTGGGGGTGTTAGCCACCTATAAATTTTTTGACAGAGCAAACATGTGGCTAAATTTGTTTCTGAGTCTTCAAGAGATACATTTCCTTTGAAAACCTATCATCCTTGAAGCCTCCTTGTGTTATGTATCCTCTGAATATTCGTCACTTCTATTTCCATTGAAAAGCCTCACTGTTTGTGAAAAAATTTTGCTCAGAAAAAGCCTCCATGTGCTCCATTTTATCCCTGCAAATTCCCCATTTTCACCTCTTTTTCCCTTCACAAAATTTCCCCAAAAAACCCTCAAAATTCCCTCCTTAGCCCTCAAAATCATCAAATTCCCCTTTTAAAAGCATTGTGAATCCCTTCATTTGGTGTAAAAATCCCTTTATTCCTCTACCAGAATCCCTTTCTAAGCCCTGAAAACTCTGTTTTTTGGCTTAAAAACCCACTTTTTACCATATATCAGGCTTAAGCCCCTTTTAGCCTAGCCCTCAGCCCCTCTCCGCATGTAACCCAACACCAAGACCAGGTGCTAAGCCCCATAGCGCTAATCGTAATTGGAAGTTCGCTGTGAGCGCATTTCCTTTGTTAATTGAAAACTTCTGATGCGAGAAATATTTGTTCTGTTGGTCACGGATGCAATATCAACCGTCGATCTGTAAATATCTAATGGTCAATGCTAATCTCACCGCGCCCATGCATCGTTCCATTAACCTCCCGACTGAATATTGACCATTGATCCCTTTGGCGATCCAACGGCTAGCGCAAAATCGAATTGCGCTGACCCAATGTATCCACTTTTCTTTCTCCCCAATCGGCGATCCTCCGATGCAATCTTGGCCATTGAATCCACAAGAACCAATGGCCAGGATTTGATCACACACCACCCTTGTGCCCTCCATCGCCCTCCCTCGAATCAGATCTCCACCGTTGATCTCCCACCGATCCAACGGTCTACGCGTGATCACAAGTTCAAACCTTGGAGTCTTAGCCCCTGGCTTTCTCCGATGTGATTCTATCTTAGCCGTTCAATCTGATTGATCCAACAGTCAAGATTTTTTCCGCCCATCTATTATAATATTTTCCCATTTCGAACATTAGCGCTCCTCCTTTTGATCCTGACCGTCCATTATCAGATCTGACAGCCCACATTAAAACCAATGTTGACCTTCCCCCACCATACCAACCGTGCATCTCTCCAAATCGCGCTCCATCCTGCATAGTGAAATCTCTCAGTCCTACATCCAACGGCTGAGGTGCATATCACGTAATTTCTGTGCCTGAAGGTTAACACTTCAAATTTACGCGATAAAATTGGTTTTGAGGAGGACACGTGTCGGGAGGCAGAGCATATCGCATTTTTCGGGCAAATTTTTAAAACTACTCCAAAGCAGCGTGAAAACAGTGGTTTTCCTCCAGAAACCGCCCTTCCCTTGTATGATCCTTCATTCAATCCCGACCGTTGATCTAATCTAGATCTACGACCCACATTTCATCGTGTTTTCTTCCATAGTGTTTTCATCGGAACATCCAATGGCTGTGCTGAAAGATCTCCGCCGTTGATCTCCTCCTGAGATCCAACGGCCCATAGTCAATCTCCCTCCGCCCTCCTGGTCCCACCACCAAAGCCTCCATTTTCATTCATTTTACTCCATTTCCTTTGTAATTCGCCCAACACTAAAACTTTTATGTTTTACATTAAAAGTTATTTTCTCCGCCTAACCTTCTAAAGCAACCCCACCAGTGAATCCTGACCGTCGATCACCACCATCAGATCTAATCCAATGGTCCAAAACCATTTTTTCGCCAAACCTCCATCAGATTAGTTTCTCGCCATTCTTTCACGGTTTCCACCGTTTTCTCCACTACAGCCACTACTTCCACTGCTGCGCCTCCATCTTCCACAGGCCTCCATAGCATCCAACCTCCATTCCCAGAGATTTTTCTTAACAAGTTTATTGTGTTTTGTAGGGTTACAGACGGTGAAAACTGTTCTTTCTCACAGTCACTATCATGGTGACACTGATCGCAGAGGAAGCTGTTTCAGAGCTAGAGATAGCATAAAATAATCCCAAGAGGGGTTTTAAACATGTATTTTGTAAAATATCAATGTTTAACTCTGTTAAAAAAACCTCCAGCACCATTAAACCTGCTTATCCACAGACAAAGACAGTCAAAAAAAGCGGCAAAGAGTATCAATGAAGCTTTAGAGTGATTTAAATCCTATTATTGAAGATTTAAAGCTCTAATCCAGTGTTAGAGGGCGAATGTACAGATTGAAGACCTTATGAATGATAAAAAAAGCCTAATAAGGCCTGAAGCACATAAAACAAATCTTATCAGTGTTTCACATCAGCAGAAGGTTCTTTCCCAAGAAAGGACGAGTTCCCACAATATTTTATTCTCCATCTATGTTCTTGAGAAGATCACCACCCTAATAGTAGTCTTGAGATTTGCCAGAGTATTAGTTACACAACATGGCAGGCCTAAAAGTCATTTAACTTCCTTACTTGCCCTAGAGTGCTAACAGAGTACGAACAGCCGAAAAGTACATCAAAGACATACCTGGAGTTATTATCAACTTGTCAAAGACCACTCTTTCATCCAAAGATTACCGAGAGTCAATGTAGGGATATTAAAACAGAATGGGCCTCAAGCACTTTTCTTCCTCTGTTTTAATGTTTCATTTAAAGTTATATCTACCTCATCTGCCTCTCTTTCAACTATAAAACTCATGAAAAATACATTGTAAAGGTTGTTATTTGGATAACCGTGGATTGTAAGCTGTTTCTCTTGAGATATAGTTCTATGTGCATAATTGTAAAATAGGTTGAGGAGATTATCTCAGAATAAATATCAAGCTGTTGGAAAATTTTTTATATGACTGGTGTTGCTCTTTAATATGACAAGCATGTTCATTGGATCCTAATTTAAAGCAGCGGTGATGTGTTCTATCTTTGTCTATGTTTTCCCTCTATAATTCATCATATTTTATTTCTCTGATAAGAAATCAGTAATCTAGCTTAGGATATACCCTTGCATGGTACCCTAATGTTTCTTGCTCTTCTTATCTTTGATGTTTTCTACTAATTGTGCAATATGAGAACTAATTCAAGACAATTTAACCAGTATAGTAGTTGGTTATTCCCTGCTTACTGATGTGTGAATTTAAGAGTCTATTCTTAGATGTTCTTGTCTAGTTTAATTGAAAGAATTGGGATATTGGCAGATTTAGAACTGATTCTGTCTCACTAGGGTCCTTTTCCAATAGTTAAACCTTTCTAAGATCCCTTAAGTTGACTGTCAAAAGCATTGAAAGTTAAAAGGATTTTTACGATCTTAGGCTTCACTTTGCATCAAAATCTTAAGTGTTTTCTATTGTCTGAAGAGTTAGCCTCGTTAGGAGTTTGATCATAGACGGTTAAGGCATGCCCTGTCCCTAGATTTGCTCCTAAATGGTCACCTTGGAAGGTTTCCTTGTCATTCACCTTCATTCCTTATCATTACATCCCATACTATCATCTTTAAGATCCTCTGTTTTAGATGACTAGCCCATTTGAAAGCCTTGGATATTGAATTGCAAGTAAACCCTTTTATGACCCCATTGCCCAATGTGTTATAGCATCATTTCTCACCTTCATATGATTCATGATTGCTTTTATGGCTTTGGGCACCCATTCCTACAGACTTGGACAAATTCACTTAAAAATAGTGTAAAAATCCCCATACGCGACTATGCCCGTACTTTT
>CM076582.1:44117607-44200828 GCA_034641835.2 Pinus albicaulis | reverse complement strand
AAGGGAAATCCTGGGCTACATATTGGGGCACAAGAGTAGCTAGAGAAAGGAAAGCCCACATGTGGGTAGTTTGTAGGTGGGAGAAATCGTGGTACATGAGGTTCCCCAACCTTGATTTTTGCACCATAATTTATATGCATTTTTCCTTTTATGATATTTATTTGATAAACTTCTCAGGTCTCAAAGGATAAGAGTATGATGTGTAAGATATAACAATGATTACCCACTTTTTGGCAGGGAAATTCATTTCCCTCCAAGGTTTGGGACAATCATGGGTTTCTAAATGATAAACTAGGATCATCGAGGGCTGATGGAACTAGGTTGATGTCCATGGGTATCGGGTAGAGCCATATTTTTCATCTTGTGGTACATTTTCCTATTGAATGTGGCCATTTATGCTTTTAATTGTATTTTTCAGTTGCTTCAACCTTTGGGGCATTATTCCAGGTCTAACCCAAGGTGGGGGCAAGGTAATGGGAAGGTTAACCCTATGTGGATCGAGTGAAGAAATGTGGACCCGGGTGGAGATATGATGAATGTGGGTATAGAGACTGGAAGTGGTATGATATATGTGGATAAGGGAGCAGGAGCATGCAACCAAATTCAGGGTTTCCCAAGTAGTACTACCCTAGAACCAAATGCTTCTTTCCCAAGTAGTACTACCCTAGAACAAACCTCTGACCTCATATATTAGGGGGCATCTGTTATAGCATCATTTCTCACCTTCATATGATTTCATGATTGCTTTGATGGTTTTGGGCACCCATTCCTACAGACTTGGACAAATTCACTTAAAAACAGTGTAAAAATCCCCATACGCGACTATGCCCGTGATTTTCCGCGTGTATACGCGAGTCCAGCTAGACTTTTTCGCGTATGCCATTAAAATGATTAAAAATATATATAAAAATTCCCTATTTTCGGGCTGGGTTGATGGTTACTCAGGTAGTTCAACCACCCCAGCACGTGGCCAACTGTTTCCAACTGTTGAAACTACTTGGAGGGAGTATAAAAGCCCCTCATGTCCATGGCCTAAGAGGGAGAGAGAATTGATTGATATTATACTCTGTTGGTATTCCTTATCCAAGTCTGATTCCCCATGCCTCCTGCACTTTCACAGTTCATTACAGGAAACCCTTGTTTCCTTGAGATGCTCATCTCCCTATATGTCATCTCGTATGCACCAGTTTGGAAGGAGTCTTAGCGAGGCAAGGGCGGGACGGATCCATACGACGGTCTGCTCGAAGATCGTGGAAGGATTCATGTGATCTCTCCACTCGTCATTTTGTACATGCTATTTATAATACAGAAGTACCATCTTGTTCCCAAAATATACGTGTTAGTGATTGCTTACATATATGTGAAAATTGTTATTTAAGCATTCATTATGATCTATTTAATGTTTTATATGGATTTCACTAACATTTAGAGTAGATATATGTTGTACAACCAGTTCTTCGTGCTTGTTTATTCTTGTCCTTCAGGTTAAGAAGGAAGGACGGTTGCTGGGGGTTTGGACCCCGCGGGATCTACTTCAACCGTAGGACCTACGGGTAACTTCCTTGATCTACTCTATTTAGTTTTTCTGAACATGCATGGTTGTGTGAGTCCTTCTTAAGTAGCATGCCCCTGCTCTGTGGAGGTTGTAACCCAATGAACCTCTAGGGTGATTTTCCCCGAAACAGAACTGGCGACTCCGCTGGGGATCACATTCTTGTGATTCTCCTGTTGGGTGGTTTCAGCTGTTTGATAGGTTGCCGACAGTTTTAACTTTCATTTACAGTCCAATTTACTTTTTCTCAGTCAGTCTGAAGTCCTGGTTCTTATCCAGGCTTGATCCTTTTGTTTTTTTCATTATTTACCTTTGCATATGCACTTTTTTCTGCACACAGTCGCGTATACACGCAAGTTTGTCTAAAGGAAGTCGCGTATACGCGTGTTTCCTTTAGCACAGTCGTGTGTGCACATGTGTTGCTAAACTGTGAAGTAGCGTATACCTAGGAAGATTTTGAATTTTTGGGTTTCTTGACTTTTTGGTCCTTTCTGGCTGTGGAGACCTGTTTCTACAATGTCTCTGTACTCTCTGGATTGTGAAGGAAGTGGTTTTTGGTCTTTTCTCTCTTTTGTTTGATTGAAAACTAGTCTTTTTGGCAAAGTGTTGTTTCTGGTGCTGGCACTTCTGGATTGAGTACCAAGATCGCTTTCTGAGCATTCTTGGCTATTCTGCTTTATCAGAACAGAGAGTTCCTGCTCATTTACTCTTTCCTGTCTTTGTGTTGTGCTTCGCATTACGATTTTTGCTCGTTTGTTGATTGGTTTTCTTGAGTTCAGTAGGCTAGGTCTTCTTGCTACTTTTGAAGAGTTTTTCTTGCTTCTTCGAAGTTTTTGTTTGCAACAAGTTTGCACTATTCTTCTAAGCTGAGTGTCTGAGTTTTCTTGACTTCTTTTGCTCTTATTGATCTTGCTACTAGTTAGCCTTATAAGGTTTTGAGCATTGTTGAAGTTTGTGCCTGAAATTCAGTCTTGTTTGGTTTGGATTTTGATAGTTGTGCTTGGTCTTTTCGAGCTCTCTCTTTATAAAACTAAAAAGCTCAAAAAAATTTGCTTTGCTTTTTGTTTTTGCATTTCAAAGGCTTAAAAAACATTTCGTCTTGTTGTTTTCTTTTGTTGTTGCATTTTTGTTTTCGTTTCACCATATCTTTTGAAGTTTTTGTGAGGTTTCTTGCTTTTAGTTTTTAGCTTGATTTTGGGGAGGAGTTGTCATTCATTGCTTCCTCTTGTTTTTAAGCATTTTTGGTGTCTTCATATTAAGAGTTCTTGATTTCAGGAACTAGATTTCTGGGAAACCAAAAAGAGTTAAAACTGAAGGAGCTTTTGGGAAATTTCACTCTGCTTCAGGAGATTTTGCATCTTAGGATTTGCATGCTTGTAGTGATTTGCATTAGGTGCATTTCAGCATTTAGTCAGTTTCATAGTTTTTGTGAGTGCGAGTTTGCTATTTCAAAAGAAAAATACAATTTTTAGTCTCGTAGAACCTGTATAGAGATTGCTTTTCATCGAAAGACAATAACTGCATTTACATGTAGTTAGGTTTTTATTAATTTCTTTTGCGTCAAAACACCATAAGTTTCATCTCCATATCCTTGTGACTTAACATAACAACCCATTAAAATAAGCGATTTAATCTAAAATCAACTAGCAAGTTTTCTAAGTGTCATACACCAACTAGCTAGGTTGTAGGGCCTTGGCTTAGGTGAGTGGAGAGTTAACTCTCCAAGGCCGCTCAAACAAAACATAGAAGTTGATTAATTGAGCGAAATCCAACTCCGTTAGGTGGACCGAGAAAGCTCTCCTCCAGAGAGTCAAGCGCGAGGGGAAGTGAAGGCTGAGAAAAGGGATACCCCCTCTCCGATTGGCTGAATCTGACCTCAAGACCGTTCCACCCGGCTTATGACACGGATTGGTGCCCATAGTTGCCACTCCTAGGTTCCACACAGGTGACTGCAGGGGGGAATACCCGTGGTACTTGAGGCAGACGTCGCATCACTTTCAGTAGTACTTTTGGGGGGTGCCCTTGCGAAGCTTGGGTGCTTGAGCCGGCAAAGGCTGTCGTTAGGAGGTCGGAGTAACTGTTTCTGATACCTTCGCTAGTTGTTCTGGGCCCTAATCATCCTAGACTGCTTTCGGGAGGTCCTATATTTTCACTTTCCTGTATTTTGGTGTCCGGTCCTCATCACCCGGAGCGGAAATACTTGGAGGTTGTTTGCTTGACTGTATCTCAGGGATTTTTATTTTAGAGAGTGCTCTTTGCTCCTAGCTTGCCTAGATTTTCACTTTTTTGAGTCTAATTTAAAATCTATAAAAGTGGTTGATCAAGCGCCTCGTCGATCGAGGAGAATCTGGGGGTTATCTCCCGAGAATCCAGAGCCTTCTTTGAAAAGGCATAGGAGTGATTTAGCAGGTGGTTACCACCCTGTGGCGTCTGAAGCAGTGGAGAGAGATCCTCCACAGAGGTCTGAAGGTTTCATAGTTGATTCTGGTGTCGGTCCCGAGAGGAGCGTTCCGCTCACCTCGCGAGTTTTGTTTCCTCAGGAAGAAGATTTTCAAATCGAAGACGTACCTGAGCCTCCTGCAACAGGTCCATCTCCTCTTCCTCCTGATTATCCGTTCGTTGTTCAATACATCGGACCTGAGTCGGAGAGACCGGAAGATCTTCCGTATCATTCTTATCTTTCGATGGCCACGACTGGGAACGCAGCTTCTGCTGCGAGTGCTGCAGGCATTCAGACTCCTGCTTCTGTTGAAGCAGGGGGCACTATTGCTTCATCTTCGATTGCTTCTAGTGCTGCTATGTTTGGCTCTGGTTTCACCCAGGCACATGCTTCTCATTCTGGTCCCTTTTGTTCAGGGATGCCCTCCAGTGGGAATCCCTCTTTTTCCTTTTCCGCTGCTTCAGCTGGATCTACGCCCATGTCCAACATGGCTAGTGGATCAGCTTCGTTTCAAGGGTTCCCCTTCAGAACTGGACACATTCCTAGTTCGAATCCATCTTTAGGGTCCTTTCCGTTTACGTCCCAGACCCAGAGTTTCAACCCTTGGTCTGGGGGGCAAAGTTTGACTACTTTTACAGGATGGAACCCTGTATTCACTACAGCGGGGGCAGGGAATCAATTTTACGCAGGTCATCAAGGGAATGCTTCTTTCCCTTCGTCGAGTGCTTATCAGACCTTTTCTCCTCTGTCTAATGCCTGGAACCCCTATCAGGGGCTTTCCTCTTCATTTCATACTTCAGCGGGGGGAACTGGTCTGGGCTTTGGTAACTCTGCGTTGGGAGGAGGTTCTTCTCCTTTTTCTACGAGTCCTTTTTGGCAACCTGGTGCCTCATCAAATCCAGGGTATTCTTTTCAGAATGTTGGGAATCCATCCCACCAAGGATGGAATCCTCAGGCTCCGCCTCGCTTACCTTTTCTAGCAACGCTAAACTTGCCAGATCTGTCAAAGTTGACTAATGATCCGATTCATTATAATCTGGGGTGGCCTCCGGTTCCCACCAAACTTCCTTCAGACATTCCAAAGTTTGAAGGCAAGAATGGAGAAGATCCGGCTGACCACATCACTAATTTCCATTTATGGTGTTCTTCGAACTCCCTGATCGATGATTCAATTAGGTTGAGATTATTTCAACGCACCCTAACTGGAAACGCTGCCAAATGGTATATTGAGCTCACTGGGGGCAGTTTCGCTACATTTGGGGAACTGGCTGTCACATTTCTAAACCATTTTCAGTTGCCTGTCAGATATGAGGCTGGGACCGAACTCCTGGCTAATTTTAAGCAGGATGAGGCAACTCACATTTCTGATCACATTTAGGAATGGAGGAGAAGGAAGAGGCTTATCAAAGCTCATATTCCAGGAGAATTCCTTCTCGAATGGTTTCTAAAATCTCTGCAGTCTGATATTTCAAAAGATGTATCCCTATCTGGGGTATTTTCTTAGGATCAGGCCATTTTTAGGGCCCAGCAGCTGGAACTGATCTATTCTCAGTCTGTGGTCCTTTATAAATATTTGCCCAATGCTCCTCGCTCCAAATTAGATTTATCGAAAACTAAGCCCGGTCCTCATGGTGATGGGCTTGTCGGATCGTTCAATAGTGGTGCAGCCAGCCTGCTTTTTCAACTGCAGCAGTTGTCTTTAAAATCTGCTCCTTCTGGTCAGGCTGTGCCTGCTAAGTCATCGTCTTCCCAGTCTTTGTCCATAAATGTTGTCCAAGCTTCTGATCCCAAAGGAAATCAACAATCCGATGGGAAGAAGAAGGGACGAAATAACAAGAAGAAGGGCAAGAACAGGAAGGGAAATGCAAATAAAACCAACGAGCATGTTGGTGAGGGTCAAAAGGAGAAAAATAAAGTGAAATTTCCATGCAAGCTCTGTACTGGAGACCATCTCACACACCTTTGCCCTAAAATTCAGGATGCGCAGCGCTTGTTAGCCCAGCAGGGTTCTTCTAGTTCCCAGGCTGTGTTAACAAACCCTTTTCCCCAAGGGCAGCAATTAGTTGTTGGCACGAACCAAAATCCTGGGGCTTCCTCTGGAGGCACCCAGGAAGGGGAAATTCCATCGAACATTTTTATGATGAGTGCTCACGCGGATATCACTACGAGATCCCGTGATTATGGCGGAGAGGAATCTTCGAAAGCTAAGGAAGTTCCTGATGCTACTGAGCCGCTTCACATCACGAAGCCTACTGTTGAGTCTATGCCTCGGATGCCAAAAGCATATTCTAAGCGGTCTACAATTAATCCGAACGTGAGGGCTGCCCAGAACTACTCGATTGTAGAAGATCTGGCGCATAGTCCTTGTGCTATGTCAGCTTTAGAGGTACTCCAGTCTTGTCCGGCTCAGCGCAGTGCTTTACTCACTGCCATTGGGGCTATTGATCCAAAAAATTCTCTTCTGATTACTTTTGATATGACTAATTTTAAGAAGAGACTTCCTCATCACATGGCTTTTCATATTAAATCGTCATATCGGAAGTGCAATATCTTTCGAACGGTTGTTGATGAGGGTGCTTCCATGTGCATGATGTCTCTCGCATGCTGGAAGACACTTGGATCTCCCAAAATTGTTCCATCTAGCACTGTTCTTACTGCGTTCGATGGTCATTCTCACAGACCCCATGGTATTGTCCCAGCTTTGCCCATCTGTGTTGGGGGCAAAACTGTCAATATAGAGGTTGAGGTAGTGGATGCAGCCTTGGACTAAAACGTTTTTTTGGGGAGGAATTGGATTTATGAGATGGATGCCATTGCATCCTCATTATTTCGAAATGTATGTTTCCCCCACAAAGGGAGGATCCTTACAGTGGATCAACTGGACTGTCCTCCTGTAGACCTGGATGCGTCTTCTGATTCATCTGTTCCAAAGTTGGATAATACTAAGGCGCCTGTTGAGAATCTAGGAGTTGGAATGTATTCTTCCTTGATGGGTACTTTCGATCTTCCTCCTCCTACAGTGCATATAAATGCTATTTCATCCTCCAAAGCTCCTCTTCGAAGAGAGTTATTCAGAACTCATTATTTTTCAGACCCTTGGACCTTACCATCCCCTACTGCCACATTAGCGGAAGGTCAAGTGGGTGGAATGGCATTTACGATTTCTGCAGCTGAGATTGCATATCAGTCTATTGTTGACTCTGTAGAAACCGTCCCAGCTCCTCTTTCACCGGAAGAGTTGGATGGTGATGTGGCTCCGACTTGGACGCTTAGTTCTTCTTCTGCCCAGGATTGTCTTGATACCACTCTTCCATCTGAAGAGGCGATCTTGGAAGCCATGACTGGTATAGATAGACCGTGGGATGATTTGCATCATCGGTCTTACTTCCTACCTGACTTGAGCGAAGTCGAAACAAGTTTTCCAAGTCCTCCGTCTCCTGGTCCTGTTCACCCAGTCTTGAACCCTTTGGCACCAACACAGGTTTATGCTGAAGAGAACATGGCTGTGATTTCTCCTACTATCCTGGTGAACATTTCCAGGGATCCCAATATTATCGAGAATGTCTTCATTGGAGCTGAATGTTCCCGTGAAGAGGTTCAAATTTACACTGAGCTCTTTAAAGAGTATAGGGATGTATTTGGTTGGTCTTATGATGAAATTCCTGGCATAGACCCATCTATTGTCAAGCATGAGATCAAGACGTATGAAAACGCTAAGCCAGTCAGGCAAAAACTTCATCCGGTCAATCCTAGGAAGGCAGCAGCTATCAAAGCTGAAGTTGAGAAGCTGCTTAAGGCGGGATTCATTTTCCCTATTCCTCTGACTGAATGGGTTTCAAACCCCGTTCCTGTAGATAAAAAGCAAGGAACTATTTGAGTGTGCATCGATTTCAGAGACCTAAATAAAGCGTGTCCTAAAGATAATTACCCCACACCATTTATCGATCAGATCATTGATGAGTGTGCCGGTAATGAGATTTTCTCCTTCATGGACGGTTTCTCCGGATATAATCAAATTACTATCCGTCCTGAAGATCAACATAAGACTGCATTTATTTGTCCCTGGGGTACATTTGCATACAAGAAGATGCCTTTTGGCCTTAAAAATGCTGGGGCTACCTTTCAGCGGGCCATGTCTTATGCCTTCCACGACATCAAAAATATTATCGAGACATACTTAGATGATTTAGTTGCTCATTCTCGAAAGAGGATGGATCATCCTGGTCACCTCTGGCAAATATTTGAAAGATGTCATTTTTATAAGATTCGATTGAATCCGAACAAGTGCATTTTCGCGGTTACATCCGGTCGGCTATTGGGATTCATTGTGTCTAGGGAAGGGATAAGGGTAGATCCCTTCAAGGTTGAGGCAATACTTCGGTTGCCTCCCCCGTCTTCCATCCGTCAGCTTCAAAGTCTTCAAGGAAAGTCTAATTTTCTTCGGAGGTTTATCGTCAATTATGCTGAAATTACAAAGGGATATATGAGATTGCTGAAGAAAGGAGTTCCTTTTCTTTGGGACGACTACGCTCAACACTCATTCGATGCTTTGAAGAAAGCATTGACCTCTACTCCTTTACGGAGTCCACCTGATTATAGCAGAGATTTTCTTTTGTATCTGGCAGCAACAGAATCTACCATTGGTATGGTTCTGGTTCAGGAGGATGATGCTCTTGCAGAGCATGTTATTTACTACCTTAGTAAGGACTGGTAGGACCTGAACTTAGCTACACTCCGATAGAAAAGTTAGCCTTAGCAGCAGTTCATGCTGTGCAGTGACTCCGACATTACATTATTCTTCGCAAAACTTATGTTTTGGCAGCTGCCAATCCATTTCAGTTTGTCCTCAGCAAGTGAGTGATTGGGGGCAAATACAATAGATGGATTGTGATTTTACAGGAATTTGATCTTGAGTTCATGTCTGCCAAATCCAAGAAATCATTAGTTTTTGCAGAATTGATCTCCGAGTTGCCCTGTGAGGAAGAGATGATCTATGATGAGTCCTTTCTAGACGAACGCTTGTTTCTTATCTCTTCACAGGATCCTTGGTACGGGGATATCATTGTGTATCTCTAGACTGCGAAGTTTCCCTCTACTTTTTCGAAAGATGAGCGTCGTAAGCTGCGTCACTTGGCCAAGAATTATTTGATTATTGGTGATTCTTTATACCGTCGAAGGGTTGATTCAATCCTAACACGCTGCTTAACTCTCGAAGAAGCTGAGGTTGTGCTCAATGATTCTCACAGTGGAGCTTGTGGGGGTCATTTATCTAGGCTTGCTACAGCCCAAAAGATTTTGCGTGCTGGATACTTTTGGCCCTCGATTTTCAAAGATTGTATTGAATTGGTCAAAAAGTGTCATAGGTTATCGCTCGTTTTGGTATTCCTAGAGAGATTGTCACTGATCATGGCAGTCATTTTCAGAATAGTATGATGGCTGAGTTGGCTCTCAAATTGGGTTTCGGGCAGGAGCATTCATCTCCATATTATCCTCAAGCCAATGGGCAAGTGGAAGCCGTGAATAAATCCTTGAAGACAATTCTTCAAAGGACAATTGATAAATCTAGATCCAACTGGCATATTATGTTATATCCTGCACTTTGGGCATACAGGACGTCAGTGAAAACTGCAACTGGCTTTACTCCGTTTCAGCTAGTGCACGGGTTGGAATCCATATTTCCCATTGAATGTGAGATTCCTTCTCTTAAATTAGTTGTTGAACTTCTTCCTGACACTTCTAGTCTTGAAGAACGGCTCCTTCATCTGGAACATCTCGATGACCAGCATCGGGATGCCACCACGATGAATGAAGCGCATAAAAACCGAGTTAAAGTTCAGTATGATAAGGCGTTCAAGCCCAGGGTTTTTTCGGAAGGTGACCTTGTTTTGGTCTATGCCCAAGAAAAAGATGCCCTGGGGGCAGGAAAGTTTAAGTCTATGTGGTATGGCCCCTTCATCGTTAAAAAATTCCTTAATAAAGGAGCATATACCTTGGTTGATTTTGAAGGGAACGAGTTGCCGGAGCCCAGAAATGGGCTCTATTTGAAGAATTATTATGCCTAGGCTTCGGCCTGGCATGTTGCTTTTGTATATAGTAGTTTTGCTTTGTACATATCTGGTTGTTTTTCGATCTTTGATGGGTTGGTGATGTTTTTGATCTGCTTTGGCAGGTTGTGTCGGATGTCATGAGTCATTTTGGTTTCACCGATGGTGCTAGTAGACACACCCGGAACTTAGCTTCCGCGGCTTGGGTGCTTCATTATCCTTCCGGTCAGCTGTTGGTATCAAGAGGGGTCTGCATTGGTCCTGCTTCCAATAATATAGCAGAATACACTGCAGTCGTTCATCTACTCTCGAAGGCAATATCTTTGGGTGTTGATTCGTTGGTAGTTTTCTTGGACTCCCAGCTGGTGGTGTCGCAGTTGAACAACACTTATCGGGTACGAGATCCTTTTTTATTACGATTGTTCTTGAGGGTACGTTTGTTACAAAGGTCATTTCAATTTTTAACTTTCATTCATATTCCTCGAGCTGACAATTGGTTTGCTGACTCATTAGCTAATCAAGCATTAGATTGGCATATTAATCATTCCATACAATAAAATTTTTTAATCATCAAAAACATCATACATTTTGATACATTTATCACATCACATCAAATATCGATGTATATATATCATCGGAGTGTCAAAAAACTTTACAAAATTTGGATCCATAAATGTCGTACAAAACTTGGGCTTATGCCCCATCATGTTCAGTCTCAAAAAAGAATATACAATCATCTAATACATAATATCTGTCTACTCCTGAGGTCCCTGCCCAGAAGTCGTGTTCCTATAGAACGTGACTGCGGTGGCAACTCGGCGGAATAATCTAACCCAGTCTCGGGGCACTCCTACCACCCGTCTCTGGATGGCTTCTGGCAGGTCCTCCACGGAAGCCATAGGGATTTGGCGGGTTAGTCCCTCCAAGTTTCTCTGCACGGCCTGGAGTGTCCTATCTGAATCCAATGTCTCTGCCTCGCCCCTGCGGCACTTGTGGCGCAGGAGACCCTCAGGTCGAACTGGTCCAACATCTGAAACATGATCATTTTTAATTGTCAGTCATTATGAATCCAATCAAAAAACATGTTTGTTTTTCATTTTTTCATACATATTTGAAAAAATCCAAAAAAATTATATAAGTCAAATTTTTTTTTGCAAACTTACCGACTGTGCCCCATGTTGTGCCTGGTGGAAGAACTAGATCTGGATCTCCACGAAAGTCCATCCCGGCATAGGGATAGTCGTCCACTGCGACGATTTGTTCTCCCCACCAAAGGAAGAACTCATCGTCCCATGTGGTCCGGGGTACTTCACTACCCCCCAATCTCTTCATCATGTTCGCCCAACAGGCAATTCTTGGATCCCGCGGGCTACTGATGGTAGAGATAACTCTGGGTCTCAATGCTGGTATCTTCTCAAAGAAGAATGTTGTCAAAATTGTACCATAGCCAAAGTGTTTGGTCTTTACTTGGCGGATTGAGGTCAACTGTTGCTTCATGTTCAATAATAGGGCTGTGCACCAATCGTACACATGAGTCAAACATTCTACTGCTATGCTCATTTGCGTCCTGGACGCCTGATGTAGAGAGGCAGATCCTGCCACTCTGCCGATGGTGAAAAGGAGGATTTTCATGTGCAAATCCCTCAAATCTTTAATCGCAATCTGAGTTCCAACCTTTTTGGAACCCTCTACGCAATACACGTGGACATAATCTTCCACGGTTAACCCTCCAAGGGGCTTCCCGTGCAAGTCTGCTGGTTCTCCCCTCCGGGAGAGTCCAGTAATGAAATATATGTCTTCCACTTCAATGCGTATTGGCATCTGATCAATTATGAAGCAATCCTGATCTGGTTCCCAGTAATTCACGAGCATTTCTAGCAACCGAACATTGCTTTTCATATTTGGCATTTTGAAGAATTTGAACAATCCGCAATTCCGAAGGATATTTTGCGCTGCTCGATCTTGCATGACCTCTTGATCAATTGCGTTATGCTCACGTTCTCTCCATGAGATTGTCATCCTGTCAAATTTCATTAAATCATGCATTAGCCACGCTTTTTTAGTTTCGGACCTGCGCATACGCGACTTTTTCTTTGCACAGTCGCGTATATACGCGACTTGCCTGTTATGAACCCGCGTATGCGCAAGTCCGCATTTTTTAGCAAGGGTTTTAAAGGTAAAATTCACTTAATTTTAATTTCTAAATGGACAAAATGATTTGCAAGGATGATTGAGGAGCCTACCTGAAATTTCGGTGCGTTTCGACGGTCGGTTGTTCCTGATTTGATGAAAGAATTTTTTTGCTCCAGAGCACTTTTTCCAAATCAGCAATGCAATAATGAACCAAATATGAGGTAATTTGTCTATTTATGGCTAAAAAGTTGAAAATTTTTGCAAAAATTCCTTATGCTTATTTTTTCGATCTATCTTAAGCTGCATAACCCGGATGCTTGGAAGTGCCCAGTTTGGTATGTTTTCAGGTACATTTTGATGTTTTTGAGATTTTTCCCAGTTTTTGATCCATGATTACCGACTCGTCACGGTAGGTATATGATCTTCACTGGAATATAGGTTAGGGAAATCACTTTCCGTTGCATCTTCCATACTAGCCTCCATACTAATCACTTGCCATAGGGTCGATCCCATCAGGTCATGAGTATTACACCCATTTCACTCGCCGATTATTTAATCATGACTTGATGGTAGAGCCTTCCTTTACATGGGCTTCCTAGTTAGTTCCTCATTATCACTTGTTGCCCATGCTGCATTTTATGTAGGCTCGGGAGTCCTCTTTAGTTCCGCCATGTCTTATGTGTTGAAGCTTCATTCTTCTTCTTCATCACTATCATTATTTCTGGCTTTTACCCTAGAGGCTCCCTGGTGTCGTTAAGTTGTATTACTGCATTGCATATTGGCTACTTGTTTATCCTGGCCTTTAGCCGGCTTCATTTGGACTCGATGTTTAAGCCAACTTTTGACCTTGACTCTCTGTACAAGTTAACCATTTCATGCACTTAGCTATCACGACTTGACACCTTTTTACCCATGGATGGAACGTTCCTCTGAGTATCACTTACCAGTTTTCGCCACCTTGCATTGAGCATAGGATTGTTCCAATCCCAGGAACTAGTGCATCTGATTTTTTGATACTCGTTCTATCCATTGTACCATAGCATTCTTTTATTCTTTTTCAGGCTTATTATATGAAAAAAGACAAAAAAATCAAATATAACAAAAAAGAGCGGGAACGGGATGTATCTTCGTTGCTTTGATGGCAGTACAGAGTCAGTTTTTTGCCCTTGAACAAAGCACATATACTTATATATATTTCCTACATTTGGGATGGTTTTAGTTTTTGACCTAGGTTCAGCCTTTACCATGTTTCACTTGTCAGTTCTCCCCCGGTTGGTTATCTCTTCCAATCATATGGAGAGTTTGTTTTGCCTCTTGCAAGACAGACTTATACAGTGTCACTTTTTACTGCCATGGTCATCACAGAGTCGTGCTTTTGTTCAAGGGAAGTCTAGCCTGAGTCGGCCATTTTGCGGTGTCTCTTGACTCATTATTCAGTCGGCCTTCCCGGTCTTGTCAGTATCATGTTCTATCACATCAGATGTTTTGATCTTCTGCTCGTGCTGGTTTGAGAAGGTCCCCATTGACTTCTTGCCGGCGGGTTTGTCTCTTATCGACTACGACACATTGCTCAGAGAGCAAACCTAGAGCCGCACCACAGCCCTATTTACATCATTTGATAGGTGACCTTGTGCTCGGCATTTGATCATCATCATGGGTCTTTGACCCGAGTGGTTTCCACGTGTTCGACGTCGGCACACATTATCACACTTGGGATTAGGTGCGGTACCTTGATTTCATTTGACCTGCTCCCGTTGGATTTCTCGCCTGCGTATCGGCTTTCATTATTGGTTGGTTCAGAGGGTTTCTTCCGTGCGCTAGCTTCATCTTGTGCATATCCGAAATGTACTTCGGTTTGGTTCCGTCACTCTACTTCGTCTGATTCCTTCAAAAATTGGCCTGCGGGTTACACTCGCGCTGGACTGATGTGGGATGCCTTAATGCTTTCCTTCCAGCAGATATTTTCCCATAGACTCCGACTCATTGCTATGGGAATAAGGTCTAGAGTATTTTTGTCAGTACCTTAGGGTTTGCAGTCATCAGTGGTAGACTCTTCGCTATCGGCAGTGGGGACTCATCATTGCGTCCTGATCGGTAGATTCTTTCAAGTGTTCGACTTCAACTCATTCATTCGCACTTGTTAGATTGTACTTGGGCACCTTCACACTCATTTTCATTATTGGTGGGTTGTCTCGCGTTGGTTAACGGTATACATCATTGACCGGTAATCCAAAGATTTCTCACATGGTCGACTTCAGCTAATTTATTCCCATTGTGTAGAATTGTGCCATAGTGATCGGTGAAGACCTCGGGTTGCATCAACATTTCTCGGTTCACTTTTGACAGTCCATTTAGTTTCTGCCAGTGATGCCGTCCATCCTTATATGTTGCAGTTCAGTACAGCAGCATCTTATATGTTGGCTCCCGAGTTGCGTGATAGTACCGTTTGTTCCACCTCTTATGATTCGGTACTTGGAGATTCAGTTACTTACTTGATCAGACATCTAGTTGCACCATCTTTGATCAGCTTTCTATATGTGATACGTGGACATTGATTCAGACTTACACTTCCGGGCCATGCTCAGATGATTCATTGTGTACTTTCAGTTCAGTTATACTTGTATACATTTTGGATCTATTCAGTACTTTTTATATGATGTATTTTTGACTGAGCATGGGTATGCCCGCCTCAGCATGAGTTCACTCTCTATTTTCTTTCATTGGTTTTTGGCAGGCTGAAATCTGGTGAAGTCCTCTCTTGTCCTTGCGAAGTTCTTTCTATGTGCATAATAAATTTTGGCCATCATGTACCCCTTCGACCTCATATATTAGGGGGCATCTGTTATAGCATCATTTCTCACCTTCATATGATTCATGATTGCTTTTATGGCTTTGGGCACCCATTCCTACATACTTGGACAAAATTCACTAAAAAACAGTGTAAAAATCCCCATACACGATTATGCCCAGACTTTTTCGCGTGTATACGCGAGTCCACATGCACTTTTCCGCGTATGCCATTAAAATCATGAAAAAATATATAAAAATTCCCTATTTTCAGGCTGGGTTGATGGTTACTCTGGTAGTTCAACCACCGACCATTGTGGCTGTGTTGAAACTACTTGGAGGAGTATAAAGCCCCTCATGTGTATGGCCTAAGGGAGAGAGAATTATTGATATTATACTCTGTTGGTATTCCCTATCCAAGTCTAATTCCCCGTGCCTCCTGCACTTTCCCAGTTCATTATAGGAAACCCTTGTTTCCTTGAGATGCTCATCTCCCTATATGTCATCTCGTATGCACCGGTTTGGAAGGAGTCTTAGCGAGGCAAGGGCGGGACGGATCGGACGACGGTCTGCTCGAAGATCGTGGAAGGATTGAGGTTCTCTCCACCCGTTATTTGTACATGCTATTTATAATACAGAAGTACCATCTTGTTAGAAATATACGTGTTGAGTGTCTGCTTACATATATGAGAAAATTGTTATTTAAGCATTTATTATTGGTTCTTTGAGGTTTGGACTCGCGGGATGCTGCTTCAGCAGTAGGACCTACGGGTAACTTCCTGCGATCTACTCTATTTCGTTTTCATGAACGTGTATGGTTGTGTGAGTCCTTCTTAAGTAGCATGCCCACCTTTCTGTGGAGGTTGTAACGAACCTCTAGGGTGATTTTCCCAGAAACCTGATGGACTTGAGTTTTCTTTGAATTATCTGCCCATTGCCAAAATCCTCTTTGCTCACCCCTTTGTCTTGTATTGAACCCTTCTTTCATGTTTCCCAAAAACCAAACAAACAAACAAAACAACAACCCTTGTGCCATATAACTAGCCTAATACCTTAAATTTGAACTTCAAAGACATATATATATATATATATATATATATATATATATATATATATATATATATATATATATATATATATATATATATATATCTTTGCCTTTATAGAGAGATCCCTCTCTGGATCCAGGAGGGCTAGATCCTGAGATCCCAAAGTGGTTTTGATGTTGTCTTGCCTTTTGGTAGAGCCAAACCTTCCAAAACACAGGAACCCCAACATAATGGCGACTTCGCTGGGGAATTTGAGTAGAAAACTCCTTTAAACACTTCTAAGAACTCAAAGAAGACCATAGTAGCCTTGGTTTGGTAGTTAATCACTGTGGTGGAAATTAAACCTTCTTAAAACACTTAAAACCCTCCACTTGGCGACTCCACAGTTCCTAAATGACTAAAAGACTCCACTGGTGATCAGTAGGCCTGCTGATTATCTTGGTTTTCACAAGACTCCACTGGGAGACTAGTTTTCATTACAACATCAGCCATATTAGAAGAAACCCATAGGATTAAGCTTCTTTTTCAGGAGACAAACATACTGGCTTCAAGAACCATTCATACTAGATCTTATCCTAATCCAAACCCCCCTGAAATAGTTGACAACCCTGAGAGCATTCTTAGGAAATATCCCACCCCTAGAAATCCAACTATTATCAGACCCTTTCATAGAGCTAACTCTGCACTAGAAAACTTTGCATCTCTATCAGACGCTCAATTTGACTTAGACTTACCAAACAGCTTACCAAGAACTAAGTCATTCAATGCTTTAGATCAGAAAGACCTTGAGCTTCCAAGTTCACCCTCTCTTAGTGGTCAACATATTAGGGATAGAGAGACCCCTCCATCTACACCTCCGGATATTCATTTCATTTAGAACTTGGGCCTCTATCACCCTAAATCAGCTCAACAATGTGTTGTTGGTCCTAGCATTTCTATCATCCATATACCTATTGCTCAAGCCAATCCTTTACCTCCACAAAACATCATCATGGCAACCTGGTATGAACCTCTAGTGTTACCACAACCTTTGGCTCCACTACCCAATGATTATCAATAAAAAATCCCTCATTTCACTGGAAAAGAGTCTACCGCAGATCAACATCATGTAGATAGGATAGAAGATGCCTTTGACTATACGGAAATTGAAGATGAAACCATTAAGATGAGGATATTTGCTCAGAGTTTAGGAGGAGAAGTGAAGAAGTGGTTTAAAGGCCTACCCCCTAATATCATCAATGACCTTCCCCCTTTGCACCAAACTTTCATAAACAAGTGGGAAGTCAAAAGAAACCCTCTCCAAATATTAGCAGAATATAAAAATCTGAAAATAAATCAGGGAGAGAGTTTCCACGACTATTCTACTAGATTCAACAGTGTCTACAATGCTCTTCCACCCCATATGAAACCTCACCAAGGAATGGCCTTAGTGAAATACCCTGAAGGATTTGATGCTGACATGGCCTACCAGCTTAGGGAGAGAGATTACAACACATTGGAAGATATGCAAAAGGGTGCAGTAAGCGTAGAAGCAAACCTAATTGAAAAAAGAGCTAGAATGAGGGCTGAAAAGAAGGTAACATATAGGGATGAAACATCAGCTTCGACATCTGATCCCAAATATGACATTCTAGCCAAAAACATGGAAAGGCTAGAAAAAATGATGGAAAAAATGGTTGTCCAAGTCAGTAATCAGAACATAAACCAAAATCAAAACAAGAACCAAAACTTTAGGAGAAACAATCCCCCAAATAGACAGAGAGACTCTGATCAATAAGTCATACCCCCATTTTAAGAGAATTTCCTGGATGAAGATGAAGGGATAATAGAAGAGTCCGAGGGAACCACAATAAACATGGTGGAAGTTGACAACCAAATACACACCTTTTCCAAAGAAGATAATCAGACCTCATACTCACATTGGGATGAGGAAGGGTTAGAATCTGAGGACTTGTTAAAGCCTTGAAAATCACTGCTTCAAACATTGGGGGATAACCACCTGGTCAGGACCTTAGGACAACACCTTTTCCGTTTGGTGTGGTGGCTCCGACTGGATTGATAGGACCAATTTCCTAATAATTTAAATGGGTTGGTGATGGAAAGATTGGATGAATGGAAAATGGGACTAAATTACTGAAATAAACTATTTAATCTAATCTATAACTGATAAATAATTCTAAAACTAACTCGGGCATCAAATATGAATACAACTTAAAGATTGTTTCAATCAAATATATAACCATGAAAATGTATTATAAATTAACTGAAATATGCAGTATCAAATAATGATAACTCTGTTTAAGAAATTAAACAGAGTTATAATAACACATTGCATTCATCATTTTATATATCATTCACATATACTGAAAAAGATAAATATTTCTACACAATCAGAAATGACATGTATAAAGAAATATTGTAAAACGAGTACATATAAACGATACCAATTTAAAAGAGAATATCTCAATACATAAGAAATTAACAGTGAATAGATATAGATACCATATCCATATTGATACTTTCCTATGCAATTCGATATCCAAATCTAGCAACTTCAATGTAAAACAGACTCCAAGATACAAAAATGCAATTATTAAAGGAAATTTTGCATAGAACCACTAGATGTGATCCTTTATAAAAATATAAGAGTCAATGGAGTATAGAAATGTAATCTCCAAGTCAAAATATTACAAATTTAGGACCCTTTTCTAAATGAATTAAAGGGGTTTAAATAGGTACTTAATAAAACAAAATAACTAAAACTATTCCTACAATCTATCTAATCAAAAATCTAGAAACAAAATTGCGATCTTAAAGTGAACCAGATTCATTGATTGTCTCCTGTGTTTATTGTGCCCATATGGAAAATCTTGAGCATATCTTGGACTTCTGTTGGCTGGCTCATTTTTGAATGTAACTGCCCAGTGTATGTAGCATCAAAGAATTCAGGAATGATACAATGAATAACATTCGAAAGGAATTTGATGGCCATCTGTTGGCTGTGTGGCTTGATCAGATAAGTCCACATAATATCCCATGAAATTCCTTGAAGTTTGCTAATCTGTTGATTTTTATTGATAATCTCTTCCTTCCACTTGGAATTAGCTTCTTTTAATTTTGGTAATTTTCCTAGGGTACAATCTAAGATCAAATTAGTGGCGTACAAGCTGCCATTAACCAATTGTGTTGTATTATTCATCAAAATTTTAGCTCTTGATATGGCTTTTTCTGATTTCATCAACTGTTGTTCCCATTCCACAAATACAATTTCCTTGTGTCTTTCCTCAATTCTGGGAAGACTAGATTTTCTTCCCTGCTCTGTATCCTGCCATGAAAGGAACTCAGAAATTTTATCATCAACATCATCAATTTCTTGCCTAAGAGTGACTGATTCATCTATCAAAGATGATGTTATTTCGCACAAAGGCTCAACTTGTGCCAAATTAAGAAAAAATTCATTTAACTGCTGAGATAGCATTTTGTTTATTTCAAGAGATTCAGTTTTGAATTGAGCTAACTTAGGATAATCCTTGAACTTGTCCAATGCTGATTGGAACGTTTTCTCTTGTTCAATATTTGCATTTTTCTCATTTTGCATAAGATTTTGTAGCTTTTCTACCTCTTGAATCAACTACTGCTGTTTTTTCAAGGCTTGTTCATCAATTTTCTTCTTTTCAATACTAAGTTGCTCTTCTATATGTTTAGATCTAAGCTCTTGATCTTGCAATTGTTTCTCCAGCTGAACAATCTTTTGCTGATTCCCTGTGGCCTGTTCTTCTAGCATAGCTATTTGTAAGTCTTTTTGTTTCATCAACTGAGAGACTTCATAAGCTTTATCTATAGTTGTAGCACTATAGGCACCTACATATTGAGACAATTTAGTGAGATCCTCAGATGGATTCACCTCAGCATCTTTATAAACAATATTCATAAACTCCACCTGTGAAGTTGAAAGTGCATCCTGATCAGTTCTCCTCCTCTTTCTCTGCTTTCTCACAACAGCCCTATGCTTGGGACTGTAAAATACATCCAGAGGAGGGATTTATTCTATTTTCAACATAATTTCACTTGTGGGATTTTCAGGAATAAATTCCATATCTTGGTCTTCCAGAACATTAACTTGGAGATTATTCTGTTGTCCTATTTTCTAGGAAAATTGCTCATATTGGCTCAGCAAATGAGGAGAAACTATAAGTTCAACAGATTCCACTAATTTTTCAGTAGCTTCCTCTCTTCCAAGCTAAGACTCTGGATTGTTGCTTATATCTCTTTTTGCTGCTTGTTCAGTAGCCTTGCTGTTTGTGCCTCCTTTCTCAGTATGCACATTGGCATAAGTACCTGTGCTTTCCTTTCCTATCTGGGTTGAAGACTGTTGATCAGTATGTACATCAAGTTTAGCAGTTGTTTCTTTCTTCTCAGTATCAACTTTGTTGCTAATGTTTTCTTTCTGCATAACATGATTAGTTCCTGTTACTTCTTTTTGTGTCTTTATAATGACCTTGCTAAAAAATGTTTCTATTACTTCTTTGCCAGATGTATCATCTTTTTCCTTATGTTGTGACTCAACCTCTTGCATAGGAACTCTTAATTGATCCAAATGAGCTTTGAGTAATCTCTGGCTTCTAAATAACATAAAATTATTCAACTCTTCAGTCTGGAATTTGGACTTGGCCAAATCATAAACTTGAGACAAATTATCTACAGAAACAAATAAATCATCGAACTCATCTAGTTTGTGTTCAAATCGAGCAATTGAAACTGAAGTGGTAAAATCAAATGCCACCTTCCTTGGGTCATATTTCCTGCCTTGGACTGTTGAAAGCTTGAGATTGGTTATCTTGCCAACTTCTTTCTCAGCATGAACAAAATTATTGAGAGTGTAATCTCCACATTTAAAAGGAAAAGTAGGCCACATTAGCTTCTTGCTATTCTTCAAAGTCTTGAACATGCCTTCTACTATTAGCTGATATGAAATTTCCTGTGCTAACAGTTTATCTGGAACGTACAAAGGAAGAATGTGTGGTTCTAAAATACTCTCGAAAACTATCATATATGTGAATTTTTCTTCTCCGAACCAATCGCCAATCGAGGATAAATCAACTTTAGCCTTCTTAGAAAGCCTAGGAAGGAATCAGCCAAAAATAGTTGATAAAAAACGATGAGGAAACCATGACAAACTCTGTAAACATGGCTTTTAAAATGCCCCTTCCACAAGAACTTGTGATATATATGAATAGGAGCAGGATCTTTAGGGGTCCATTTACATCCTAACATGGGAAACTCAGAATTGAAACAAAGGGCATCTAAAATATAAGCACAAAAGTAAAAAGGAGTAGTATTTTTGTGTTTTTGTCCTTCCTATACTCAAGAATTCTATTGGCTATCTTATCAAAAATAATGACAACCCAGTCCATTATTTCGGAGTTTATAGCAGAATGAATTAAAGGTACCATTTGTATAGAGAACCTAGCTGAATTGTCGTTTCCGAATAATCTGCACATCATCGTTGCGGCATAACAGTATGGAGGGGAAAGGGATTCCACTGAGTACATACCTGATGCCTCATTTTTGTGATTTTCGAGAGCCCTTCTCCATTCTCTAATCGGCTCCACCTGATCTTCAGTATTTGTAGCAAATTCCTGGATGAAGGATTTGTTGTAGATTTTCTGCGGGTCCGGAAGGTGGTACATTGCTTTAATGTCTCATGCTCTAAATGACCCGAATGTTGCTCCAGAGGCTAAAAAAACGTCCTATTTTGAATGGTCACATTGTCAATTACCCATCGAATCACATCATAATATGGGAAAATGTTCGCCCGAGCTGCAATTCGGTGCAGGAACAAATTTGCGAGTGCTTGAAGAGAGGTTTCTGAATCAGTCTCTAAATCATCCTCGTCAGGAACTATTGCTTTTGGCACAGTAACTTTAGGCTTTTCTCTTTCGATGAGGTTATATACCTCTTCCCAGGATAATTTACCAAGACCTTGGCACGACGTGTCTGTAACTAGCTTGATTTTAGCTGGTTTCTCCTTAGGTGCCATGGTGAAAACATGGGATTTTGCAGCAACAACAGCTTTTGATTTCCTAGATCTCTTTGAAATTTCGGTATCTAGTAATGTTTCCCTCGCTCTGCGAATGAAAGGGTTGGGTGTTCTTTGGTTCTAGAAAGGAGAAACAGTTCAATCGTGGTGAAAACGCAAATGAGGAGAAAAAATGTATAAACAATCTATTCATTGATTTCCATTTATTATCTCCATGTTTAAAACTTAAATGCCCTCTAAAGAGTCACACTCACGCATTCATAATAGAATAAATCGTTATTATTCATTTGATTTTCTATTTAACAGTATAAGTACAATCGAAGATTGGTGGTTTTAAAATGAGACATAAAACTTTCCCTTTGAATTATGCGATTACGATTAATACATAATATATGCGCAATGTAAAATATAAAGATTAAACATTAATCACATTGGGCATTTTCAAAAGAGACAACAAACAAGATTTTGCGATCTATGCCGATTTCCGATTGCGACGATGGTGTATCGCATCGGGGTTTTAATATCATGAGTGAATGTAATATTCATTCCTCCAAAATGCGATTGTGATTGATCGCATCGCATTGGAGTTGCGCCATTGATCAAATAAAGAGATTGCATTTGTGATGGCGGCGGGGCCCATCACATCGAAGATTTTATAAAACAAGTGTATTCTATAATGCTTTTCCGAAATGCGATTGCGATCAATCGCATCACATCGAAACATATATGAAAGTTTAAGACTTTCGAGATTTGCGATTGCGATTGGTTCAATTGCATTGGAATTTTTTAACAAACAAATATACAACTTATGATATTTCCGATTTGCGATTGCGATTACTATACATCAGACTTTTTTCATTTAAATACTTTGATGTGATAAAGTATTTATATTACATCAGATCGGAAATTCTTTCAATGTTGCATTTGTTTATACACACTTGTTAATAAAGATATGCAATATGTCTTTCTATCAATGAACTCTTAATTCTAATTCAAAAATGATCGGATTGCTTCTAAATCTTTTATTTCTATCTAAAAAGAAAGATGAAAAGGGGACCTATTTCTAAATGAAATTTATTCTAAAAATTTAGAAATGGGGAGAGTTTTTGTATAGTACAGCAATTGGCGATTCACTGGAAGAAACAGTTATCTCTGAAAAAATAAAATGAACACTATATTTCTAGTAAGTAAATTTTTTTAAAGATAATGAAAACTATCTTAGAAAAATTTTAAATAAAATCTAACTCTGAAGAAGAGTAAAATATCACTTACAATTTCTTTCTAATTCCTCAAAGATAAAAACATTTTGGGTTATCTCAAGCTTTGATTGGTTGAAAATAATGAAGTAAGTGGTCCTTTCCAAGTTTAGCTTTTGTGATATACTCTATTGTCATAAGCATTGCCTCTACTTCCAGCAAACGTTCATAGTCTTGATAGGGTTACCTTTTAACCATCAACTATTCATTATCCCATCCAACTAAGATTATGACTCTTTAAAAATAAATTCATAAGACATATTATCTCATGTTTTTTGTCTTTTATTTATTTTTTAATTTAAGAGCCATTGTTCTGGTTTGGTAGCTAGTTAGTAACAATGCCATTCACTAGTTGTAATTAAACTGAACAAGCTGGCTCGTGATGAGACCCCTTGTCTTAATTTTATAAGCCATTACCCTGTTTTGGTATGCAGTATTGGTAATGTCAGTTTTATTACTTCCTATGATCATGGTAAGCAGGCTCGTGATGAGACCTCTTATCTCCTAAATTTTGCGACATAATTCCTTAGAATTACATTCTAAAAAATCACAATTTAAATGGATGGGGTGAAATAGTTGTATCCTTAAGATTTAATGGATGACAATTTTCAGATTTTTTTGTTTGCTAAAGCTTGAAAAAGTCTTTACTTTTTAAAAATAACCTTTATCTGCTCAATAAAATTATAATGATTTACATTTTCTCAAGGTTTCAAAAGATCATGCAAATGTTTTGAACAAAATTTAAAAGTTTAACATTTTATTTTAAACTATCCAAAACTGTAATCATTTTCCTAAAAATTACTATTTACACAAAATAAGTATTTATAATATTCTTCCTAAGACAATTTTCTAATAGTAAAAAATCAATTAGAGAATATTAACAACCTTTATTTACAAAAAAAACAAAAATTGCAGAAAGGAATAATGTACAAGTAAGAAGGGGTTACCTCCTTATGAAAATAATTTCTTTAAGACAAGCCCGTTTACAGGAAGAGATTATCTCTTTCCTATTAAATCTTGGATTATGAATGTATATGAGCCTATCTTTTCAGCAATCTAAAATGGTCCAAGCCACATTTTCTGAAATTTGGTATGCTTACCTTTTTCTTCATGTGCTTTATCCCATTTCATAACAAGATCACCAATTGACAAATTTTTTGAGCCGGCCGAACTTGAATCAAAAGAAGATTTTACAAGCTGTTGATGTTTTTCATGAATATCTTTTGCTTTCTCTCTATCTTCTTCTAATTTAAGGATTTGATCAAATCTCAACTGAATGGATGAGGAAGGATTTTCTTCAATTAATTTCACTAGGGCTAATGATGGGAGAGCTAGATTTGATGGTATCACAACTTCTTTTCCATAAAATAAATTGAAAGGTGAAGTTCCTATTGAAGCTTTGAGAGTAATACGATCAACCCATAGTGCAAAAATTAAAGACGTGCCAATTCTTTTGATTTTGATCAATGGTCCTTTTAATAATTTTGATGATATTTTTGTTAGTGGATTCAGCTAAACCATTACCTTGTGGATAATAATTTGCTGAATATTTCAATTTAAAACCTCTTTTGATTGAAAATTCCATTATACTATTTCCAGAAAAATAAGATACATTGTCGAAGACTAGAGCGTTAGGTATACCAAACCTGGTAATGATGAATTGATCGATCAAATCAATAATTGCATCAAAATTGGCTACCTTTAGAGGAATTTATTCTACCCACTTTGTGAAGTAATCTATTGTTGTGAGGATGTATTTGTGTTATTTGGAAGAATGAGGTACTATCTCACCAATGATGTCAAGCCCCCATTTCTCAAATGGTGGCTCAATGTTTACTGGTTGCAAAGGAAAAGCTGGCTTCCTTTGTCTTGACTAGCAGTTTGACAAATTTTACACTTCCTCACATAATTATGTGTACCTTTGAAAAGGGTAGGCTAGAAATATCCAGCATGGATGATTTTTTGAGCTGTGGTATCACCTCCCAAATGACTGCCTGCTGGCCCATCATGTAATTCCTGCAATACCTTTTTTGCTTCAGTCTTTTCAAGACATCTTAATAGGATTGAATCATAATTCTTTCTGAATAACACATCATCAATGATTTCATATTTAGTAGCCTTCAATCTTAAAGCACGTTTATTATTATAGCTGAGATTAGAAGGAGCATACCCATTTTTCAAGTAAAAGATCAAATCAGCATACTGTGATTCAAAATCTGTAACACTTATCTTAGTTACTTGAAAAACATTGTCTGGATCTTGATTTTCTGGTATGTTATGAGCTCTTGCTAATAATCTACAAAAACCTTGACCTCTAACAATATTGGCTGGTTTAATATCAATATCATATTCTTGCAAAGCTGTCACCCAATTAGCCCTTTTGTCTCCTACTTCCTTTTGAATTAGTAATTGTCTCACTGCAGAGAATGGGACAATAATTTTTGTATGTGTTTTTAAGAGAAAATGTCTAAAATGTTTGATTTCCTTAAACACAGTGAAGGCTTGTTTTTCTACATCAGAATAATTAAGCTCAGCCCCTTGCAGATTCGAGCTGAAAAAAGAAATTGGTGCTTCAATTTGTTGATCATTGAGTTGTGTTAAAACAACAACATAGGATGTTTCGGTGGCCAAAGTATACAGAATAAAATCTTTAGAAAAATCCAAAGTATTCAATACAGGTGCATTAATGATTTCCTGTTTGATTGCATCAAAGGCTTCTTTCTATTTACACCCCCATTTGAATACTGAATTTTTCTTAATCATATTCTGCATAGGTAAAACAATTTGAGAAAAATGGGGAATGAATATTTTTACAAAATTAATCTGTCCTAAAAAATATTGCATGGACTTTTTGTTATGAGGTAAAGAAATATCGGAAATTTCTTTAACTCTTTATGGGTCAATATATATACCATCTTTTGACGCAACAAACCCTAAGATTTTTCCTTCATCGAGAGAAAAAAATGATTTCTTTGGGTTTAAAGAAATACAAAACCTTCTACATCTTTCAAATATTTGTTTCAGATCATGTAGATGATTGAATCTCTTCTTGAATATATTTTTATGTCATCAAGATAAATAACAACCGATCTATTAATCATACCCTTAAATGCTATGTCCATGGCTCTCTGGAAAGTAGCTCCTCCGTTTATTAAACCAAAAGGCATTTTCTAATAAGCATAAGTTTCCCATTTGGTTCTGAAAGTGGTTTTCAACCTATTATCTGGGTGTACTAACATTTGATTATAGCCTGAAAATCCATCAAGGAAGGACATGAGTTCAGAACCAGCTACCTTTTGGAGTATTTGCTCCATGGTTGGCAATGGGAAATTGTCCTTTTGACATGCCTTGTTTAAATTTCTAAAATCAATACAGATTCTAATATCACCATTTTTCTTCCTAACAGGTACCATGTTGGAAACCCAATTAGAATGCCTTACAGGAAAAATTATTTTGGCTTTCAAAAGTTTGTTGAGTTCTGTTTTGATTTGATCTTCAAGATTTGGATGAATCTTTCTTAACTTTTGTTGAACAAGATTAACATCAGATAGCATTGGAATTGTGTGTTGAATAAAAGAAGTATCATAAGTCTTTAAGTCTTCATAATTCCAAGCAAATACATTTTTATACTTACACAGAAGTTTGATGAAAGAAGATCTTTCTTCTGGAGTTAAACTGAGTCCTAGATTAACATTCTGAGGTTTAGAATCAGAGCCAAGATTCACTAATTCAAACTTCAAAGTTGAACTTTGAAGTTTAGCATTAGTAACTTTCTTGAATCTATATTTTATATCATATAGATCCTCAAGTTTAACAACAGATTTAGGAATCAGATTTTCATTACTTCTTGAAGTAATTTGCAGATCATGATCGTCTTCATCAATAATTTTTTCATCATAGGATTTCTCAGAAGTTAAGAAATTCAATATGTCCTCATCGTGGTAGAATACTCTCCAGTTTGTGATATTATCAGGAACAGATGGGCGAAAAATCAATTCTACTAAAAATCTATCAAGACTGCAATCTTCAGCAGGGAGGAGTTTGGATGCAGCATTAGCTAACAAGTCAACTGATGTGTTTTGATTTCTGGGAATAGAAGAGATATTAAATGTTAGAATTGAGTGGTAAGGTCTTGTACTAGGGTTTGATAATGTTTAAGATGTCCTGAAAGACAATGGATGGTATTCCTCACTTGTCTTATGACAATTTTGGAATCTCCATATACTTTCAAGTATTTTACATTTAACCCTATGGCTTTATAAAGTCCTTGAATCAAGGCTTCATATTCTGCAGTATTATTAGTGCACTCAAATTATAATCTACATGATAGCATGGTTTTCTCTCCTTCTGGATCAATTAGGATACATCCTGCTCCTACTCCATCACTAGATTTTGATCCGTCAAAATATAATGACCAAAATAAAGTTTTATCTACAGGTTTACCTACAAATATATCAGAAATATTAACAATTCTAGAAGAATCAGATTGCGAAAAATTTTCAATTTGAGAAACAAAAGTATTTACATAAAAGGGTAATTATGGTGCAGTAAAATTCCCAAGGAATGACTTAGCAGAATAACCTCCAAGGATATTGTTGTTGAAAGCTATAGGTTCATTTGGTTGTTCAAATTCAGTTACGGTGTGCGTCATGTGTTTTTCTCGCTCGATTTTGATTTGATTTAGTTTCCCTTTGTAGGGAAGCCACATATGTGAATAATCGGTTGCGATATAACCGTTAAGATTTGTAGACCAATCCCTGCTTAAGACTAACCCATAGAATTCAGGAATATCTACAATTAGAATATCAATTCTTTGGACAATCCTAGGATCAGAAGCTAGTCTAATGGTAACTAAATTGATTTCTCCTACAAATTGAAATTTAGAGCGATCCAATTGTACAATGTGAACTGCAGACTTTTGTGGTTCAATATTCAATTTCACACAGACTGAAGTAGGCATTATATTAGAGGATGCTCTGGAATCAATTAGACAATTTTGCAAATTCTTATTGTAGATTTCATAAGTCAACAAAAATGGAGGTGTCTGAGAATTTGATCTTTCTCCAATAAGAACAGTATCTGTGGCATATACTTTGTCTGGTGGCTTACCAGTCCCTTTAGTTGCTTTAGCAACTACACCACTTGGTAGAAGAGCAATAGGTGTAGCATTTAATTCTTTTAATAGTAGCTTTTGTTGATGTTTAAGTTTGTTGAGTTCATGTAAAGAGATGTTCGCTCTAGTCTTTTTCATGTCCTCAACAATGTTATAATCCATCGGATCTGATGCCACTAGAGTCTTAGATGATGATGTGGGAGGGTTGGACGATGATGGCTGATTCTAAGTGGGTAAAGGAGAAGCTTTCTTTGCTGGATTTTTATCTTTGGTACTTGGAGTTGTAGTTTTCTTCTTAGGAACAGGTTGAACAGGTTCCGATGTAGATTTTCTCCTAGTACTCACAGGCATATCTTCTTGTTCTATTTCACTGTACGAATTAGGGAGAATGAAATCCCACATTCCATGTAATTCAGCTATTTCCTCTCCTTATTCTTCGTCATCTGATACTAGAGGAGTATCTTCTTCTTCTTCTTCTTCTTCTGATTCTGCATTGGAGATTGAATTGGGAGGCTTAGATTCAACTTGATTTCTCTTGAAATTTCTGAATGGTCTCTTTGTAGAAGTCTCTGCTACTTGCTTTTTGATCTCAACCATCTCATTAGACATGGTTTTAATAAATTTCTGTAAGCCTTCCATGTCATATGGATCTCTTGGTGTCTTTTTCTTTGAATCATCCTTAAAAGTGACTTTCTTTGATTTTCTTTCCTCCATAACATTTTTCTTATCTAGAGCAATCATTCATTTTTCAACTGAAATAGCTTCTTTCGTATTCTCATCTAAATTCGGTTTTGCAGCTCTATCTACAAAAATTTCTATGTTTGAGGGAAAAGCATTAATATACCATTCACTTCTAACCTGCTCACTAGGTTTAGATGTTGTAGGGATCTTATTCAAGAGTTTATTAAATCGAGAATTAAAATCTTTGATGGGTTCTTTGGGTTGTGTCTTTAAATTGGAGAGATCATTGATTAGGGTAGCTATTGATCTATCATCTCCATATTTAGTTAAAAATTGCTCTTCGAACATATCCCAACTTGTAATAGAATTTGAAGGTAATGAAAAGTACCAGGATCCTGTTGTTCCTTGCAAAGTATAGGGAAATAACCTGACTACAACATCTTCATGCTCTACCTAATTTAAATTTATAGCAAGTATAAATTTATTGATGTGTTCTTCCAATTGTATACCAATATCTGGACTAAACTTTGGCAGCCCATTTTCAGGATGATCAGGTAAATCATGTAAAGGTGCAGCCATATTTACAACTCCCGGTCTAGTCCATGGTCTCTGTGCTACTTGTGCCATTGTTGGGATACAAATGGGAGGATTTGAAGAAAATATTGGTGTATGAGTAGTAATAGTTGAAGTACTAGAAGAGACAAATAGTGTTTGGACAAATGTTGTTTGAGCAGATGATGATGATGAGACAACTGCACTTTTTTTATTTGGTGCTTGGGAAGCAGATGATTGAATTTGCGATGAAGAACTAATATCACTTTCTATTTCTGATGGGGTTCTTCTTGTTTTTACTCTACTAGGTAAAGGAAATTCATTTGGGGAAATCCCAAGTTTTTCACTTTGTGATCTAGTGAGAGGTCTGGAAGAAACAAATTGTGAGGTAACACTACCTTCAGATATATTAGATTCTTATAATGATAATGAGAATCCTTGAAGTTTATGAACTAAAGCTTCAACTTTAGGAGATTCAGGAGGTGGATTATCTGATTGAATTGAGACTTTGGTAGTGGGTGTTTGAGTAGTTCTATCAATTTCTTCCCTAGTGATTTCTGATGTAGAAGAAATTGAAGGTGATGAGGGTGTTGTTCTCTTAGAATGGCATGTAGGTTTGGATTTATCTACCATTCATAGCTTCGTCCCTCCTTCTAGCGCCAAAAATGTTAAAGCCTCGAAAATCGCTGCTTCAAACATTGGGGGATAACCACCTGGTCTAGACCTTAGGACAACTCCTTTTCCGTTTGGTGTGGTGGCTCCGACTGGATTGATAGGACCAGTTTCCTAATAATTTAAATGGGTTGGTGATGGAATTATTGGATGAATGGAAAATGGGACTAAATGACTGAAATAAACTATTTAATCTAATCTATAATTGATAAATAATTCTAAAACTAACCCATGCATCAAATATGAATACAACTTAAAGATTGTTTCAATCAAATATATAACCATGAAAATGTATTATAAATTAACTGAAATATGCAGTATCAAATAATGATAACTCTGTTTAAGAAATTAAATAGAGTTATAATAGCACATTGCATTCATCATTTTATATATCATTCACATATACTGAAAAAGATAAATATTTCTACACACTCAGAAATGATATGTATAAAGAAATATTGTAAAACGAGTACATATAAACGATAGAAATTTAAAAGAGAATATCTCAAAACATAAGAAATTAACAGTGAATAGATAGAAATACCATATCCATCTTGATACTTTTTGATGCAATTCAATATCCAAATCCAGCAACTTCAATGTAAAACAAACTCCAAGATACATAAATGCAATTCTTAAAGGCAATTTTTCATAGAACCACCAAATGTGATCCTTTATAAAAATATAAGAGTCAATGGAGTACAAAAATGTAATCTCCAAGTCAAAATATTACAAATTCAGGACCCTTTTCTAAATGCATGAAAGGGGTTTAAATAGGTACTTAATAAAACAAAATAACTAAAACTATTCCTACAATCTATCTAATCAAAAATCTAGAAACAAAATTGCGATCTTAAAGTGAACCGGATTCATTGATTGTCTCCTGTGTTTATTGTGCCCAGATGGCAGATCTTGAGCATATCTTGGACTTCTGTTTGCCGACTCATTTTTGAATGTAACTGCCCAGTGTATGTAGCATCAGAGAATTCAGGAATGATACAATGAATAACATTCGAAAGGAATTTGATGGCCATCTATTGGCTGTGTGGCTTGATCAGATAAGTCCACATAATATCCCATGAAATTCCTTGAAGTTTACTAATCTGTTGATTTTTATTAAATATCTCTTCCTTCCACCTGGAATCAGCTTCTTTTACTTTTGGTAATTTGCCTGGGGTACAATCTAAGATCAAATTAGTGGTGTATAAGCTATCATTAACCAATTGTGTTGTATTATTCAACAAACTTTTAGCTCTTGATATGGCTCTTTCTGATTTCATCAACTGCTGTTCCCATTCCACAAATAAAATTTCCTTGTGTCTTTCCTTAATTCTAGGAAGACTAGCTTTGCTTCCCTGCTCTGTATCATGCCATGAAAGGAACTCAGAAATTTTATCATCAGCATCATCAATTTCTTGCCTGAGAGTGACTGATTCATCTATCAAAGATGATGTTATTTTGCACAAAGGCTCAACTTGTGCCAACTTAAGACAAAATTAATTTAACTGCTGAGATAGCATTTTGTTTATTTCAAGAGCTTCAGTTTTGAATTGAGCTAACTTAGGATAATCCTTGAACTTGTCCAATGTTTATTGGAACGTTTTCTCTTGTTCAATCTTTGCATTTTTCTCATTTGGCAGAAGATTTTGTAGCTTTTCTACCTCTTGACTCAACTGTTGTTGTTTGTTCAAGGCTTGTTCATCAATTTTCTTCTTTTCAATACTAAGCTGCTCTTCTAGATGTTTATATCTAAGCTCTTGATCTTGCAATTGTTTCTCCAGTTGAACAATCTTTTGATGATTCCCTGTAGCCTGTTCTTCCAGCATAACTATCTGTAAGTCTTTTTGTTTCATCAACTGAGAGACTTCATAAGCTTTATCTATAGTTGCAGCACTATAGGCACCTACGTATTGAGATAATTTAGTGAGATCATCAGATGGATTCACCTCAGCATCTTTATAAACAATATTCATAAACTCCACCTGTGAAGTTGAGAGTGAATCTTGATCAATTCTCCTCCTCTTTCTGTGCTTTCTCACAATAGCCCTATGCTTGGGACAATAAAATACATCCAACAGAGGTATTTCTTCTATTTTCAACATAATTTCACTTGTGTGATGTTCAGGAATAACTTCCATAGCTTGGTCTTCCAGAACATTAGCTTGGGGATTATTCTGTTGTCCTATTTGTTGTGCAAATTGCTCATATTGGCTCAGTAAATGAGGAGAAACTATAAGTTCAGCAGATTCCACTAATTTTTCAGTAGCTTCCTCTCTTCCAAGTTGAGACTCTAGATTGTTGCTTATATCTCTTTTTGCTACTTGTTCAGTAGCCTTGTTGTTTGTGCCTCCTTTCTAAGTATGCGCATTGGCATCAATACCTGTGCTTTCCTTTCCTGTATGGGTTGAAGACTGCTGATCAGTATGTACATCAAGTTTAGCAGCTATTTCTTTCTTCTTAGTATCAACTTTGCTGCTAATGTCTTCTTTCTGCATAACAAGATTAGTTCATGTTACTTCTTTTTGTGTCTTTATAATGACCTTGTTGACATATGTTTCTGTTACTGCTTTGCCAGATGTATCCTCTTTTTCCTTCTGTTGTGACTCAGCCTCTTGCATAGGAACTCTTAATTGATCCAAAGGATATTTGAGTAATCTTTGGCTTCTAAATGACATAAAATTATTCAACTCTTCAGTCTGGAATTTGGACTTGGCCAAATCATAAGCTTGAGAAAAATTATATACAGAAACAAATAAATGATCGAACTCATCTGGTTCGTGTTCAAATCGAGCAATTGAAACTGAAGTGGTAAAATCAAATGCCACCTTCCTTGGGTCATATTTCCTGCCTTGGACTGTTGAAAGCTTGAGATTGGTTATCTTGCCAACTTCTTTCTCAGCATGAACAAAATTATTGAGAGTGTAATCTCCACATTTAAAAGGAAAAGTAGGCCACATTAGCTTCTTGCTATTCTTCAAAGTCTTGGACATGCCTTCTACTGTTAGCTAATATGAAATTTCCTGTGCTAACAGTTTATCTGGAACATACAAAGGAAGAATGTGTGGTTCTACAATACTCCCAAAAACTATCATATATGTAAATTTTTCTTCTCCGAACCAATCCCCAATCGAGGATTAATCAACTTTAGCCTTCTCAGAAAGCCTAGGAGGGAATCAGCCAAAAATAGTTTGATAAACCGAGATGAGGAAACCGTGACAAACTCTGTAAACATGGCTTTTAAAATGCCCCTTCCACAAGAACTTGTGATATATATGAATAGGAGCAGGATCTTTAGGGGTCCATTTCCATCCTAACATGGGAAACTCAGAATTGAAGGAAAGGGCATCTAGAATATAAGCACAAAAGTAAAAAGGAGTTGTATTTCCTGTGTTTTTGTCCTTCCTATACTCAAGAATTTCTCAGGATGACCATTTCATGGAGGGAACGTGAGCATAGCGCAATAGACCAAGAGGTCATGCAGGATCGCGCAGCACAAAATATCCTCCGAAACTGTGGATTGTTCAAATTCTTTAAAATGCCCAATATGAAAAGTAATGTGCGATTGCTTGAAATGCTCGTAAATTACTGGGAACCAGATCAGGATTGCTTCATAATTGATCATATGCCACTACGCATAGAAGTGGAGGATATATATTTCATCACTGGACTCTCCAGGAGGGGAGAACCAGTAGACCTGCACGGAAAACCCCTGGGAGGGTTAACCATGGAAGATTATGTCCACGTATATTGCGTAGATAATTCCAAAAAGGTTGGAACGCAGATTGCAATTAGAGATATCAGAGATTTGCACATGAAAATCCTCCTTTTCACCATCAGCAGAGTGGTAGGATCCGCCTCACTACATCAGGCATCTAGGAAGCAAATGAGCATAGTTGTAGAGTGTTTGACTCATGTTTATGATTGGTGCACAACCCTGTTACTGAATATGAAACAACAACTGACTTCAATTCGCCAAGTAAAAACAAAACACTTTGGCTATGGTACCATTTTGACAACATTCTTCTTTGAGAGGATTCCAGCTTTGAGACCCAGAGTCATCTCTAGCATCAGTAGCCCACGGGACCCAAGAATTGCCCGTTGGGCAGACATGATGAAGAGACTGGAGGGCAGCGAAGTACCCCGCACCACATGGGACGATGAGTTCTTCCTTTGGTGGGGAGAACAAATCATCGCAGTGGACGACTATCCCTATGTCGGTATGGACTTCCGACAAGATCCAGATCTAGTTCTGCCACCAGGCGTAGCATGGGGAACAGTTGGTAAGTTTTGCAAAAACAATTTTGACTTATATAATTTTTTTTTTTTGGATTTTTTCAAATATGTATGAAAAAATGAAAAACAAACATGTTTTTGATTGGATTCATAATGACTGACGATTAAAAATGATCATGTTTCAGATGTTGGACCAGTTAGACCTGAGGGTCTCCCGCGCCATAAGCGTCGCAGGGGCGAGGCAGAGAGTGTGGATTCAGACAGTACACTCTAGGCCGTGCAGAGAAACTTGGAGGGATTAACCCGCCAAATCCCTATGGCTGCCGTGGAGGACTTGCCTGAAGCTGTCCAGAGACGGATAGTAGGAGTACCACGAGACTGGGTTAGATTATTCCGCCGTGTGGCCACTGCAGTTACGTTCTATAGGACCACGACTGCTGGACAGGGACCTCAGGAATAGACAGATTTTATATATTAGATGACTGTATATTCTTTTTTGAGACTGAACATGATGGGGCATAAGCCCAAGTTTTGTACGGCATTTATGGATCCAAATTTTGTAAAGTTTTTGACACTCTGATGATATATATACAACGATATTTGATGTGATGTGATAAATGTATCAAATGTATGATGTTTATGATGATTAAAAATTTATTGTATTGAATGATTAATATGCCAATCCAATGCTTGATTAGCCAACGAGTCAGCAAACCAATTGTCAGCTCGAGGAATATGAATGAATGTTAAAAATTGAAATGACCTTTGTAACAAACGTACCCTCAAGAACAATCGTAATAAAAATGGATCTCGTACCCGATAAGTGTTGTTCAACTGCGACACCACCAGCTGGGATTCCAAGAAAACTACCAACGAATCAACACCCAAAGATATTGCCTCCGAGAGTAGATGAATGACTGCAGTGTATTCTGCTACATTATTGGAAGCAGGACCAATGCAGACTCCTCTTGATACTAACAGCTGACCGGAAGGATAATGAAGCACCCAAGCCGCGGAAGCTAAGTTCTGGGTGTGTCTACTAGCACCATCGGCGAAACCAAAATGACTCATGACATCCAACACAACCTGCCAAAGCAGATCAAAAACATCACCAACTCATCAAAGATCGAAAATCAATCAGATATGTACAAAACAAAAACTACAAATATATACAAAAGCAAGATGCCAGGCCAAAGCCTAGGCATAATACTTCTTCAAATAGAGCCCATTTCAGGGCTCCGGCAACTCGTTCCCTTCGAAGTCAACCAAGGTATAAGCTCCTTTCTTAAGGACTTTTTTAACGATATAGGGGCCATACCACATCGACTTAAACTTTCCTGCCCCCAAGGCATCTTTTTCTTGGGCATAGACCAAAACAAGGTCACCTTCGGAAAAGACCCTAGGCTTAACCGCCTTATCGTACTGAACTTTGACTTTGTTTTTATGTGCTTCATTCATCGTGGCGGCATCTCGACGCTGCTCATCGAGATGTTCCAGATGAAGAAGCCGCTCTGCCAGACTAGAAGTGTCAAGAAGAAGATCAACAACTAATTTAAGGGAAGGAATCTCGCATTCAATGGGAAATACGGATTCCACCCCATGCACTAACTGAAACGGAGTAAAGCCAGTTGCAGTTTTCACTGACGTCCTGTATGCCCAAAGTGCAGGATATAACATAATATGCCAGTTGGATCTATGTTTATCAATTGTCCTTTGAAGAATTGTCTTCAAGGATTTATTCACGGCTTCCACTTGCCCATTGGCCTGAGGATAATATGGAGATGAATGCTCCTGTTGGAAACCCAATTTGAGAGCCAACTCAGCCATCATACTATTCTGAAAGTGACTGCCATGGTCAGTGACAATCTCTCTAGGTATACCAAAACGAGCGATAACTTGGTTGAAGAAGAAAAGAGCTGCAGTCTCACCATCGTTCCCAAAAGTAGGCATAGCCTCGACCCACTTCTTAAAGTAGTCTACTGCTACGATAATGTACTTGTGACCTTTTGCCGAAGGCGGGTTACAAGTAGTATAATCCATACCCCACTTTGTAAAGGGGCCGACAGTAACGACTGGAAAAAGCGGAGCTGGATGAGCGCGCATTTTTCAAGTATACACTTGACAAGGATGACACTTCTTGACCGATTCAATACAATCTTTGAAAATCGAGGGCCAGAAGTAGCCAGCGCGCAAAATCTTTTGGGCTGTAGCAAGCCCGGATAAATGACCCCCACAAGCTCCACCGTGAGAATCATTAAGCACAGCCTCAGCTTCTTCGAAAGTTAAGCAGCGTCTTAGGATTGAATCAACCCCTCGATGGTACAAAGCATCACCAATAATCAGATAACTTTTAGCTAAGTGACGCAGCTTACGACGCTCATCTTTCGAAAAAGAAGAGGGAAACTTCGCAGTCTGGAGATACACAATGATATCCCCATACCAAGGATCTTGTGGAGAGATTAGAAACAAGTGTTCGTCCGAAAAGGACTCATCATAGATCATCTCCTCTCCACAAGGCAACTCGGAGATCAATTCTGCAAAGACTAATGACTTCTTGGATTTGGCAGACATGAACTCGAGATCAAATTCTTGTAAAATCACAATCCATCTATTATATTTGCCCCCAATCACTCGCCTTCTGAGGACAAACTGAAATGGATTGGCAGCTGCCAAGACATAAGTTTTGCGAAGAATAATGTAATGCCGGAGTCGCTGCACAGCATGGACTGCTGCTAAGGCTAACTTTTCTATCGGGGTGTATCGCAGTTCAGGTCCTACCAATCCTCGACTAAGGTAGTAAATAACATGCTCAGCCAGAGCATCATCCTCCTGAACCAGAACCATACCAATGGTAGATTCTGCTGTAGCCAGATACAAAAGAAAATCTCTGCTATAATCGGGTGGACTCAGTAAAGGAGCAGAGGTCAATGCCTTCTTCAAGGCATCGAATGAGCGTTGAGCATAGTCGTCCCAAAGAAAATGAACTCCTTTCTTCAACAGTCTCATATATCCCTTTGTAATCTCAGCATAGTTGACGATAAACCTCCGAAGAAAATTAGACTTCCCTTGGAGACTTTGAAGCTGACGGATTGAAGACGGGGGAGGCAACCGAAGTATTGCCTCAACCTTGAAGGGATCTACCCTTATCCCTTCCCTAGACACTATAAATCCCAACAGCCGACCAGATGTAACCGCGAAAATGCACTTGTTCGGATTCAATTTGAATTTTATAAAAATGACATCTTTCAAATATTTGCCGGAGGTGACCTGATGATCCATCCTCTTTCGAGAATGAGCAGCTAAATCATCTAAGTATGCCTCAATAATCTTCTTGATGTCATGGAAGGCGTAAGACATGGCCCGCTGAAAGGTAGCCCCAACATTTTTAATACCAAAAGGCATTTTCTTATATGCAAACGTACCCCAGGGACAAATAAATGCGGTCTTATGTTGATCTTCTGGACGGATAGTAATTTGATTATAACCAGAGAAACCGTCCATGAAGGAGAAAATCTCGTTACCGGCACACTCGTCAATAATCTGATCAATGAAGGGTGTGGGGTAATTATCTTTGGGACACGCCTTATTCAGGTCTCTGAAATCGATGCATACTCGAATCGTTCCTTGCTTTTTATCTACCGGAACGGGGTTTGAAACCCATTCAGTCAGAGGAACTGGGAAAATGAATCCCGCCTTAAGCAGCTTTTCAACTTCAGCTTTGATAGCTGCTGCCTTCCTAGGATTGACCGGACGAAGTTTTTGCCTGATCGGCTTAGCGTTTTCATACGTCTTGATCTCATGTTGGACGATAGATGGGTCTATGCTAGGAATTTCCTCATAAGACCAAGCAAATACATCCCTATACTCTTTGAAGAGCTCGGTATAGATTTGAACCTCTTCACGGGAACATTCAGCTCCAATGAAGACATTCTCGACAATATTGGGATTCCTGGAAATGTTCACCGGGATAGTGGGAGAGATCACAGCCATGTTCCCTTCAGCATAAACCTGTGCTGGTGCCAAAGGGCTCAAGACTAGGTGAACAGGACCAGGAGACTGAGGACTTGGAAAACTTGTTTCGACTTCGCTCAAGTCAGGTAGGAAGTAAGACCGATGATGCAAATCATCCCACGGTCTATCTATACCTGTCATCGCTTCCAGGATGGCCTCTTCAGATGGAAGAGTGGTATCCAGACAATCCTGGGCAGAAGAAGAAGTAAGCGTCCAAGCCGGAGCCACATCACCATCCAACTCTTCCGGTGAAAGAGGAGCTGGATCAGATTCTGCAGTGTCAACAATAGACTGATATGCAATCTTAGCTGCAGAAATCGGGAATGCCATTCCACCCACTTGCCCTTCCTCCAATGTGGCTGTTGGGGAAGGTAAGGTCCAAGGGTCCGAAAAATAATGAGTTCGAAAGAACTCTCTTCGAAGGGGAGCCTTGGAGGATGAAATAGCATTAATATGAACCTTAGGAGGAGGAAGATCGAAAGTACCCATCAGGGAAGAATACATTCCAACTCATAGATTCTCAACAGGCACCTTAGTATTATCCAACTTAGGAACAGATGAGTCAGAAGGCGCATCCAGGTCTACAGAAGGACAATTCAGTTGATCCACTGTAACGATCCTCCCTTCGTGGGGGAAACATACAATTCGAAATAGTGAGGATGCAATGGCATCCATCTCATAAATCCAGTTCCTCCCCAACAGAAGGTTGTAGTCCAAGGCTACATCCACTACCTCAACCTCTATGTTAACGATTTTGCCCCCAACACAGATGGGCAAATCCGGGACAATACCATGGGGTCTGTGAGAATGACCATCGAACGCAGTAAGAACAGTGCTAGATGGAACAGCTTTGGGAGATCCAAGTGTCTTCCAACATGCGAGAGACATCACGCATGTAGAAGCACCCTCATCAACAACCGTTCGAAAGATATTTCACTTCCGATACGACGATTTAATATGAAAATCCATGTGATGAGGAAGTCTCTTCTTAAAATTAGTCATATCAAAAGTAATCAGAAGAGAATTTTTCGGATCAACAGCCCCAATGGCAGTGAGAAAAGCACTGCGCTGAGCCGGACAAGACTGGAGTACCTCTAAAGCTGACATAGCACAAGGACTTTGCGCCAGATCTTCTACAATCGAGTAGTTCTGGGCAGCCCTCGCATTCGGATTAATCGTTGACTGCTTAGAAGATGCTTTGGGCATCCGAGGCATAGACTCAACAGTTGGCTTCGTGATGTGAAGCGGCTCAGAAGCATCAGGAACTTCCTTAGCTTTAGAAGATTCCTCTCCGCCATAATCACGGGATCTCGTAGCGACATCCACGTGAGCACTCATCATAAAGATGTTCGATGGAATTTCCCCTTCCTGGGTACCTCCAGAGGAAGCCCCAGGATTTTGGTTCACGCCAACAACTAATTGCTGCCCTTGGGGAAAAGGGTTTGTTAGCACAGCCTGGGAACTAGAAGAACCCTGCTGGGATAACAGGCGCTGAGCATCCTGAATTTTTGGGCAAAGGTGTGTGAGATGGTCTCCAGCACAAAGCTTGCACGGAAACTTCACTTTCTTTTTCTCCTTTTGACCCTCACCAACACGCTCGTTGGTTTTATTTGCATTGCCCTTCCCATTCTTGCCCTTATTCTTGTTATTTCGTCCCTTCTTCTTCCCATCGGATTGTTGATTTCCTTTGGGATCAGAAGTTTGGACAGCATTTATGGAAAAAGACTGGGAAGGTGATGAATCAGCAGGCGACGAGAAGAGCGGTGTAAAGACAAGCTATTTACTTGATTGAGAAACGAAATTGTTACACTGCTGTGCGTCCGACAAAACCGCGTCACCATGCGGACCCCGAGTTTAGTTTCGATAAGTCAATTTGGAAGCGAGGAGCATTGGGCGAATACTTATAAAGTACCCCAGAGTGAGAATAGATCAACTCTAACTGCTGGGCCCTAAAAATGGCCTGCTCCTCGGAAAATACCCCAGATAGGGATACATCCTTTGAAATATCTGACTGCAGAGATTTCAAAAACCACTCGAGAAGGAATTCACCTGGAATATGAGCTTTAATAATCCTCTTCCTTCTCCTCCATTCCTGAATGTGATCAGAAATGTGAGTTGCCTCATCCTGCTTAAAATTAGCCAGGAGTTCGGTCCCAGCCTCATATCTGACAGGCAACTGAAAATGGTTCAGAAATGTGACAGCCAGTTCCCCAAATGTGGCGAAACTGCCCCCAGTGAGCTCGATATACCATTTGGCAGCATTTCTAGTTAGGGTGCGTTGAAATAATCTCAACCTAATCGAATCATCGATCAGGGAGTTCGATGAGCACCATAAGTGGAAAGTGGTGATGTGGTTCGCCAGATCCTCTCCATTCTTACCTTCAAACTTTGGAATGTTTGAAGGAAGTTTGGTCGAGACCGGAGGCCACCCCGGACTATAACGAATCGGGTCATTAGTCAACTTCGACAAATCTGGCAAGTTTAACGTTGCCAGAAACGGTAAGCGAGGCGGAGCCTAAGAATTCCATCCTTGAGGGGATGGATTCCCAACATTCTGAAAAGAATAGCCTGGATTTGATAAGGCACGAGGCTTCCAGAAAGGACTTGTAGAAAACAGAGAAGAACCTCCTCCCCACGCCGAGTTACCAAAGCCCAGACCAGTTCCCCCCGCTGAAGTGTTAAATGAAGAGGAGAGCCCTTGATAGGGGTTCCATGCATTAGACAGAGGAGAAAAGGTCTGATATGCACTCGAAGAAGGGAAAGAAACATTCCCTTGATGACCTGCGAAGAACTGGTTCCCTACCCCAGCCGTAGTAAAGACAGGATTCCATCCCGTAAAAGTAGTCGAACTTTGCCCCCTAGACCAAGGGTTGGCTCCAGATGCAGGACGTACGGAAACGACCCTAAAGAAGGATTGGGCGGGAATGTGTCCAATCCCAAAGGGGAAACCACGAGGAAGGTGATCCACTAGCCATGGTAGACATGGGCGTAGATCCGGCTACACCGACGGAAAAGAAAAGAGGGATTTCCACTCGTGGACATCCCCGAACAAAAAAGGACCGGACGAGAAGCATATGCTTGGGTGAACCCCGAGCCAACCATACAGCACTAGAAGCAATCGAAGATGAAGCAATAGTGCCCACTGCCCTCTCGACGAGCGAGGGTGCGAATACTGCCGGCACTCACGGTAGAAGCCGCGTTCCCGGTCGTGGCCATCGAAAGATAAGAATGATACGGAAGATGCGGCGGTCTCTGAGACTCCGGTCCGAATGTACTGAACAGCAAACGGATAATCAGGAGGAAGAGGAGATGGACCTGAAGCAGGAGGCTCAGGTATATCTTCTATCTGAAAATCTTCTTCCTGAGGAAAAAGAACTCGCGAGGTGAGCGGAACGCTCCTCTCGGAACCGACACCGGAATCAGCAACGAAACCTTCAGACCTTTGTGGAGGATCACTCTCCACTGCGGCAGACGCTACTGGGTGGTAACCACCAGCTAAATCGCTCCTACGCCTTCTCGAAGAAGGCTCTGCACTGTCGGGAGATAACCCCCGAATTCTCCTCGAACGTCGAGGCGCTTGATCAGCCACTTTTATAGATTTTATTAATTAGACTCAAAAAATTGAAAATCTAGGCAAGCTAGGAGAAAAGAGCACTCACTAAAAAAGAAATCCCTGAGAAACAGCAAGCAAACAACCTCCAAGTATTTCCGCTCCGGGTGATGGGGACCGGACACCAAAATACAGGAAAGCGAAGTATAGGGCCTTCCGAAAGCAGTCTGGGATGATTAGGGCCCAGAACAACTAGCGAAGGTATCGAGGAAACGATTCGCCGACCTCCTAGCAGCCAGCCTTTGTCGTCTCAAGCACCCAAGCTGGCAAGGGCACCCCGCCGAGGCTCTTCTTTGAAAATCGTCACCCGACGTACGCACTCCGGAGCTCTGCGGGTATTCCCCCCGCCGGTCACTGTGTGTGGAACCTGGGAGTGGCAACTATGGACACCGATCCGTATCGGAAAGTGGGCGGAACGGTCTTGAGGTCGATTCGGCTAATCGGAGGTATCCCTCTTCTCAACCTTCACTTCCCCTCGCGGCTCTCGGATAGGGAAACGCACTGCCGATCCCTCAGGGAGTTGGAGTTTCGCTCAAATAATCAACTTCTATGTTTGTTTGAGCGGCCTTGGAAAGTTAACTCTCCACTCACCTATTCCAAGGCCCTACAACCTAGCTAGTTGGTGATTGACACTTAGAAAACTTGCTAGTTGATTTTAGATTAAATCGCTTATTTTATGGGCTGTTATATTAAGTCACAAGGATATGGAGATGAAACTAATGGTGTTTTTGACGCAAAAGAAATTAATAAAAACTTAACTACATGCACATGCAGTTCTTTGTCTTTCGATGAAAAGTAATCTCTATACAGGTTCTACGAGACTAAAAATTGTATTTTTCTTTTCAAATCACAAACTCACACTCACAAAAACTAAGAAGCTAACTAAATGCTGAAATGCACCTAATGCAAATTACTACAAGCATGCAAATCCTAAGATGCAAAAGATCTCCTAAAGCAAAGTGAAATTCCCAAAAAAGCACCTTCAGTTTTAACTCTTCTTTGGTTGCCCAAAAGGCTAGTTCTTGAAATCAAGAAATCTTAATATAAGACACCAAAACGCTCAAAAACAAGAAGAAGAAATCAAATGACAACTCCTCCTCGAAATCAAGTCGAAAACTAAAAGCAAGAAAACTTCACAAAAGCTTCAAAAGATGTGGCAAAACGAAAATGAAAATGCAACAACAAAAACAAAAACAAGACAAAATGTTTTTTGAGTTTTCTAAATGCAAAAACAAAAAAAAAAACAAATGTTTTTTTGAGCTTTTTAGTTTTATAAAGCAAGAGCTCGAAAAGACCAAGCACAACTATCAAAATCCAAACCAAACAAGACTGAAATTCAAGCACAAACTTCAATGATGCTCCCAAACCTTATAAGGCTAACTTGTAGCAAGATCAATAAGAGAAAAAAGAAGACCAGAACACTCAGCCAGTCAGCCTAGACAAATAGTGCAAACTCGTCGCAAACAAAGACTCCAAAGAAGCAAGAAAAGCTCTTCAAAAGTAGTAACAAGACCTAGCCTCTGGAACTCAAGAAAACCAATAAAAAACGAAGCAAAAATCGTAATGCAAAGCACAACACAAAGATAGGAGCGAGTAAGTGAGCAGCAGATCTCTGTTCTGATAAAGCAGAACAGCCAAGAATGCTCAGAAAGCGATCTTGGAACTCAATCCAGGAGTGCCAGCACCAACAAGAACACTCTGCCGAAAAGATTAGTTTTCGAACAAACGAAAGAGAAACAAGACTTGAAACCACTTCCTTCACACTCCAGTAAGTACAGAGACTCTGTAGACACAGGCCTCTACAGCCAGAAAGGACCAAAAACACCAGAATCCTAAAAATTCAAAATCTTCCTAGGTATACGCGACCTTGCAGTTATGCAACCAGCGTGTATACGCGTCTGTGTTAAGGGAAACTCGCGTATACGTGGGTCCCGTTAGACAAACTCGCGTGTATACGCGACTGTGTGCAGACAAAAGAGCGTATACAAAGAAATATAATGAAAAACAAAAAGACAAGCCTGGGAAAGACACCAAGACTTCAGACTGACTGCAAGAAAACAAACTGGACTGCAAAAGACAGAAAAAACTGTTGGCAACCTACCAAACAGCTGAAACAACCCAACGGAAGAATCACAAACACAAGAATGTGCTCCCCAGTGGAGTCGCCAGTTCTGTTTTGGGGAAATCTCACCCTAGAGGTTGGTTGGGGTACAACCTCCACAGAGGCGAGGGGCACTGCTTAACGGAGACTCACACAACCATGTGCATGTTCGGAAAAAACTAAATAAGTAGAATAGAAAGATGCCCGTAGGTCCTACGGTTAGATCGGAGAAGTAGATCCATGTGGGGTCCAAACCCTGCAATAGTCCTTCCTTCTTAACCAACACGAAATACAAGAAGAAACAAGCACAAAGGACAAGTTATGTGACATATATCTACTCTAAATGTTAGTAGAGATTCATATAAAACATTAAATAAATCATAATGAATGCTTGTGTAACAATATTCTCATACATATAAGCATACACTAACACGTATATTTCGGGAACAGCATGGTACTTCTGTATTATAAATAGCATGTACAAAAGTAACGAGTGGAGAGATCACCTGAATCCTTCCACGGCCTTTGAGTAGACCGTCGTCCGGATCCGTCCGGCCCTTGCCTCGCTAAGACTCCTTCCAAACTGGTGCATACGAGATGACATATAGGGAGATGAGCATCTCAAGGAAACAAGGGTTTCCTATAATGAACTGGGAAAGTGCAGGAGGCACGGGGAATCAGACTTGGATAGGGAATACCAACAGAGTATAATATCAATAATTCTCTCCCTCCCTTAGGCCAAACACATGAGGTCTTTTTATAGTCCCTCCAAGTAGTTTCAGCAGTTGGAAACAGTTGGCCCCGGGATGGGGTGGTTGAACTACCTGAGTAACCATCAACCCAGCGCGAAATTAGGGATTTTTTATATATTTTTTAATCATTTTAATGGCATACGCGGAAAAGTCTAGCTGGACTCGCGTATACACGCGGAAAACACGGGCATAGTCGCGTATGGGGGATTTTACACTGTTTTTAAGTGAATTTGTCCAAGTCTGTAGGAATGGGTGCCCAAAATCCATAAAGCAATCATGAATCATGTCAAGGTGAGAAATGATGCTATAACAATAGCCCAGTCCATTATTTCGGAGTTCATAGCAGAATGAATTAAAGGTACCATTTGTATAGAGAACCTAGTTGAATTGTCATTTCCAAATAATCTAAACATCATCGTTGTAGCGTAACAGTATGGAGGTGAAATGGATTCCACTGAGTACATACCTGATGCCTCGTTTTTGTGATTTTTGGGAGCCCTTCTCCATTCTCTAATCGACTCCTCCTGATTTTCATTATTTGCAGAAAATTCCTAGATGAAGGATTTGTTGTAGATTTTCTGTGGGTCTGAAAGGTGGTACATTGCTTTAATGTCTTCTGCTCTAAATGACCTGAATGTTTCTCTAGAGGCTGAAAAAAACATCCTGTTCTGAATGGTCACATTGTCAATTACCCACCAAATCACATCATAATATGGGAAAATGTTCGCCCGAGCTGCAATTCGGTGCAAGAACGAAATTGTGAGTGCTTGAAGAGAGGTTTCTGAATCAGACTCTGAATCATCCTCGTTAGGAACTGTTGCTTTTGGCACAGTAACTTTAGGCTTTTCTCTTTCGATGAGGTTATATACCTCCTCCCAAGATAATTTACCAAGACCTTGGCACGACGTGTCTGTAACCAGCTTAATTTTAGCTGGTTTCTCCTTAGGTGCCATGGTGAAAACATGGGATTTTGCAGTGACAACAGCTTTTGCTTTCCTGGATCTCTTTGACATTTCGGTATCTGGTAATGTTTCCCTCGCTCTGCGAATGAAAGGGTTGGGTGTTCTTTGGTTCTACAAAGGAGAAACAGTTCAATCGTGGTGAACACTCAAATGAGGAGAACAATTGTATAAAAAATCTATTCATTGATTTTCATTTATTATCTCTGTGTTTAAAACTTAAATTCCCTCTAAAGAGTCACACTCATGCATTCATAATAGAATAAATCGTCATTATTTGTTTTATTTTCTATTTAATAGTAAAATTACAATCGGAGATCGGTGGTTTTAAAATGAGACATAAAAATTTCCCTTTGAATTATGCGATTGCAATTAATACATAATATATGCACAATGTAAAATATAAATATTAAACATTAATCGCATCGGGCATTTTCAAAAGAGACAACAAACAAGATTTTGTGATCTCCACCGATTTCTGATTGCGACGATGGTGTATCGCATCGGGGTTTTAATATCATGAGTGAATGTAATATTCGTTCCTCCGAAATGCGATTGTGATTGATCGCATCACATTGGAGTTGCGCCATTGATCAAATAAAGAGATTTCATTTGCGATTTGCAATGGCGGCGGGGCCCATCGCATCAGAGATTTTATAAAACAAGTGTATTCTATAATACTTTTTCGAAATGCGATTGCGATCAATCGCATTGCATAAAAACATATATGAAAGTTTAATACTTTCGCGATTTGCGATTGCGATTGGTTCAATCGCATCAGAATTTTTTAACAAACAAATATACAACTTATGATATTTCCGATTTGTGATTACGATTACTGTACATCAGACTTTTTTCATTTAAATACTTAGATGTGATAAAGTCTTTATATTACATCGGATCGGAAATTCTTTCAATGTTGCATTTGTTTATACACACTTGTTAATAAATATATGCAATATGTCTTTCTATCAATGAACTCTTATTTCTAATTCAAAAATGATCGGATTGCTTCTAAATATTTTATTTCTATCTAAAAAGAAAAATAAAAAGGGGACCTATTTCTAAATGAAATTTATTATAAAAATTTAGAAATGGGGAGAGTTTTTGTACAGTACAACAGGACTATAGGTTGGGATTTGAAAATTCCATCATGCAGGTCAGAGAACAATACGAACTCAGAAGTAAAAAGAGCTTAGACACTTCCAAACCAAAAGCCTCTGAGATTACCATTAAGAAAATACCTGAAAAGACTCCTAAAGTGACCGCTGAAAGTAACAAATCAGCAGCTGAAAGTGCTGGGAAGAACAAAGAAAAGGACATCCAAACTACTGATAAAAAAATTCAAGAAGCTAGCAGCACTAGCATTGTGGCTAATTCCCCTGATAAAACAGCTTCAAACATTGTACATAGTGAGAATCAGCAAGCTGATTCTGCCAATAAAATAGTGGCCATTAAAACAGAATTGAGCCTTTCAAAGAGTCAATCTCCTTTCAATTTGGAAAGTGAGATAGCCAAAATCAAAATTTTTGTTCCACTCACTGAGTTGGCTACTCAGGATTTATAAAGAGGTCAATTTTTGAAAGCTTTAAACTTAGGAGAAAACAGTGACACTGTCAATTTGAATGATGATCAACCTTCTCTCTTGTTTGGCCCAAAAATTGAAGGGAATTTTCAGGAAGGGGTGATACCTCCTTTCTATGTCAGCCTTAATATCCATGACAAGATCCTGCATAATGCTATGCATGATTCTAGGGCTTCACACAACCTTATGCCTAAGGTAATTATGGAGAAGCTAGGCCTAGAGATAACCAGACCTTATAAGGATTTATATTCCTTTGACTCTAGCAGAGTGAAGTGCCTTGGCCTAATCAAAGATATCTATATGAATTTGACTCAAATCCTAGCCAAGTGCATGGTCATGGATGTTGTAGTCTTAGATGTGCCTCCTAAGTATGGAATGTTGCTATAAAGTTCATAGGGTGCCAAGCTGCAAGGTAAAATGCAGATGGATGGGTCATATTCCACAATCCCTGTCTTTAGCCAGCTTAGAAGATTATATAGGGAGGCACACATGAAGTTTATGGTTAGCATCCCTGAGAAACTTGAAAATTCACCTCTCTACTCTGTCCACACAGATCTGGACTCTTTTATCCTCTACAATGATGAATTCATATATGAGCCAGAGCTAGAAGACAGAGATGCAAACAATAGAGTAGAGCCCACATATTTTAACATAATGGCCACTCTATATATAGAGGAAAATGAGAGAGAAACCTTTGAACAGTGCACTAAATCAGAGACTTAGAGTGAACAAAACCAAGACTGCAAACTGAAAATTACTCATCACTCTAAGCTCCATGCACATCATGAAGAACAAAACATTCCACACCACGGTGTGGACCCCATATTACAACATAATGATGAACCCAACATTAGGGATGAAAATGATGATAAACCTGAAAACAATCCCTTATGGAGGATGAAATTTGATGGGTCCTGCACTAGGAAGAATGTAGGAGCTAGAGTGTGATTACACAATACTGAAAGTAACTATACTGAAAGCCATGCCTTCAAACTGGACTTTCAATGTACAAACAACATTGCAGAGTATGAGGCTCTCATCCTAGGATTGAATTTTTTGAATAGACTACGAGCCCAAAGGATAGCTGTACATGGAGACTCTGAATTAGTCATCAAACAAGTGAATGGAGAGTACACTGCAAAGCATCCTAGATTGAGGGCATACAAAAATGATGCTATGGATTTACCGAAAAACTTTATAGAATACAAGCTTGTGTTTTTTCCCAGGATTCAAAACATTATTGCAAATGGATTAGCTCGCATTGCTAGTTCATACCAGAAATCACCTAGTGACAAACAGATCATCGTTCAAAATAAGTATAGGTCTGCAGTGCCAGATAATGAGAAGTATTGGTAGGTCTTTGAGGGTGACAAGCAGATAGAGGATTTCCTGATTGGTAGGAATGAGTTTGAATTCTCTGATTCAAACTCTAAATCTAATGAAAGCTGCCTGAATGAAGAGCCCCCTGATGAAGAAAAATCACCCCATAATGTAGAAATAAATCTGTTAACCAAAGAACTTGGAACTCAAACCGAAGAATACAATAACGCAAAAAAAGAATAAATAGAGGTGTTGCAGTCCAAAGACAAGAATATATCCAGAGGACTGGCACCCCTAGAGGACCTTCTTGATTTCAACGATGTAGCAAAGAAACCCACTATTGAACACACTGAGTCTGATGTTGAGGAATGTAATATAGGCACTGAAGATAAGCCCAAGATGATTAAATTAGCTAAATCCTTGCCAACAGACATGAAAAAGAAATACATTGACTTATTTAAAGAGTTTGTTGATGTGTTTTCCTGGAGCTATCAGGACTAAAAGCCTATGATACAGAGATTATACCGCAAAAGATCCCACTGAAATAAAACCAAAAGCCCTTTAGGCAAAAACTGTGCATAATCAACCCAGTAAAACTGCCTCTAGTTGAAAAGGTGTTGAAAATGGCAACAAGAAACAGTAAAGGAGGCCTCCTGAAACATCTTTCATGATCCTAGTTGGAAAGTGATCACCTAAACTAGGTGGGGACCACACATGTGATTTTTGTCGAAAAGTCTATTTTTAGACATATGGATCATGGACCGGGAGCTGCAGTATGCTATTCTTGGAGGATTGGTCATGTTGGTAAAAATAGATGGACCTCTATTTTTAGCATTTAGGTCGAAATCTATTTTTAGACTGGCGGGCTAAAAATAGAACAGTCAAATATTATTTACCCTTAATAATATTTGGACTCTAAACTTCAGTTTACTCTCTTGGAGCACTTCAGTTTGACCCCCGGAGGTGGGGCATGCAGCTGCCAGAAGGAAATACGCTTTTCCTATGGGTTAGTTGAGCTAATGCATGGTTGACTTCAATTAGAGCTCAAGTGGCGGAGTTCGGTGGAGTTGATGCGACGGTTAATGGAGGTGGTGTTCTAGTTAACTAGTTGAACTAGTTGTATTTAGTTTAACTGGCTAATACACTAGAGATGAGTTGTGTGAATTAAATATTATTTAATTCACAAATTATTAACTCATTATTCAACTAAAGAACACATCAGTTTAACTCAGTGCATGGACAGTTCAGTGGTGACAAGTGAAAGAGGTAGATGAAAGGGTTGAGTTAGCTATCAGTTGCGACATCAGTTGTGCATGAGATTTGCACCACACTTGGAGGAAATTACCAATGACAATTGCGCAGTTGGAGCCAGTGAGATTCAAACTTGGATCTCTATTTAGACCAGCCTTGATTGCGCAATAGAGGCAGGGAAATTAGTGGGTGTGTTTTGAACCTGTGACTTGTTCAAAACCAAGCTAGTTTTTGCGTAGCTTTGGGAGATAGTACTGAGTACTTGTGAGGAGTTTGTACTATGTATTTTCTGCATGTTCTCTCCATCTAATATATAGAATAGCTGAGGGGTTTTCAGCTATAAGCTTTCCCCATACATACTGTGTTAATGTGTGTGATGATTTGATGTGCTATCGCTTCTATTCCTTCTACATGTGACAATTAATTGTAGAAGAGATTATGTGTTATGCATGCAATTCGAAATTGATGTGTGATCAGGTTAATATCCATTGAATAAGTGATTTATTCAGCAAATTTCTACATGGTATCAGAGCCAAGTTAATTGTCGAGATCTATTACGGTGATTGCAAACTTATTTCCTCGGACAAAGCCTGCATACGGGCCAGATAGCCTCCGGATTCATCTTTCTTTGGAAAGTGAAAGGTCTGGTAAAAGCCCATGCAGTCAATCTCTGATTTGGAAATAATTTGTTCTCAAGTGTAGATCGGAAGCGATTGAGTTATCAGCTGGTGGTGAAATTCGAATTTGCAGATTTGTGTTCTTGGTGCCGCGGCGAAAATGTCTGTCAACGGTTTGCGACTAGAATATGCCTTGGAAGGTAGTTCAAATTATGTTGCATGGAAGGACCGCATGGAGGCTGTATTAGATGATAATGGGCTGTTGGAATTCGTGGAGAAAGAGATTCCAAAGCCTACTTCTAATGATGCTGCTATTGTGGAAGCCTGGCGAAAGAAACAAGCAAAATGTCGAAGGATCCTGTTGGAGGGTGTAAAGGATCACATTGTATCCAGCTTGCATGGAAAGGCTTCTCCATATTTAATGTGGAAAGCTTTGATAGATCTATACCAAAGCAAGAGTGACCAAAGGAAGCTGGTGCTCAAAGATAGACTCAGGAATATCAAGATGGAGAAAGGCGACAGCATCGCAAAATACCTCACGAAGTTCACTCAGTGCATAGATGAGCTGGGAAGTGTGGGGGTGACTGTCGATGATGAGGACTTGGTTGACCTGGCTCTCCTTGGTCTTCCGAAGGCTTGGAATTCCTATCAGGATAGTGTCAATGGTCGGGAGAAGTTGCCGGGATGGGAGCGACTGTGGTCGGATCTCATGCAAGAGGAGATCAGGAGGACTACCAGGGATGGATCTTCATCAAAGGTATCTGATGAAGAAGACTGTGCTTTGGCTGCCAAAGAAAGGAAGGGGAAGGGCAAGGAGAAGGCTTCTCAATCTGGTGCAGATGGTAAAGAGCGTGACATGTCCAAAGTGAAGTGTTTTCACTGTCACGATCATGGACATTATGCCACGAATTGTCCACAGAAGAAGAAGAACAAGCAGGCTGCTGGAGCTGCAGCTGGTGAGGCTCTTGCCTCGCAATTTGAGCTGGACTTCTCATTGATCGCATGCATGGTTTCTAGTGCATTGGGATCGGGGTGGTATTTTGATAGTGGCGCTTCCTTTCACATGACGGGAGATGTGAATCTTTTCAGTGACTTGGTGGAGAAAAATCTCCAGATGCATGTTGAGTTGGGCGACAATGGACGATACAATGTGATCAGCATTGGTACCATAACCTTTCAGAGGGAGTCAGGTAAACTCATTCTTTTACAAGATGTATTGCATGTACCAGGTTTAACAAAGAATTTGATCTCAGTTGCAATGTTAGAGGATAAAGGGTATGAAGTTGTCTTTAGAGAAGGGAAAGTTTTCCTTCGGCACAAGGCAACGGGACAAGTCAAGAAGGTTGGGATTCGAGCAAAGAATCTCTACAGACTTGAAGTATATGGGATGTCTACGGAGCTTCCTACTGTTGGGAAGCGGAAGGAAGACATGCAACTGAAGCTTGAGAGGGAGCAAGTGTTGCATGCACGCGAGAAAGACATGCAATTGAAGCTTGAGAGGGAGCGGGTTTTGCATGCGGGCGATAGTGAACCTCGAGATGAGGAGCAGCCACAAGATGAGGATCATGGAGTGGAAGAAACCACTCATGCAGAGAAATTTTGTGCCAGACGGGCAGAGGGAGTGCATGCAGCTATACCACCAGGTGAAAGGTGGGACGACATGCATGATTAATCCCATGAGGAGATTTCTGGGTAGATTCATGAGATGGTGTGGATCTCATGGATTGAACCTGGCTACGAGGTGCCCACAGCGCAGCAGTAGCAAGATCAGTTGGAGTGATGCAGGCAGATCAAAGTGACAGTGTCGGATACTGGATCGCGGATCAGAGTTGACATCAAGTGCAGAGTGCATGGGTGCAAGAGTTCAACAGCGCAGTGGTTCCTGATGACATGTACAGTAGCTAAGCAGAAGTCGAAGACTTTGATGATAGATGCTAGATGCATCAATACTGATTGAGTTGTTTGGATCCTATTCAGTTTCAGAGAAGTTGCAGAGCAGATGCATGGAGTTGCATGGCGCTTGTGGAGGTTGCAGGGCGAATGCATGGAGTTGCATATCGCATGCAATGACAGTCCTTTCTTGTTGAGAGGGAGTGTTGAAAATGGCAACAAGAAACAGTAAAGGAGGCCTCTTGAAACATCTTTCCTGATCCTAGTTCGAAAGTGATCACCTAAATTAGGTGGGGACCACACATGTGATTTTTGTCGAAAAGTCTATTTTTAGACTATGTCTATTTTTAGACATATGGATCATGGACCGGGAGCTGCAGTATGCTATTATTGGAGGATTGGTCATGTTGTTAAAAATAGATGGACCTCTATTTTTAGCATTTAGGTCGAAGTTTATTTTTAGACTGGCGGGCTAAAAATAGAACAGTCAAATATTATTTACCCTTAATAATATTTGGACTCTAAACTTCAGTTTACTCTCTTGGAGCACTTCAGTTTGACCCCCAGAGGTGGGGCATGCAGCTGCCAGAAGGATTTACACTTTTCCTATGGGTTAAGTGAGCTAATGCATGGTTGACTTCAGTTAGAGCTCAAGTGGTGGAGTTCAGTGGAGTTGATGCGACAGTTAATGGAGGTGGTGTTCTGGTTAACTAGTTGAACTAGTTGTATTTAGTTTAACTGGCTAATACACTAGAGATGAGTTGTGTGAATTAAATATTATTTAATTCACTAATTATTAACTCATTATTCAACTAAAGAACACATCGGTTTAACTCAGTGCATGGACAGTTCAGTGGAGACCAGTGAAAGAGGTAGATGAAAGGGTGAGTATAGCTATCAGTTGGAGGATCAGTTGTGCATGAGATTTGCACCACACTTGGAGGAAATTACCAATGACAATTGCGCAGTTGAAGCCAATGAGATTCGAACTTGGATCTCTATTTAGACCAGCCTTGACTGCGCAATAGAGGCAGGGAAATTAGTGGGTGTGTTTTGAACCTGTGACTTGTTCAAAACCAAACTAGTTTTTGTGTAGCTTTGGGAGATAGTACTGAGTACTTGTGAGGAGTTTGTACTATGTATTTGCTGCATGTTCTCTCCATTTATAATATACTATAGCTGGGGGTTTTCAGCTATAAGCTTTCCCCATACATACTGTGTTTAATGTGTGTGATGATTTGATGTGCTATCGCTTCTATTCTTTCCGCATGTGACAATTAATTGTAGAAGAGATTATGTGTTATGCATGCAATTCGAAATTGATGTGTGATCAGGTTAATCTCCATTGAATAAGTGATTTATTCAGCAAATTTCTACAAAATTAAATCAAGAAAATGTACGAGGCATGAATCATAGTGCCTGTGAGGTTTTCCGATTGGGTCTCAAACCTTGTACCTGTGAGGAAAAAGATGGGAGAGATCAGACTATGCATTGATTTCAGAAACCTTAACAGAGCTTCACTTAAGGACAATTACCCCTTACCCAAGATGGAACACATCCTCCAAAGGGTAGTTGGCTCAAAAAGGATCTCCTTGTTAGATGGCTTTTCAGGGAATAACCAAGTTTTAGTACTCCCAGAAGACCAACTTAAGACAACTTTCACCACTCCATGGGGCACTTTCATGTACGTGAAAATTCCTTTTGGACTAATGAACGTTGGTGCAACCTTCCAAAGAGCTATGGAAATAGCCTTTTCAGAGGAAATAGGGAACTTCATTGTCATCTATCTTGATGACATAATAGTCTATTCCAAGACTGATGAGGAGCACCTTAAACATTTCAGAAGAGTGTTTGAGAAATGTAGAAGGTTCGGGCTATCTTTAAATCCCAAGAAGACAGTGTTTGGCCTTCAAGAAGGTAAGCTTCTTGGCCATATTATATCAGAAAAGGGGATTCAAATAGACCCGAAAAGAGTTGAGGCAATACTATAGATTAGCCACCCAAGAAACATAAAAGAATTGCAGTCCTTTATTGGGAAAATTAACTTCTTGAGGAGGTTTATTCCCAACTTGGCAGAACTCCTCAGAGATATGACAAACATGCTGAAAAAAGATGTAGGGGTTAAGTGGACTTTAGAGGCCAAACAAATATTTTGAATTAGTTAAACTTTCACTCACCCGGGCACCAGTCTTAATCAACCCTGAATTTTCAAAAGATTTCCTGATATTCTCCTTTTCCTCCGAGCATACAGTGGCTGCAGTCCCGCTACAGAAAAATCCAGAGGGATAGGAACAACCCATTGCTTTTTTCAACAAGGCTCTGAGGGATGCACCCTTGAAATATAACATAATGGAAAAACAGGCCTATGCCTTGGTAAAGGCCTTGAAATACTTCAAGGTGTACATTCTACATTCTCACATCATAGCCTACATGCCTAACATAGTGGTAAAAGGCATTTTGTCCCAAGATCCAGATGGAAAGAGGGGAAAATGGATTGTTGTAATACTAGAGTACGACCTGGAAATAAAACCCACAAAACTTATCAAAGGTCAGGGCTTAGCTCAATTAATGGCTGAATCCAACTTACAAGCCCTTGACATAAACATGGTAGATGCCTTGGATGAACATGAAGGGTTACCTGCTCCTACAGTTGAAGAAAAATTTCAAAACTCTCCTTGGTATTCTGACATCCTGTATGTGCTTACAAATCTCAATGCTCCTCCTAATTTATCAAAGACTAAGGCAAGGTTTCTAAAGTTAAAAGCCAGAAGCTATTGCATTTTAAATGAATGTTTATACTGGAAAAATGCAAATGGTTTGCTGCTTAAATGTCTACCTAAAGCTGAGGCAGAGAGAATCAAACACGAATTCCATGCAGGAGAGCGTGGATGCCATCTAAACTGGAAAGCCACTGCCAACAAAATACTCAGGGCTGGCTATTACTGACCTACACTTTTCAATGATATCCACAAAATAATAGTTGCCTGCCATAAGTGCCATATCTTTGAGGGAAAAAGAAAACTCCTCCCTTTACCATTACAACCTATAACTATTGAAGCTCCCTTTCAACAGTGGGGCCTAGATTTCATAGGGGAGATCCACCTTGCTTCATCAGCCCAACACAAATGGATTCTCATAGCCACAGAATATTTAACAAAATGGATAGAGGCCATCCCTTCTAGGAATGCCACAGATTATGTCATCATAAAATTCCTTGAAGACCATATCCTATCTAGATTTGGCTGCCCTAGGAAGATTATTACTGATAATGCTTCTGCTTTTGGTTCCAAAAGGATGATTGATTTTTGTTATAGGTATCAAATTTCTCTTGATCATTCTATTGCTTATTACCCACAGGGTAATGGGCTAGCATAAACATAAAATAAAAGTTTGGTGACCATCATCAAAAAGCTTCTTGAAGAGAATAAGAAATCATGGCATAACAAGTTAGTGCATGTTTTATGGGCTGACAGGTTAACAACAAAGAAATCCATTGGAATGTCCCCATATTAGTTAGTCTATGGAGCAGATGGAGTGTTTCCCACCAGCCTGGGGGTACCGGTGATAAAATTTGTGCAAGAGATACAGTCAGAAGAGGAAAACATGGTAAGGAGGATCAATCAAACCATACATCTCCAGCAGACAAGAGAAGAAGTCTAAAACAGAGCTCTGAAAGTGCAAGAGAACATTAAAAACTTGTTTGATAAAAGAACAAGAGCTTGTGACTTCAAAATTGGAGATAATGTACTTAAGTGGGACTCTAGGAGAGAGGACAAAGGAAAGCATGGAAAATTTTATAGTTTGTGGTAGGGTCCTTCCATCATCCAATCCACCATTGGTCCAAATGCATTTTTTCTGCAAGAACTAGATGGTACAGATCTGTTTGGGGGTCCTGTCAATGGCAGGATGCTCAAGCATTACTACTGCTGATTTCCAGTTTAAATTTTTCATTCCCATTGTAAATACCGTTGCTATGTTTTTCTTTAAATAAAAAGAGATAAAATGTCCCAAAAAAGAGAAAAAAGAAAGGTTCAGACTAGCTCAAACTTGAACCTCTGAGTTTCAAATATTGGCTCAAATTAGCTCAAAACCTGAGCCAAAAAGAGTGAGAGGCTGGTTCTAATATGCCCAAAACCTAAACAAGCAAAGAAAGAAGAAGAATCAGCTCTAACAAGCCCAAAACCAGAGAATCTGATATGAAGAAGAAAGTGACTCTAACAAGCTCAAAACTTGAGTCACAAAGAAAGGGAAATATGCTCTAAAGTTTCAAAATTTTAAGCCTTCACATTTTGTTTTCAAGTTCCTACAAAGTTCAGTTCATGTGCAGCTGTCTTTATGCCATGGACCCACAACAAACTAGATAGTCTAATCCTGGTTTGAATGTTTTTAAATTTCTGATGTAGAATGTAGAGAGTGAAATTTTCTAGACAAATTAATCCTAGCAGATATTAGTTTAGGTAGAGAAGCTTTGAGACCAACTGTTTAATTTGGTCTCATGGAGGAATAAGGGTAGAATTAGATTAGTTTTTTTTCCGCTTTCCAAAAAAAAAAAAATGATGAAGAAGGTCTGCAAATTTAAATGCACCTTGAAGAAAAAATGTTAGGACTGTAGGATGGGTAGGTAGATTGTTTGGGGAATATTTTATGCTGACTTAATATCCATCATGTTTGTAGCAGCTGAATCAAGAAGAAAATGTGGTTAAAATATCAAGCATCTGGCCTACTCCAAATATTATTTTCTGAGATTCTTGACACCTTCAAGAAGATGCCATCCCCATGTGGAGCCACTGTTAGCCACCTATAAATTTTTTGACAGAGCAAACAGGTGGCTAAATTTTTTTTCTGAGTCTTCAAGAGATACATTTCCTTTGAAAACCTATCATCCTTGAAGCCTCCTTGTGTTGTGTATCCTCTGAATATTCCTCACTACTATTTCCATTGAAAAGCCTCACTGTTTGTGAAAGAAATTTTCTCAGAAAAAGCCACCATGTGCTCCATTTTATCCTTGCAAATTCCCCATTTTCACCTCTTTTTCCCTTCACAAAATTTCCTCAAAAAACCCTCAAAATTCCCTCCTTAGGCCTCAAAATCATCAAATTCATCTTTTAAAACCATTGTGAATCCCTTCATTTGGTGTAAAAATCCCTTTATTCCTCTACCGGAACCCCTTTCTAAGCCCTGAAAACTCTATTTTTTGGCTTAAAAACCCACTTTTCACCATATATCAGGCTTAAGCCCCTTTCAGCCTAGCCCTCATCCCCTCTCCGCATGTAACTTGACGCCAGGACCAAGCGCTAAGCTCCATAGCGCTAATCGCAATCGGAAGTTCGCTGTGAGCGCATTTCCTTTGTTAATTGAAAACTTCCAATGCGAGAAATATTTGTTCTGTTGGTCACAGATGTAATATCAACCGTCGATCTGTAAAGATCTAACAGTCAGCGCTAATCTCACCGCATCCATGCATTGTTCCATTAACCTCTCGACTGAATATTGATCATTAATCCCTTTCGCGATTCGACGGCTAGCGCAAAATCGCATCGCGCTGACCCAATGTCTCCACTTTTCTTTCTCCCCAATTAGCGATGCTCTGATGCAATCCTGGCCGTTGAATCCACAAGAACCAACAACCAGGATTCGATCACACACCACCCCTATGCCCTCCATCACCCTCCCTCCGATCAGATCTCCACCGTTGATCTCCCGCCGATCCAATGGTCTACGCGTAATCGCAAGTTCAAACCTTGGAGTCTCGGCCCCTGCCTTTCTCTGATGCGATTAGATCTCAGTCGTTCAATCCGATTGATCCAATGGTCAAGATTTGTTCCGCCTGTCTATTATAATATTTTCTCATTTGGAACATTAGCGCTCCCACTTTTGATCCTGACCGTCCATTATCAGATCTGACGGCCCACATTACAACCACTGTTGACCTTCCCCCACCATACCAACCGTGCATCTCTCCAAATCGCGCTCCATCTTGCACCATCAAATCTCCCAGTCCTACATCCAATAGCCAAGGTGCATATCGCGTAATTTCTGTGCCCGAAGGTTAACACTTCAAATTTATGCGATAAAAGTGGTTTTGAGGAGGACACATGTCGGTCGGAAAAGAATATCGCGTTTTTTGGGCAAATTTTCGAAACTACTCCAAAGAAGTGTGAAAACAGTGGTTTTCCTCCATAAACCGCCCTTCCCTTGTATGATCCTTCATTCAATCCCTACCGTTGATCTGATCTAGATCTACGGCCCACATTTCATTGTGTTTTCTTCCATAGTGTTTTCATCGGAACATCCAATGACTGTGCCGGAAGATCTCCATCATTGATCTCCTCCTAAGATCCAACGGCTCATAGTCAATCTCCCTCCACCCTCTGGGTCCCACCACCAAAGCCTCCGTTTTCATTCATTTTACTCCATTTCCTTTGTAATTTTCCCAACACTAAAACTTTTATGTTTTACATTAAAAGTTATTTTCTCCGCCTAACCTTCTAAAGCAACCCCACTGGTGAATCCTGACCGTCGATCACCACCATCAGATCTAATCCAATGGTCCAGAACCATTTTTTCTCCAGACCTCCATCAGATCAGTTTCTCGGCATTATTTCATGGTTTCCACTGTTTTATCCACTACAGCCACTGCTTCCACTGCTGCGCCTCCATCTTCAACAGGCCTCCACAGCATCCAATCTCCATTCCTAGAGATTTTTCTTAACAAGTTTATTGTGTTTTGCAGGGTTACAGACGCTGAAAACTGTTCTTTCTCACAGTCACTGTCATGGTGACATTGAGCATAGAGGAAGTTGTTTCAGAGCCATAGATAGCAGAAAAGACTCCCGAGAGGGGTTTTAAACATGTATTTTGTAAAATATCAGTGTTTAACTCTATTAAAAAAACCTCCAGCACCATTAAACCTGCATATCCATAGACAGAGACAGTCAACAAAAGCGACAAAGAGTATCAGTGAAGGTTTAGAGTGATTTAAAGCCTATTATTGAAGATTTAAAGCTCTAATCCAGTGTTAGAGGGTGAATGTACAGATTGAAGACCTTATGAATGACATAGAAAGCCTAATAAGGCCTGAAGCACATAAAAAAAATCTTATCATTGTTTCACATCAGCAGAAGGTTCTTTCCCAAGAAAGGACGAGTTCCCACAATATTTTATTCTCCATCTACATTCCTGAGAAGATCAACACCCTGACAGTAGTCCTAAGATTTTCCAGAGAATTAGTTACACAGCATGGCAGACCTAAAATTCATTTAACTGCCTTACTTTCCCCAGAGTGCTAACAGAGTACGAACAGAGGAAAAGTACATCAAAGACATACCTAGATTTATTATCAGCCTGTCGAAGACCACTCTTTTATCCAAATAGTACTGAGAGTCAATGCAGGGATATTAAAACAGAATTGGCCTCAAGCACTTTTCTTCCTCTATTTTAATGTTTCATTTAAAGTTCTATCTCCCTCATCTGCCTCTCTTTCAGCTATAAAACTCATGAAAAATACATTATAAAGGTTGTTGTTTGGATAACCGTGGATTGTAATCTGTTTCTCTTGAGAAATAGTTCTATGTGCATAATTGTAAAATAGGCTGAGGAGATTATCTCAGACTGAATATCAAGATGTTGGAAAATGTCGTATATGACTGGTGTTCCTCTTTAATATGACAAGCATGTTCATTGGATCCCGATTTAAAGCAGCGGTGATGTGTTCTATCTTTGTCTATGTTTTCCCTCTGTAATTCATCATATTTCATTTCTATGATAAGAAATCAGTAATCTGGCTTAGGATATACCCTTACATGGTACCCTAATGTTTCCTGCTCTTCTTATCTTTGATTTTTTCTACTAATTGTGCAATCTGAGAACTAATTCAAGACAATTTAACCCGTATAGTAGTTGGTTATTCCATGCTTACTGATGTGTGAATTTAAGAGTCTGTTCTTAGATGTTCTTATCTGGTTTGATTGAAAGAATTGGGATACTGGCAGATTTAGAACTGATTCTGTCTCACTAGGGTCCTTTTCCAACAGTTGAACCTTTCTAAGATCCCTTAAGTTGAATGTCAAAAGCATTGGAAGTTAAAAGTCTTTCTCTGATCTTAGGCTTCACTTTGCATCAAAATATTAAGTGTTTTCTATTGTCTGAAGAGTTAGCCTTATTAGGAGTTTTCTCATAGATGGTTAAGGCATGACCTATCCCTATATTTGCTCCTAAGTGGTGACCTTAGAAGGCTTCCTTGTCATTCACCTTCATTCCTTATCATTACATCCCATACTATCATCTTTAATATCTTCTATTTTAGATGACTAGCCCATTTGAAAGCCTTGGATATTGAATTGCAAGAAAACCCTTTTATGACCCCATTGCCCAATGGACTTGAGTTTTATTTGGATTATTTTCCCATTTCCAAAATCCTCTTTGCTCAATTCTGTGTCTTACATTGAACCCTTCTTTCATGTTTCCCAACAACCAAACAAACAAACAAAACAACAACCCTTGTGCCCTATAACTAGCCTAATACCTTAAAATTGAACCTCAAAGATATATATTTTTTACCTTTATAGAGAGATCCCTCTCTGGATCCAGGAGGGCTAGATCTTGAGATCCCAAAGTGGTTTTGATGTTGTCTTGTCTTTTGGTAGAGCCAAAACCGCCAAAACACAGGAACCCCAACAGGGGGTACAGATCAATTTCTTGGCCTGTGCCCCCACAGTGAATATGGACCGTTAGATGGAGATTTATCACAGTCAAAGGAGTCAACTACGGGGGGTAGAAGAGGGAATTCCTAATAATATCAGGAGATATATTGAAAATATTGTTCCCTTGAGTCAATAGGAACATATCTTGGCACTCATCGTAAGCTTATCTGAGCCAGCATATGAGTTCCACAACTGGGTAGACGGGTGGAGAAATTTGGTAGTATAATCCCAACAAAAAAACTCTGAACTTATCCCTATTTTCTAAGTGTTTCCTGAATATGTCGGGCTTGATGCTACTGATATGGAAAGGGTATTGCGGGTCTTGAATATGGGCTTGCATGTCTGTGAATGGCTCTGGTCCATTGGCAGCCCTAGTGTTTGCGCTCAACCTAGTCTCCTAAATCGAGTTCATTAATTGTCAACCAGGGTTGGTAAACTGCTGAAGTGTGGTGCACTATATGTGCCTAGGTATTTGTTTCTCACTACGTTGTGTCTAGTGTTTTGTGATGTTTTTGGGTTTTTTTTTTATGGTTTTATGTTTACAAGGGAAAGAATTAAATGCTGGTGGAAAGAAGCTACTGGCTAAAAATAGAGTGAAGCCTAAATTATGGATGACAAATGACAAATGAAAATACTGAAACAAAACAAAGCCTAAACTATGGCTAGAAAAATACAAAGCTTGATAATGACTTCAAGGAAATAAATCACAACATGAGCTTAAATTGTCCAATTCATTCATTAAAGATGTCTTGGAAGAGCTTGAGAAATGGGCAACTAAGTGTAACTGAAGTTCTCCTAACTAAACAATCAAACAATCAACTTACAATGTTACAACATCTCATCCATGATTAAAGGTCTATTGGAATATATTTGGAAAAGAACATTTGTAGCACCATAAGATTTCTATTCTAAACTAGCTTCTAATTCTGTTCTGCAACTCAATTTAACACCACTAGGCCTCATTCCAAAAGTTATAGATTTCCTTTTTAGAATGGTCTTTTGAGAAAAGGCTTGTTTGTGAAATGGTAAGAGGGTTGCAAAATACTCTAGGTCTTAGACTGATACTAACTCCTATCCAAGTGATTGTGTATTAATATAAGGCTGGAACAAAAGAAGTTTTGTAAATAATGAAGACTGTGGTATTTGAATTTAACAACTAATATAACTTAAAAATGCAATGGATGACAACTAGACTGGAGTGCTAATACAGTGAGCTAAAACTAAACTAGAGTGCCACTAGTCTATTTGAAGTACAGTGAACAATGTTAGACTGAAAAGCCATTATCAAACTGAAAATGAAATGACAGAGCTGAACCACATGCATTCTACTTCCGGAGTGCTATAACTAAGTTAACATGCAACTAACGTAAGGAATTCTACAGTCCATCCCGTTCAGTATGAATAATGTTTTGGAAGAGTTTGTGAGAACAAGTATGGCTATATCATTCAAAGAAATTGAACATAAACACAAGACTGAAAGAAAATACAACTGAACAAGACACCACAGCTACTTCTTACTCATTGTTATGATATTTTGGAAAATTTTATTAGAGTAAACTAACAACTGGTGTAAACTAACAACTAAAACCGACAATACCACATCTATGCCTTATTCATCATAATGATATTTTGGAAAAGTTTATTAGAGTAAGTTTTAACTGTGATAACTAACGAAAGTAAATGCAACTAAAACCTACACTATCACAGTTGTGCCTTATTCTTCATAATGATATTTTGGAAGAGTTGATTAGAGTAAGTTTGACTGTGATAGTAAATATAAACAAATATGAACATAAGCTTCAGAAATCTATTTAAACTAGAAATAAAAGCGAGACTAAAATACTTATCTACTATATAAACAAGGCCGCTCAGGAGGCAGGGACCCTCTACCACCAGAGTAGCACGAAATCTAGTTCAAAATCGACTCAATGCATTCAAAGAAATACTGCTTCTTTCATTAAAGAGGAATCACCTCAAAACAGAGCATTCTCGGACTTCAAAGATCTAGCAGTCAACCATAAAATCTAACCAAAATCTAACCTTTGTCTCTCGGTTTCCCAAGCATATTTATAGAAAATGTACATAACAGAACTTGAGATAATACAGGGATTACTGTCTTTCCATATTAAAATCGAACTAGAACTCTAAAGGTGGCATCGTAATATGACAAAGGACATCTGGACTGTCCTTGTCCTATTAGGAGTCTATCTCCTAGCTTGAGTTCTCACGTGCATAACCACGTAAAAAATTCCGTTCGATCTTCATGGAGAGAAAAAAATGATGAGGGCATGACGTGGAATACGACCATGTGTGGCTTCCCCTGAGAGGACATCTGTAACCTGCTTAAACATGAGGATGGCTGCAGAATTGGCAACTAGCTACAGAATGTCTGCATTCTGTAGCTAGTTTCAGTTCAAAAAGTACTACAATGACACAATCATAAAAACATAGAAAGTTAGTCACGATATTCATTCTTAAAGCAATTTTAACTAATTTCATTGATCATTTGAGCCTGGGATTAATAATGGATAAAAGAAATGGAGTGGAATGTGGTGGAAGAAAGAACATTTTTGGAGCTCAACACCTAGACTCATGAACTTGAGGGGTTTCGGACTCTGACTTCTTAACCTTGATTCTACCCATGACCATTATGAAAATGAAAAGCGGAAGGAAACTAGATAGTGAACGAGGGACAAAATACCTGCATAGTAAGGAAACTGTTTGGGAGAAAATGATGCAGGAAAGTTGAAAGCGACTTGGTAGACCTGGTACTGGACGCTCGCACTTTGGCAATACACTATCCCGTAAAATAATGTATTTTACCATAGTGAACACGAAGCACGGTTAAAAAACTTTAGATTATCCGAAAAACGAGGCTAGGACGACACTTGTAGGGATGACGTCATAAGGACGCCGACACTGAGACGCGTGGCATCTGGTTATTTTCTATCAGAGTTTGGTTAGGTGTATACCACGTGTCAGGTTAAATACCAATATTGGTTGTCTACTGGGTGTCCTAGGACTTACCTTACTGTTACATTCATAGCGCCAGGTGTCTCCGCGGTTGGGACCGCTAGGCATTCCGACGGGGTCTTGTATCGGAACTAATCCCACGGCCATCACCCCAGGGAGAAGCTGTCTCAGGTCCCACGGTATGCTACGTCACCATCTTTCCAGGGGGTTGAGCTTCCGCCTTCCCCCTGCCATCCTTGATCCCCCAGAAATTCTTCATGCGCCTTTCTTCGTTTGACTGCTCAGAGCATGGGCAAGTCCCGCCCTGTCCAACTGTCTTGCACTTTTATCCTCCTTTGTTCCATGTCAAGCTTACCGCAAGGCTACAATACATATATGATGTCTTGTCCCCTTTTTTATATGGATTTTCATTCACATTAACCGATTCGCTCTTTTAAGTATTTATCCCTTTATGCTTTCGAGTGATCCCCCTATATAAGTTTCTTAGGGCTAAGGTGGTGAATGATATAACAACATTGGCTCCATTTGGGGATGACATGCTTGTCCTCGAACGTGTTGAGAACTCCGCAGACCATCTGTTAGCCTCTCTCTGTGAACACAAATCCTTGATGCCTTCTCTTCTTTCTTCATGACAACTCAAAACAGAAAACAACATAATAAAAGCAACTAAGTAATGTACAATATCATATAGCAGACCTTTTGGCCTGAATCAATACTGGAAAAAGGGTTTTAAGAATTTCCCATTCACAGGGGCTTTGAGCAGATCACCCTGCAAATTTTCCAGCCTAAAGGTGTTGTTTCCTCCTTCTTCAGCAATTTTTAAAGGTCCGAACCATAGAGGATCGAACATTCCATGGTTTCCTTTTTCAGCCCTTCTTATATCCCATCTTAGCACCAAATCTTCGACCTCCATCTCTTTACCTTTAGTGTGTTGATCAAACATGTCTTTCATTTTCTCTTGGTACTCAGTCAACCTCTAATTTACTTGACTTCGAGTCTCCTCCAGCTCTACTAACTAATTCATCCTCCTGGTGAGATCGTTTGGTTCCTCTTGAAAATATTGCATGAACCTAGCCACAGGTAAGGCCAATTGTATCGGGAAAACCGCTGCTCTACCATAAACCAATTCATATGGGTATTTTCATGTTGACCTCTTACTAGTGAGTCTATTTGCCCATAGCATGAACTTAAGCTGTGAATCCCAGTTCTTCTGGTTTTCATTTATGGCATTTTTCAGCGCCCTCACCAAAGTTTTGTTTGAGGATTCTGCCAATCCATTCCTGTGTGGGTAATATACAGTAGATTTCCCTAATACAATATTATACAGTTGGAAAAAACTGATAAATTTGGCAGACTTAAAAGCCTGAGCATTATCTGTGACAATCTTAGTAGGGCAGCCAAACCTTGAGATAATGTTATCTTCCATAAACTTGATCACCACTGTGTCTGTAGAATTCCTTGCTGGCACGACCCCTACCTATTTAGTGAAGTAATCGGTGGCTGTTAATATCCACTTTTGTTGCCCGCTTGAGGTAGGATGAATTTCGCCGATGAAATCAATTCCCCACTGCTGGAAAGGTTCTTCTATGTGTACCGGGATCATAGGCAAAGGTGTGAACTTCTACCTTTTAGCAAACTTCTGACATTTTTCACAGGCCCTCACCCGGGCATAAACATCCCCGAAAGTTTTTGGCCAGAAAAAGCCCGCCTTCATAACCTTGTGTGCCGTGGCCCTCCAGCTGTAGTGGCCACCATAGATGCCCTCGTGGAATTCTGCCATCACTTCTTCTACTTCATTCTCCGTGAGAAATAAAATTAGTATGCCCGAAGGGTCTCTCCAGTATAAGTGGCCATTTGCTACGATGAACTTCTAAGATTTTAGCCTCAGGGTTCTATACTTTGTCTTGTCGCAGCTTGGAGGACATCTAAAATTCAAGAGGTACTCTACAATTTCTTTGTACCATGGACTGAGAAGGTACTTCATATGGGTATTTTGTGTAGCAATTTCTATCTCACACTGCTCATCTGCTCTCCCAGACTCTTCATTGACCACCATAGATAAATTTATCCCTAAAGCCTGGCAGTTTGATTCAAAAAGGATCTTGACTAATCCCTGTCCCTTTATTAGCTTAGTGGGGCATATCTCCAACTCATACTCCTATATTTTGGCTATCCATTTTCCTCTCTGTCCTTCACTATCCCCTTGAATCAAGATGTATTTTATAGTTGTTGTGGGTACAAATGTAGTTAGAGCTGACTACAACACATACATCTGAAAAGCCTTCAGGGTTTTGACCAATGCATAAGCCTGTTTCTCAAGGATGTTATATTTTAGCTCAGCATCGCGAAGCACTTGGCTAAATAAGGTGATAGGTTTCTCATGCCTCTCCTCGTTCTTCTGCAATAATACTGCTGCGACAGTGTGGGGATATGCAAATGAAAAGATCATGAAGGGTTTTGCATAATCTGGTCTGGCCAACACTGGGGCTTCTGCGAAAGCATTTTTTATTCTGTTAAAAGCTTCACGTGACTCAGGAGTCCATTTTACTTCATTATCCTTCTTCACCATCTCAGTTATGTACCGGACTATATCTGCATAGTTCGGTATGAATCTTCTCAGGAAGTTTATACGTCCAAGAAAGACTTGTACCTCTTTCTTGTTTCTAGGAAAGGATATACCATTAATAACTTCTACCCTCTTCAAGTCAATTTTCACCCCTGCCTTTGTTACAATATGACCCAACAATTTACCCTCTTCTAAAGCAAATAGAGACTTTTGAGGGTTTAAGGAAAATCCATACCTGCGGCACTTGTCAAAGGTTCTGCGCAAGTGCTCTATATGTTCAACATCGTCCTTTGAGAAGATTGTGATGTCATCCAGGTAGACCACCATGAATTTGTCTTGTTCCCCCACAAACGAAATATCCATAACCCTTTGAAATTTAGCCCCCGCATTGATCAATCCAAACGGCATTCGAGAATACATAAACGTTCCCCAAGGAGTGGTGAATGCGGTTTTCTTTTGATCCTCTGGAAGCACTGCTACTTGATTGTACCTAGAAAAGCCATCCATCATAGACATCCTTGAAGATCCTACTACCTTCTGCAATATATGGTCCATCTTGGGTAGCAGATAATTGTCTTTCAGAGATGCTCTGTTCAGATTCCGAAAGTCAACACACAATCTTATTTCTCCATTCTTCTTTCAGACTGGGACCAAGTTAGCCACCCATTTAGAATATCTTAATGGCACAATAATCTTAGCCTTCAGTAGTTTCTTGATTTCATTTTCTATGGAAGGAAGGAGTAAAGGATTTATCTGCATTAATTTCTATTTGTGTGGCTTAGCATCTCCCTTTAATGGAATCTTGTGCTGGATAATGCTAATATCAAAGGTCTTCAAATCTTGATAGGACCAGGAAAAGACATCTTTATATGTCTGAAATAGCTTCCAATATTTCTCCTTGTATTCTTCAGGTACCTTATTAGACAATTTCACAATCTTGGGATCAGCCTCTGTGCCAAGGTTCAGGTCATCTACCTGATTTTCTTCAAAAATCTTGTTTGGCCTGATGGGGACATTGTTGTTATCGAATAGCCTCTCCAGGGGAACCAGTCCTCTGGGTATCACATTCCCTTTGAGTTGCAGCATCTTGTGCCTAGCCATGGTATCCTTCCATTTATTTTGGGGAAGGTCCTCAGTCTCCTCCTCACCACCATCTATGTCCATATTTGAGAATTCCCCAATAGTCTCCATGAATCTTCTCACTTTCTCTTCATCTTCAAACACCTGCCAGTGCTTGACATTGGCAGGGATGGAGGGACAGTAGTGAAATTTTATTTCATACCTGAGGAGGGGGTTCTGAGGTGGCTGAAAAGTGATTACAACTACTACAAGAGAGTCTGTTATTCTGTTCTGGTCTCTTGGCATGAATTGAATATTAAATGCTAAGAAGAAATTCTCTACCAAGTCCCATACCTCATTTTTGTAGGCCCTCAATCATGGGTGCTTAGCATGACATTGATTTCTTACTTGTCTCACCACCAGTTCTGAATCTCCCAAAACCTTCAAGCCCTAAATATTCATATTCTTTGTTGTTTGTAGACCTAGGAGCAATGCTTCATATTCAGCCACATTATTCGTGGCTTCATATTCCAATTTGAAAGATAATGGGACCAGTTGTCCAGTAGGGGAGATCAGGAGAACCCCAGCTCCATTCCCTTCCTTTGAGTTGGCTCCATCAAAGTGCAAGGTCCAAACCCCACTTTCTTCATTACTTGAAGACTGCTTAGTCTTTATTTGACAGAAAGATGGCTCCTGAAAATAATATTGGTCTTCTTCAAGCATTAGGCAAGAAAACTCACCCTCTTTGCTATACATCAGTGAATTTACTGAATTATCATCTTTAGTGACCATCTTCACAAACCTTGTTTCCCAGTATAATCTCCTTTATTGACCTCCAAACACAGGGATGGTCGCATAGGTCAGGTCCAGCTTTATAGATCCTCCGATTTTTGTACCCCCTGATCTTGATAACATCATCCCAAACTGAGCTGGGATGTCAACCACTACTATTTCCATTACTACGCTCTTAGATGGGATTTGGGCCAGATTTACCACCAAATCCTTGATCATCCCTAGACATTTGACTCTTTTAGAATCAAAAGAGTAGAGATATTTATATGGGCGAGTGATCTGCAGCCCCAATTGTTCCATCACTGAAAAAGGTAGGAGGTTATGAGACGCTCGAGAATCTAGCATACATTTATGTAATAACAGGCCATGAATTACTAAGCAGACATAGAAGGGAGGAGTCGTAGCATCTAAATCTTCGACATGAGGACCGAACACAACCATAGGCATTTCTTCCTGAAGGTTTAAACTATCTGGGATTGGGGTTGCTCCTTGAGGAAGCATGAAAGAAGACACTTGAGACTGGTAGATTGGCTATTTCAGTAGTTCAGTCAAGGGGAGTGGGATTTTAACTTTTTTCAGTTCTTTTTGAAGATTAAAAGCAGAGGGAGACTTCTCTATGAGACTTTCCTTTGGCTCTTTACTCTCAGCTGGAGGTTTTTCTTCCTTTAGGATAGGCTTGAATTTTGTATTTGAATTAGAGGCCAACTTAGAAGAGGAAGGAATGGAGTCATTATAAAGTAAAGGTTCAGTTATAGGTCTCTTACCTTTATCTCCAACTTTTTGAACAAATGTCTCCTTCTGAGGCATCTCTTCTTCTTGTTCTTGTGTGCGGGTTCTCTTTCTAGAGGACCCGAGATCATATTTTCTGTTGAACTGTGCCTTCATGAAGTCCGCGAATTGCTTACAGTAATCATCGATCTCTGTATCTTCAACAACGCTTGTTTTTTCTTCTTCTTCCTACAAGGAAAGCTCCACTCCTTCACTTTCTTGCAAATAAGACTCAACTTCATCACCATTTGAGTAAGCAAGATATTGATCATCTTTCCCATCGGGGATGTCTTCCCCAGGGCCATCCATCTTCCCTTCCAGATACAGTGGGGGATGTATGTGGTCTTGCTGCTCCTTCCAATCTCTTTGTAATATTTGTAGAGGAGGATTTCTGTATTGGGGGTTAAATCCTGTTTTTGGAGCAGTTTGGAATGGCTTGGAGAATTAGTTCTTTGCCTCGAGCTCAAGCTTCACCAGCTTTCTTGAAAGGTTCTTGATCATTTTATTCATCTCCTCGATTTTGTAATCTACTACCTCTCTATCTTGATTAGAGGTAGATGCTTCTTCTTTCCCTCTGCATCTAGCATCATGGTCCAGCCTCCCTCTGGATTTTCCTGTTGAAGCAAAGTTAGCTTCGACTTCTAGTGCATCGGTCTGAGCCTGATCCAAAGTAGCAGACTCCCTCTCCCTTAGGGTGAATCTGAATTCTGACTCAAAGGCTGCTACAAAAACCAATTTAGCAGTGATCTTGTGCGGCTTAATTTCTACAGGCAGGCTGGTATATAGTTTATTAAATATCTTAATAAACTCGGATACATATTCGTTTTGTCTCGTTTTTAAAGCATTGAATTCCGTAAGATAGTATCCATGATCTTTCTTTTCTCCCCACTTCCTTGTGAATGCATTTTCCATTTCCTCCCAATTATTAATGGAGTGATCCCCCAAGGCCTTGAACCATTTTCTAGCCTCTCCATCTAGGGACTAGAAAAACAGTCTCAGCACCACATCCAGATGTTCAACATTGAAATTCTCTACGAAGGCGCATAAAACTTCCAAGTGTTTCTAAGCTTTAGTATCATTTTCTCCATTGAAACGAGGTAGGATATTTAAGTAATCCTAAGGCATGTCATTTAGGATCTGAGGCAATGCCAGGGGGGCATACTTGTTCAGTGGGAAACCAGGAACAACCATCGGAGGTTTTGGAGGTGGTGGAAGAGTCTGATATGTAATAGGAGGTGGAAGAGAAGTGTTTATGAAAATGGGGATATACTGAACATAGGCTTGAGGGGTTGATTGAAATGCTGGAATATGAGCAACAGAAACCTCTGTAACTTCTTTAACTTCTTCTGCTTCGGGAGTGGGATGTAGAAAGAAACTAGCCTTCTGTGCTGGATGTTCCTGTAGGATGGCCAATGGTCATGATCCATTGACTAAGATGTGAAACTGAACCTCTTCATCTTTCTTCTCTGCTTCCTAGGTGTGAGGATAGTCATCCTTGGCATCAAGCCATTGTGATTGGCTTATGAGAGGGCATGTACACTTAAAATTCCATGAAAGACCTGCATAGATAGTAAACCGATTAAATAAATCCTGCGATGAGTGGTTGACTGCTTCAGAAGGCTCGGGTGAAGGCAGAAGAGTAGTGTAGAGGCAGTGGAATGCAGCGGGAGCATTTCCATGGTGAAAACAACGTGTAAATTTGATTTGGTGTGAAATTATGTAGAAGGTGGTTTTGAGGAAAACCGAAGTGGTTTTTGCGCGGGGTTGAAGTGGTAAGCAATAATCGGCCAAATAAACGCGATACAGTTAGGTGGGAGACACGTGTCTTTACAAAACCGCCCATTTCACGTGGAAACAACACGATTATGTTATGTGATGAAATGAACGCGAAGATGAATGAGAGCTGTCTGATCTGGGAAATCCAGATCAACGGCTACAGATGAACATGATGGATGTACTTGTGTGGTCGGGTGGGACCGGCGATGACGTCAACAACCCTGTCGTGTTGTGGGACAATCAGTTGTGGGGTTATAAAGTGGGAGTGATGTGGGCCGTGGGGGTACAGATCAACTACGGGGGCACTTGGGGGTACGGATCAAATTCTTGGCCTGTGCCCCCGCAGTGAATATGGACCGTTAGATGGAGATTTACCGTAGTCAAAGGATTCAACTACGGGGGGTAGCAGAGGGCTTTCTTGATAATATTAGGAGATATATTGAAAATATTATTCCCTTGAGTCGATAGGAACATATCTCGGAACTCATCATAAGCTTCTCTAAGCCAGCATATGAGTTCCAAAACTGGGTAGACAAGAGGAGCAATTTGGTAGTATAATCCTAACAAAACAACTCTGAAATTATCCCTATTTTCTAAGTGTTTCCTGAATATGTCGGGCTTGACACTACTGATATGGAAAGGGTATTGCGGGTCTTGAATATGGGCTTGCATTTCTGTGAATGGCTCTAGTCCAGGGGCAGCCATAGACTCACGAAATTGAGGGGTTTCGAGCTCCAACTTCTTAACCTTGATTCCACCCATGACCATTATGAAAATGAAAAGCAGAAGGAAACTAGACAATGAAAGAGGGACGAAATACCTGCACAGTAAGGAAACTGTTCGGGAGAAAACGACGCAGGGAAGTTGAAAGCGACTTGGTAGACCTGGTACTGGGCACTCACACTTTGGCAATACACTATCCCATAAAATAAATTATTTTACCACAGTGAACATAAAGCAGGGTTAAACAACTTTATATTACCTGAAAAACGAGGTTAGGACGACCCTTGTAGGGCTGATGTCATAAGGACGTCAACACCGAGACGCATGGCATCTGGTTATTTTCTATCAGAGTTTGGTTAGGTGTATACCACGCGTCGGGTTAAATACCAGTACTGGTCATGTACCGGGTGTCCTAGGACTTACCTTACCATTACATTCACAGTGCCAGGTGTCTCCGCAGTTGGGCCCGCCAGGCATTCCAACGGGGTCTTGTATCGACTCTAAGCCCACGACCATCACCCCATGGAGAAGCTGTCTCGGGTCCCACAGTATGCTACGTCACCATATTTCTGGGGGGGTGAGCTTCCGCCTTCCCCGTGCCATCCTTGATCCCCCCAAAATTCTTCACGCACCTTTCTTTGTTTGACTGCTCGGAGCATGGGTGGGTCCCGCCCTGTCCAGCTGTCTTGCACTTTTATCCTCCTTTGTTCCATTTCAAGCTTGCCGCGAGGCTACAATAAATATATGATGCCTTGTCCCCTTTTTTATATGGATTTTCATTCACATTAACCCATTCTCTCTTTTAAGTATTTCTCCCTTTTATGCTTTCGGGTGATCCCCCTTTATAAGTTTCTTAGGGCTAAGGTGGTGAATGATATAACAACACCTTCTATGCATCAAACCACAGTCCTTAAACTCGCACTTAATTTCAAACATATGATCGAAGTGACTTCAGATTTATCAGATATATTCTACCAAAATGAAAACACAAACCTGTCCTTATATAGTGACATTCTTCCTACGTTTAGTCTGACCTTTCAAACTGTGGGTAGGCCAAATTTTCCATTGCTTATAGGCTAACTTGAAGAGATATTCCAACGCTAACCTTGAGCATTATTTTGAGCCATGTATTGAAGATTAATTAAAAAGGTATTGAAGCATACATAACTAGATTTACATGTGTGACACGTCATATACATGAATCTAATTAATATATTTATGAAAAGATGACAAACCCATAAAAGACATCAAGAAGAATTCTTTGACCTATAATAAGATTCCTTTCTCATGAAACCCATGATGTAATCTTAACAAAAAAACATTTTATTATTTTTTTCTTCTTTATTATATAATACATAATTACATAGTCAATATGAAGACCGAATCTAGTTACAGTTTCCAATAATGAGAACATAATAATATCACAAGTAATTATCAAAGTAAAGAAAATATTTCTACCCTTTTTATTTTCTAACATAGTATTAAAGCTAAGGTGAAGAAGGAAGATAAAGGAAGTTTGAAGATCTATTGAAAGGAGGCTAAGGAACCTGAAGGAGTTGATAAAGGGATCATATAAGGAGATATTATATGTAAATAAGTGTACTAACTTCAAGGACAATTTATAACACCATAAATGGAGAGAGAAAATTAGAAGGAATGTCAAATTACAGGTCATGGAAGAAAATAATTGATATCAATATTGAAAAGAACAAAGCCCTGGATTTAGTTAGAGGAAAAGTGAAGAAACCTATTGAAGTATCTAGTAATTCAGATAAATTTAAGTTTAAAGAGTCATAAATATTGGCTATGACACTAATGGTAGAAAGTATAAAGGACAATATTTTCCCATACATTTCCAACATAGACTCTACTGAAGAAATGTAAGAAGCCTTATCAAAATTGTTCACCATAGAAAACATTGGTCAAGTTGCAAGTCTAAAAAATGAACTAAGGACCACAAAAATGAAAAAGTATGAAATTGTGGCTTCCTTATTTGTAAGGATATATATAATTATATATGACCTTCAAGACATAGATGAGAATGCACTAGAACAATAGCTAGTGATTGTTGCATTATTTGGATTGCCACTCACTTGGAGTGATTTTGCTTCTGGAATCAACAACTGGAGAGAAAATAATTCATTCAAGGAATTATGAAATTATTGTAGCCAAGAAAATATGATAATTACATTAGTAACCAACAATGAAGAAGAGAATGTTTCAAATGCTTACTCTGCTCATCACAAGAAAGGAAACTTCAAGAAATATAAAGAACCAAGAAGGAAGATAGACCTATCCAAGGTAGAATGATACCAATGTCATAAAATGGGTTAATATAAAAGTGATTATCCTGAAAATCCAAAGAATAATAAGAGGAACATGAACCAAGAAAATGTTGCTGAAGAAGGATCTCCAAAGAAGAATAAAATTGAAGAATCGGAAATAAGGGACTTACACTACTAAGTCCTTTGCTCCAAGCTTTGTAATTTTGATTTCTAATATTTGTAGGTTTAACATAATTTGAAAAAACATTTTGGAATTTTTTATAAGGTTATAGGTATCCCTCAAGTTTGCAGGGACCCCTCACCAATTTTCAAAGATAAGTATCTTACTGTTTGTATTACCTTTTTCATATTTGGTTTCCCTTACTTATCTAGGTTTTTTTTACTTGCTAATTAGTTTTATTTTATATTTTTATTTTTTTAGGAAATCCTGTTGATCTGGTCAGGAATTATGAAGAAGGGCCTCACAAGAAAAAACATTGAAATTACAAGGTTTGTTAAGAAAAAAAGGTATGCCTTAGACCATAAGCTTTGTTCTCTTCATGATAAAGGTAAACTCATTTATTTTGGTAATTTATTATATATTACTAACATTGTTGTGTTGAGTTCTCTTGAATCATAAATATTCTTGATTGGGTGATTAATCATTAGATAAATCTACCCTTCTCATATCTTTGATCATTTTGATAGAACCCTAAAAAATTTCTCTGTAAAACCCTAACTTAAGGGTATGTCGATGATAATGTGATAAACCCTAGCCTACTTAAGGTTATTGGTGAAATAAAATGATAATTTTTATGTTTAACGTTTTGATGATATCATGTTTGGGGTTTTTGGCATGGTTATAAAAACCCTAAATATTTAGTATTGGTTGGTGATGTCTGAAATCCAAAACATTTGAGGTTTTGATAAACTAGGTTTTGTGAACAAAACCCTTATATTAAAATGATATCCTAGGAATGAAACCCTAGGTGTATGTTTTTTCATCTAATCCAAACCCTAGCTTGATCATGTTTGGTATATTTCTAACTTTGTTTCATTTGGTTTTCCTGTTATATGATATGACTATATGCTTATGCATGGTGATGAAGTCCTATATATTTATATATATTGAACTAATTTTTCATGGTCACAAGCTCTAGGGTTTGTTACTAACCCCTATTCGAAATTTGATATTCTAGAATCATATTGTTTAGATGATGAATATAGGGTTTACATCAAACCCTAGTATAATTATGGTACTCTAGGATATAATATGATGATAAAGTATCTTTATTACATAAGGTTGATCATTTTTTTGAAACCTTAGATTGTGCTGTGATTGGTGTTGATTGTTGAGGATTAATGTCTCATAGATGGAATCTAGGGTTTGCGTTAAATCCTATTAGAAGTCAAACACATTCTAACGTTGTTAGATGCATTGTATTTGATCGAATTATTTCTAGGGTTTGCAATATGTTATAGAAGAATTTGTCATATCTCTGAAAGTGATATTAATGCCCTAGATATAATGAGATTGATATCATTATTGAGCTATTGATTTGATTTAGGGTCTATAATAAAACCCGAGCAAGAAGTTTGAAGTATATAGGTATGCATTTCTTACTAATTATCTTTAAGTATCTGATGTCTAAAGTCTAAAGCTTCCATTATTTTATGATTGTAATAAGGTTAACTTCATGTTTCTATGGATGTGGTTGTACTTTCTATGTAAGTTGTGCATGTATATAATATTAAAGATAATGAAGAGGTTTTAAAGTAAATTTATATGAATAATGATGGCCTCGATAACTCTGATAAGAAGGATGGAAGCCATGAAATATTATACGATGAAAATAAAGGAAGATGATCTCCCTAAGTTAAGAGGGATCCTAGATAGAATAAATCTCCCTAAGTTAAGAGGGATGGCATATTATAGTCATGATGAATATCTTGAAAGAAGAAATTGGAGAATGCATTTTGAGGTGTTGTTGAAAGATGGAAATCATGATATGGTTGTAGAATATTTTGCAACATGAGAAGTAGGAAAGGAAGATGTATGGTTGAGGAATATTATTTCAAGATTCGTTTGGAATTCCTTTAGTCCTATTGTGAGAAGCAACATCAAGATGTTTGAAATACCCCATAGGTTTGTAATTACTTATGTACATTTTAAAGTTAGTTATGGACTGGGGTTGTGTTTTTACAGATAAATATCTCAAAGGTTTGATAACATGTTTTACATGCTTGTTGTTACCGATCACTTTGAACGGAAGATATTTGTTTCTGATCAGTTTGATCGGGAGATATTTGTTTCTGATTAGTTTTATTGAGAGAGATTTGTTACTGATCAGTTTGATCGGGGAGGATTTTCTACTGATTAAAATAATCATGAGTGTTGAGGCTTTATGTGTGATACACATTTCTTGGGAGGACATCTTTCTGACACTATGCGTTGATGTATGGATCCCAAAGTAGGGAGGGTGGAATTTATAATAGAGCTCTGTCCTCAGATACACACCTAGATCCCTAGGTTGACAGTTAGAAAGTAAGCCTAATGGTACCTAGAAACGTTGAAATATTTATTCCATCTTAGTCCCACCTAGATAGATTTCGTTGGTCAAGAAACTAGTTTGTGCCACTATGAGTGCCTAAAACTATTAAGGACCTTGGATAGATTATCATGGTAAGGAATGTAGTCCATGGCACTACAATGCCTAAACTCTTCTTGGTTCATGTGTTTTGAGATCGTCCTTGCACTTATACATGTCATTATGAATACCTCCCTAGTTAAAAGCGAGTGTTGAAGAATGTAACTAGGTCTGGTCTTCATAAAGTGTATTTATCAAAAAAAAGAAAAAGAAATTATTATTATTATTATTTTTATGACTTATTAAAGCATGGGTTTCATGCTTGGGTCATCATGTTTTAGGTAAAATTACCCATTGAGGAATTTTAGGATTTATACTGAGTCATTAGAGTCATTGTACCTTTAATAATACCCTTATCTGGATTTTGAATCATGTAAAAAGAATTACTTTTTAGTCAAAAATGAATTTTGTCACCTCAACACCAGTTCGGCCCTTACTAGTTCAAGTCATCCCACAAGAAAGGAATTCAAACTCTAGAAAAGGGTATATATAAGAGAAATTTGATTCATTTGAGAGACCATCACTCACACAAGTTCGATCTACAAGAAGAGGCAATGAAAAAGCGTGAAGTGGGAGAAGAAGACAAGGAATTGTAGGATCAATTTTTTTAGGGCACTTATCTCTCCCATGTGTGGAATTTTTGGGCTACTACAACTAGATCAAAGTACTTCATCAAGGAAAAAATTATGTTGCTGCTTATAGGTCAAAATACTGCTTCAGGAACAAAGTATTGCTTCCAAGTAAAAGTGTTGCATCTAGGTCAAATATTAGTTGTTGTTGGGTTGAAGATACTGCTACTACTAGATTGAATTTTATGTTGCATCAAAGTGATGTTGCCTCTACTGATATTTTAGGTCGAAGATAATGTTGGAAGGTTTTCATTTGAAAAATAAGGAAAGGGTTGACCTCTTGATTGGAGGAATTTTGTTTCTGAGTCAAGAAGTCTTGTATTTTCTCGGGAAACTATTAAAGGATATTTATTGACTGGGTTTTCCCTAGAGTGGGGTTTTCCCCTGGTTGTCCACCTACATCTAGTGTCCATGATCTTCGTGTTATTGTTTTGATAATTACTTGATGAGCTAAGATAAAATAAGAACTCGAGAAATTTAATAAAAAAATAAGAACATCACAAGTAATTGCCAAATTAAAGAAAATATTTCTTCTTTTATGATTTTCTAACACTATTACCGCTAATGAGCATCTAATCAATTTTCAGAACGCTTGCCACAATATTGGAGAAAATTATAATGATAATTGTATGTAATTATTTGTTAACTCCTTAGATGGTAAAGCTGCCATTGATTTCTTTGAATTTCCTTCAAATATTTTAATACTTGTGGTGAGCTTTATTACTGGTTCAAGTCCACTTATGGGGAACCACAAAATCCTATTGATTTAATGCATGAATATAACAGTGTCTCCTTCACAAAAGGAGAAAAATTTATGATTTTTAATCTATTCTTTACTAAGCTTTATAACCAAATTCTCGTGATCATTTGCCTCCAAAACCAAGATGCCATGATGCATTACTACAGTGCATTACCTCCTATCTATCGAAAATGACTTGAAGAAAAGAACACTACCAATTTGGAATTTTCCTTACAAATATTTTTAGAGTATGAAGAGAATTTAGAAGAATATGTGTCTCTCTTGAAATTCAAACTAACCAAACTGGTATGACCTTAATCTTACAACTTATGCAACACATGAGAAATAGGTTAATATTGTATGAACACAAGTTGAACTCACAATCGCAGAACCCTGATCTTGGAAATTCTCACATAGCTCAACAAACTTATCAACCTCCTGACATTCTTTCACGACCATGGTGTGATTTCTTTGAATATTATTATGATGGTAAACTTGTCAATTCATCAAATTGATAGACAAATGACTTTTTGTAATAAATATGAGACTATGGTAGCTAATATTTATTTTGCTGATGAGTATGATGTTCTAGTCGTTGAAACATTAAATGCATATAGAAATTGAATGGCCAAAGAACAATTCACCAAATAACAGTGAAAAAAAATTCCCTCAGGCCCAGTGCACAATCACCCATCTATAAATAAATCTACTTCCAATTAACATGTACATTCTCCCCCCTCCTATTATTCCACTTTGTTTCTCAGTTTCAATATTCTCACTCAAATGGACAATATAAAAGTTGATGTTTCATTACATGACATGGGCACAATTCATAATAAACAAAAACAATGAAAGGAATTTCTTGAAGGGAAAAATTCTTGCACCAATCAATTATCAATATCAATAGGATATTTTTGCTACTAGTAATCCATATAGCCCTTTTATAACCCCTCCTTTCTATGTGCCAATGAATATTTATGACAAAATCGCTCATTTTTGTCTCGTAGATGGAGGATATTGTCCAAATTTCATTCCTAAAATCATTATGGAATAAATAGGATTACAATGCATTGGTGACACCCCTGGGAAAATGATAGGATTCAACAATTATCCACAAGAGTCCATATGTACTATCAAATATGTTACTTTAGTCATATTTTCTCATCCTAAAATCAAAAAAACTTGCAACATACAGGTAGTTGAGATGTCTGTCTCAAATTACTCACTCATACTTGGTAGAGATTGGAAATTTTGGACTTGTGGATGTCTATTACTTGATGGGACACATATGACCATTCCAAAGAATGCTAAAAATATCATCATATTCTAGGAAGGAGGTATCTCTCCTTATATTGAAGTATTTCCCCAAACACATGTCAATTACATTGATAAAGGTATGGGTGTCTATTCTCTTTTTAGAGAAGATTAAGTTACTCCTTCAACAAAACCAAAATTTAATGACCAACTTTGGTATTTGCATTTTGATGCTACCTTGTCTTGTGAGGGAAATGGCGCAGGTATCCTTCTATACTCACCTCATGGAAATATATATTAATACGCCTATATACTTGATTTTTATTGTACTAACAACGTAGCTAAATTTGAATCGCTCCTCATTGGGATTGAGCATGCTCTCACTTTGGGATGAAAAGTCTTAACTGCCTATGGCGACTCTGAACTTGTTGTTAATATGGCCAAGAATTTTTTCTCTTATAACAAAAATATTATAAAATTATATACTTTATTATGGGAAAATATTTTCATTCTATATGCTTTTAACATTACACATGTTCATATGGAATTGAATGCTTTAGATGATCGACTTGCAACTTATGCTTCTAGTATCTCACTACAAACTCTTCCTAACATGCCTGATTGTATTTTCCAATCCTTATACATGCCTCATCTTCCAAATAATGAAGAGAATTTTCAAGTCTTCTAATATGAAGAAAGTATATGAGCCTTACGCCAAAACCAAATTGATGATGATAATCAAATTATTTCCCTGAAAGATAACAAATTTCCTCCAGGTCTTTCTCCTCTAGAAAATTCATTTTCACCTAGTGATGTCCCCACATCAATAAATAATCCCATAGAGGAATAAAAAATAAATATTGGTGAAAATATATCGATTGACATTGACACTCATGATGATCTAAAATACTATAGATATGGGGCCCAATGTTCTGATTAGGAAAGCGAGAATTTTTTCGCCCTTTTCAAGGAATTCTCAAATGTCTTCGCCTAGTCATACGGATATTCGTGGTTTTGATCCTAGTAGTATACAACATGATATTCCTATTAAACCCTACGTGAATCCAATTATACAAAGACAAAGACCTATTAAACTTGCCCTTGAAGCAACTATCCACAAGGAAATATAAGAAATGATGAATGCACATATTATTTTTCCTATAAATTGTTCCAAGTGGGTAGCTAACCTGTTCCTAGTTAGAGATAAAAATTGAGATATTTACCTTTGTGTTTATTATTATTCACTGAACAAAGATACTGTGAAGGACGATTTCTCCTTCCGAAATATGGACCAAATTCTACAATATTTCGTCGGATCTCAAATGATGTCACTCCTAGATGGATTATCGGGATTCAACTAGATCTGCCTCAAAAAGAAAGATAAGTTCAAAACCACCTTTAACACTCATTAGGGTACCTTTTCTTGTGAACACATGTCATTTGGATTAATTAATGCAGGTGTCACCTTCCAAATGGCTATGCAACTGGCCTATGATGACCTCATAGGAAAGATTATTCAAATTTATCTCGATGACATGATTTTTTATTATAAGATTTGAACTGATCACTTTGACCATATGAGATGAGTTCTTTTACGATATAAAAGTTTCAACATTTCCCTTAATCCTAAGAAATTTTTTTTTAGTGTCACAACTACAAAATATATTAAGAGATATTGTATCAGAAGTAGGTATTAGCATTGATATTGATTGGGTTGTTGCAATAAATAACCTTCCTACTCCAAATTCCAAAAATGAAATTCAGTATTTAATCGTTAAGATTAATTTTGTACAAGGCTTTGTTAATTATTTTTCTAAGATAGCCATGCCTATTCATAACTTAACTAAGTAGAATCGGGAATTTAGGTGGAATGATGTTGCTCAACATTCCTTTATAAAGATAAAATAAGCTATTTCATCTGCTCCTATTTTAGCCAAGCCAAACTTCAATAAATAATTAGTCATTTACACCAATGCCACTAAAGAAGTTATCTCCATAATTGTCATGCAAAAAATAAATCTAGGGAAAGAGCATCTGATTTCTTTTATGAGTCTATATTTGTTTGATGAATAATTTAAGTATTCTTTAATTGATAAGCATGCATCTTACTTAGTGAAAGAAATCAAAAAATTTAGACATTATATTATTGGAAAACATATGCAGGTTAAGGTCCCTTTTCCTGCTATTAAATATGTGTTTTCACAAACTCTACTTTCAGAAAATCTTTCCCATTGGCTGGCCAAGATTCAAGAACATGATTTTACCAATACAACCTCCAAGAATATGAAGGGACATGACTTGACATAACATCTAGCACAATTGCAATATCCCCAAATAGGGAAATTCTACACTATTGGGAATATCTTAAGATATTCCAAAAGTGGAGATCCAGCAATATGAAAACATAATAATGAAAGAGCGGGGTTGCATCAACTTCAGAAAATGATAGAATAACTCATAGCCATCTTATTAAGATCATATCAGAAAAATTTATACAATATCTTTGTTGTGTAACCAGCTTCAAAAATAGAAGAAAAGAGATATAAACGCCTTAGAAATAAGCCACTTCGAGGGGGCAACCTCCAATACATTACATAAATGCACAATTCTTGGATGATACAAATGAACAAACCCTCCTTCTATATATAGGAGTCCAGGGGGCCACAATATAATCCTAGTGGGGCCACAATGTAATCCTAGCCGACCTAACAATAATAATGTAAGGGCACAATAATAACAATATGGGGGTTACAGGGGTACAATAATAACAATAAGGGGGGCTACACTAACATAATAAGGGGCTACATTATTAATATAGGGACTTAACATGCCCCTCTCCTTCAAAAAAGTGTTGTCCTCAACGCTTGAGTAGCTCTGGGTGCTTCTGTATAAAATTCTCATCCTCCCATGTAGAATCTTCAGTGGGTAAGTTCTTCCACTTGATGAGATACTCCGAAATTGATCGATTCCGTAGTTGTCGAGTTCTTGTTTCCATGACCGCTTCAGGTTCCAATATGATTTTTCCTTCCTCATCAAGTTCTGGCAATATTGTTTGAACTGGAAGATTTTCACCTATAACCTTCTTTAAGCACGAAACATGGAAAACCGGATGTACTCGCGAAGAAGCAGGAAGCTCCAATTTGTATGCCATAGTACCAATCTTTTGCAACACCTTGTAAGGACCATAGTACTTTGGCGATAATTTATTATCCTTCTTAGCTTGCTTGAGGGACATTTGTTTATATGGTTGTAACCGTAAAAATACCCAATCTCCTACATCAAAACTTCTCTCGCTGCGATGTTGATCTGCCTGTTGTTTCATTCGATTTTGTGCCAAATTCAGGTTATCCTTTAAGAGTTGGAGAACTTCTTGCTGATGCTTGATGTGATCTTCCATTGCTTGAACCTTCAAATTTTCCCTTAAAGATGATGTGATGGATGGTGGATGATATCCATAAAGTGCCATAAATGGGGTCATTTTTGCTGCGGTATGGAAGGAAGTGTTATACCACCATTCAGCAAGAGGTAACCACTTGACCTATTGTGTTTGTTTATCGGATACAAAACAACGAAGATATCCTTCCAAACATTTATTTACTATCTCAGTTTGACCATCAGATTGAGGATGATAAGATGAGCTATGAGCTAATTGAGTACCCAAACAAGAAAATAACTCCGTC
>CM076582.1:44079127-44117507 GCA_034641835.2 Pinus albicaulis | reverse complement strand
AATGTTATCCTTTAAGCTGCCTAAGAAGAGATCAATCCTGTGGTCCTCTGAAATATCAGTTACCCTTATACTCAATTTTTGGAAGTCCTCAATGTGCTGCCCCACTAAACCCTTTTGTTTGAGATTTATCAATTGGGTAAAGAAGGTGTTGCTCTTTGTATCCTCATAATGTGCTATCATTTCCTCCGTAAAAATTGACCAAGTGACAATTTTTTTACGGGGGCAAAGCCATTGATACCATACAAATGTATTTTGTTCTAAATGTAAAGTTGCAATGCGTACCTTTTGTGTGTTTTGCACGTTATGGAGATCAAAATATTGCTCCATCTGTCGTATCCATGTTACAGGATCCTTTCCATCAAACTTCCTCATATCCATTTTTGGAATATGGTGGTTCTTCCCACCAACATTCGAGTTTATGAAATCACGATTAACATTTATTTTGTTCTCATCATGAGGTTCTTCTCCTATATTTCCGCCATTAGGAATCATTTCTGGTTTTAAGCTTGTCATCAAGCCTTACATGCATGCTTTTAGATCATTCTTCATGTTTTCTATGTTGTCTTTTATGTCATCCATCTTAGCTCCCATGCCCACTTCCATGCCAGCTTCCACGCCTTTCTTCAAACCTTCCATCTTTACTTCCACGCCATCCATCTTAGCTTCCATGCCTTTCTTCAAACCATCCATCTTCACTTCCACCCCTTTCTTCAAAACTTCCATTTCATTTTTTGCTGCTCTTTGCGAGAGTGAAATTTGTTGCACTTGTTCTTGTAATTTTGATAGATCATGTTGCAATTCTTCATCTTCATGAGTCATGGTAGAGCCTTCTGAAGGCTTGATGGGTGTTTAATTCTTTTTAGGGGCCATTTTAGAATCCAATATTGATATATATTCTACAAGATGCCCTTGGAATCAATTCAACTTGATTCTTCAAACAAGACTTATGCAATTCGGAAAAAAAAATACACACCTTTTACTAGCTTTTAGGAGCTCGATATTGAAATTGAATTATCTATATAGTTGAAAATCTTCGATATCTGAAATTCAGCCCTGTAGTAGATCTCTGAAGCTTCTTTCAAATGCCACAGGTCTGACCTGATTTGGATTCTCCAAGACAAAGTTGTGTTCAATCTCCCACAATGACCTAATTCTGGACTGGTTTAGTAGAGCGAACTTGTACGACTTGCCACGTGTCACTGTTTTGTTCTTTGTCTCTGAAATTGATAGCCAAAAAACTTCAGTCTGTGTACTTGCGACCACTTTTTACGGAACTCAATCCAATGCCCAGAGAGAGAGTTATTGAAGTTTTCCCCCGATCACCTCTTTGAGATGAAATTCAGGAGCCTGAAAAAGCACTACCTTCCACAGATCATATCTCCAAAAATATTGCGAACCAAGCTCTGAAATTTTTTGACGAATTTCCTCAGGATTTCAGCTTCGCACCATATGAATTTCAGAGTCTGAACCTTCGTACAAAAAACTTTATAGCGCAAATTCCACGATGACCTGTTTATGAGCCTGAAAAGATACCTAACTTCCACAGATGATATCTCCTCAAATATTGCGAACCAAGATCTGAAATTTTTAGACAACCTTCTTCAAGATTTCAGCTTCGCACCCTAGAAATTTCAGCTTCTGAAGCTTCGTAGAAAAAAAGTTATAGAGAAAATTCCACAATGACCTGTTTGGAGCAGCGAAACCCTAGAATCCCAAAGCTCTGATACCAAATGTTGTGTAACCAGCTTCAAAAATAGAAGAAAAGAGATATAAACGCCTTAGAAATAAGCCACTTTGAGGGGGAAACCTTCAATACATTACATAAATGCACAATTCTTGGATGATACAAATGAACAAACCCTCCTTCTATATATAGGAGTCCATGGGGCCACAATATAATCCTAGTGGGGCCACAATGTAATCCTAGGCGACCTAACAATAATAATGTAAGGGCACAATAATAACAATATGGGGGTTACAGGGGTACAATAATAACAATAAGGGGGGCTACACTAACATAATAAGGGGCTACACTATTAATATAGGGGCTTAACAATCTTGATGAGAAAGCTACTCAAGATAGGCAATAATCAGCCTCAAGAAACAAGTACATAAAATATGACCAAACATTGCTACACAAGAGTGCCCAAGCTATGACTGCAAAGTTTATATGAGACACTGCAACATGAAGAGTTAAAATACAATTATATAACAATATCAGGCTCAAGAAATGTGGGGGAGCAAGCTCTCAACCCCTGAAAACAATAGTACAACAATCCTTAGAAGGATTGGCTGCAATATATATACAAATGGAAAAACTGCAGAAATGTCGGAGTTGCAAGGTAGCAGCTGCAACTCAAAACTGGAATGAATGGAGATGTCTAAATAAGATGTCCAATATGAAGCAAACCTCCTCCAATGGATATCTCGAGTGCAAGGCTGATCCTAGTATTGAAGATCTCACCCTCCGAGATAGTGGTGCAAACCCCCACTGCAGATACACACTGAAATAACGCAGTCTAGAGAAGGGACTACACTGTTGGTGATGGGAGATGCTTGGAATGATGCCAAGATATGAAAATCAACTCTGAAAGCTTCCTCACTAACCTTCCCGAGGAATAGAATCTCACTCCTCTAAAAGATGAGCCAAGGAATGGTGTTGTGGAACCCTCCACTGCAACACCCTACAACACAACGTTATACTTCAGCATAAATAACGTTGTGACTGAAGGAGGTGGCTTGGCCTTGAGTCTAGATGTGGAGAAATGAAGTGCAATCCTTCAAGCGGCCTCTCAAGAAGGAGAAGGAATCCTAAACAGGAATCCCTCATGCTAAACAACACTGCAACTCTGTTAAACAACCCGAGAATGCAAAGAGCATACAAGACCAAAATCAAATACTCAAACATGTCTCACTATGGCTGCCTCTTCCTCCTTTTATGCAAGTGAATGCCTTCGTGCCTTGGACCCCACACATTAGGGTTTCTTCCATAAGTGATCTTCCTCTCTCTCAAACTGCGTTGTCTTCCCAAGTAAGCCACACCCTCTTTGGCAGTGTTGTTGGCTTGGTCAAACTTGACCTTGTCCTCATGCATTTTCCCCTTTTCACACTGGAAGGTGAAAAATAAAGCTACTCCATTGATCCCTTTCACACTATGAGGGATTTTTTTCCTACTCATGTGTCTCCTCACCCATTTTATTCACCTCCTAGATGATATGAGAAAAATCAATGTTCCAATTAGCTTCATGCTAATTTTAGGAACATTACAGTCCTCCCCTCTCAAAGATTTCTTGTCCTTAAGCAAGTGAAAGGATAGACTGAGTTATTTCTCCTCCTCTCCCTATAGCATCCATGTATGATGATCTACTCCAAGTAAAAATATGCTATATCATCAATCAAGTCTCCACATTTCTCCTCCTCAACATGCAAGTCAGCTATCAAGCTATAATCATGTAAAGATAAAATACTCAAGAGGATAGAAAATTGATGTCTAGAGGTCCCTTTGAGGAATGGGATCTGAAATCTAATGGGAACTATCTCTCCCATATGGATCCTCCATCCCCAAGCTATTAGCCATGCAAAATGAGTCACCTCCCAACTAGGAAACTCCTGAAAACTATCCTCCACCTTTGGCTCCAGCAAAGTAGGTGGGATGAAAATCTGCATATGGTATACAATGTAGCCCACACCATGCTATCCATCTCTCCACTTATGGTAAGTGTAGAGTTTTTTTTGATATTGGGCTGCAATAAGGTTGCCCCCAAGTGGAAAGATGAGGACTAGATCTCCAAATATCTCTCCTCCAACTCTGCAAATCAGGCTGGCCCAAACCATTCCATATATGATGAGTTGGAAGTCACCATGATATGGAGTCCATTCAATCCTATGGACCCCCTCATAAAGATACAAGTGTGTTGCTGTGGTGGCCATATTATCTCCCATGTTCCCCTTAGAACATGTACTGCAAAAAATATGGAGATATTCTCTCCCAAAGGACACATCCATCCAATGTGTCTCTCTCCCAAACATGCTCCTCATAAAGACAGAAACAATGGAGCCATGGGGAGAAAAAATGAGAATCATGCTTGTTTCCATGTGTAACAAGTGAGAAGGACAATGGTCCCTCAAATGTAACCAATGCAGCTTGACCCTCAACTGCAATAGAGACTGATAAAATGTTTGGCCTCTCAACCACTTTCTTACTACTCCAATATCCTCATAATTATGGAGGAAGTGAATGATGCATGGTGTAAAGTGAGCATGTCCTCCATAATACACCTCTTCCCCAAGTCCTCCTAGGGAATGGCCATCAATCAAGCTTATGGCCTCAAGTAGACCATGAATCCTAAAAGAAATAATGCTCCTCCTTGGAGCAACATCCTGCACATATATGGTCAAGGGATATATACATACATTATATAAATAATCATGTAAACAATGAACACCCTTACCATATGTTATGCTCATACAAAGGGCGTGGCTCACAAATGAGTCTCCTCTCATCCCCAAATGGAAAATAGGTGGTTGTGCTAACTCTTCCAAAGAGTTATTTCTCTCCTCCTCGAGCCTACCCAAAACTCCCAATGATGTATCAAGCTCTCCCAAGGTCCCCACTCCTCTAAAATCACTGAGTGGTGCCTCAACTGGTGAAGCATCCATCCTCCTCTGCTGATCCAGTGGTATCCTTGGAAAAATGTCTCCATTCCATGAGACATCATCATCAAAGGATGAATACATATATGAATGGACAAATTTTTCCATGCCCTTACTGCGCAATCCAATCTTCACTTTGGGTGCATCAACCTCCTGAAGTGGATAGGGGTGTGTACTCCTCATCTCATGATGTTGTTTCTCCTCCCTACCTCCTCCTTGTGTCTCCATGGTTCCACACCTCCTCATCAATAGCACATGTAGATCATGAGTTGTGCCTTGATCTCCACACATGAGATCCTGGGGACTTCCTTGCAAAGATGCAAGAATCCCTCTACTTGGAGCAAAATCTCCTCCTTCCTCTGCATGAGGCACTAGATAATATCTAGATGTGATAGCACTATTGCCCTCAATCTCTGCAACATGAATGGGAAACCTCCCAATGATTGGATCCCTCTTTGAAAAAGAGATCTCCATGCTTCCTTGCTCAAAGGTGTGAGATGAAAGTCTTTCTTCTGGCAAGGTATGGTGCAAGTTTTCAACCTCCTCCATGGTTTTGCTGAAGTGGTATTGCGTTTTCATGCAAGGTTTTTGTTTTATTTTCCTTGTTTAGCTCCACCATGTGTGTCTCATGAATCCTCCTACCAAATATTTTCACTAAGGCCTTAGTGAAACTTGCATAATATACAGTGTTTATATTGTTTATAGAAAAGGATTCATAGATCCACTAGGCATAGGCCTTACCTCTCAAATGCAGCGCTGCAACTCTGATGGCTTCACCTTCAAGAATTTGGTCTTGCTAAAAGAAGGTATCTAACTCCTCCACCCAAGCTTTGGCTGAACATGTAGGTGAACCTTCAAAGGTAGATAGAAGAAATCTATCTCGCTGATCTCTTCCCTTCACCTTGATCTTGAAAAACTCTGAAAAACTGAGATGATCTTAGAATTTCTGAGTTTGAGACTCATACTCTTTCAGGAAATCACTAAGAGTTTCCCTCCTAGCAACCTCTTCTCCTCTTTCCATCTCTCTCCTAGCAATCATGGGCATGTGACTACGCTGTATGCTATGGTGTGTGGCTGCTTGCTCACACTCCTTATATGAGAATCTAGAGTTTGCTTTAGATTCAAACTCTTTTAGAGATTCTTCATACATCTCCCTCCTTATCTTCTTGAAATCTTCATGAATATTTTGTACAGGTTTAGGAAGAAGCTTTGTAAGCCTATCCCCTTTTTCTCCTCCAGAATATGGAGTATTTTTCCTGCTCATCTCTCTGTCTCCTTCTCGATGAGAATAGGAAGTGCAGGGTCCTTCCTCTTCTATCTACCTATCCTCCTTGGGGAGGTTCCTCATGGATCTGAAATATGATGAGATAAATCCCATCCTCTCCTTTGGCTAAGACTCACAGCCTGAGCCAAGATTTTGGCTTTGATACCACTGTAATATCCAAAAATAGGGAAATTCTACACTATTGGGAATATCTTAAGATATTCCAAATGTGGAGATCCAACAATACGTAAACATGACAATGAAAGAGCGGGGTTGCATCAAATTCAGAAAATAATAGAAGAAGTCATAGCCATATTATTAATATCATAGCATCAAAATGTATACAAGATCTTGAGGAGAAATCTACTCAATATAGGCAATAATCAGCCTCAATCAACAAGTACATAAAATATGACCAAACATTGCTACACAAGAGTGCCCAAGCTATGACTGCGCAGTTTATATGAGACAATGTAACATAAAGAATGAAAATACAATGATATAACAATATCAGGCTCTAGAAATGTGGGGGAGCAAGCTCTCAACCCCAGAAAACAATAGTACAACAATCCTTAGAAGGATTGGCTGCAATATATATACAAATGGAAAAACTGCAGAAATGCTGGTGTTGCAAGGTAGTAGCTACAACTCAAAACTGGAATGAATGGAGATGGCTGAATAAGATGTCCAATCTGAAGCAAACCTCCTCCAATGGATCTCCCGAGTGCAAGGTTGATCCTAGCACTGAAGAACTCACCCTCCGAGATAGTGGTGCAAACCCCCACTGCAGATACACAATGAAATAATGTAGTCTAGAGAAGGGACTGTGCTGTTGGTGATGGCAGATGCTTGGCCTAATGCCAAGATATGAAAATCAGCTCTGAAACCTTCCTCACTAACCTTCCCGAGGAATAGAAGCTCCCTCCTCTGAAAGATGAGCCAAGGAATGGTGTTGTGGAACCCTCCACTGCAACACCCTACAACACAACGTTATACTTTAGCAAAAATAACGTTGTGACTAAAGGAGGTGGCTTGGTATTGAGCCTAGATGTGGAGAAATGAAGTGAAATCCTTCAAGAGGCCTCTCAAGAAGGAGAAGGAATCCTAAACAGGAATCCCTCGTGCTAAACAGCACTGCAACTCTGCTAAACAACCCGAGAATGCAAAGAGTCTACAAGACCAAAATCAAATACTCAAACATGTCTCACTATGGATTTCTCTTCCTCATTTAATGCAAGTGAATGCCTTCATGCCCTAGACCCCACACATTAGGGTTTCTTCCACAAGTTATCTTCCTCCCTCTCAAACTGTGTTTTCTTCCCAAGTAAGCCACACCCTCTTTGGCAGCGCTATTGACTTGTCAAACTTGACCTTGTCCTCATGCATTCACCCCTTTTCACACTGGAAGGTGAAAAATAAAGCTACTCCATTGATCCCTTTCACACTATGAGGGATTTATTCCTACTCATGGGTCTCCTCACCCATTTTATTCACCTCCTAGATGATATGAGAAAAATCAATGTTCCAATTAGCTTCATGCTAATTTTAGGAACATTACAACAATATCCTGAGCCAAGCCTTCAACTGATGATGATGAGTCATTGTCTGCCTTGTTCCTGGTTAATGAGAAATCGATTGATGTCAGCTACCACCCTTGTTATAGTGACCTCATCTTTTATCTCCAAAACAAAAAATGTCTAGGAAATTTAGACAAATTTTAGCATAGTATTTTACGCTTAGATTATTATAAATATTTGATTCTAAACACGATGTTGTATCACATATCTTGTGATGGATTGTTACTTAGATGCATAGATGATAGGGTTGCTTCTAGGGTACTAGAAATTTCTCATGGTTCATACCAAGAATATTTTCTTGGGTGGCCATTTTGCAGCCAAGGACACAACTTATAAATTCTTAGATCTTGCTTTTATTGGCCTACGACTTTTACTGAAGGTTATAAGTATGTGAAAAGTTGAAAATATTTCCAGAAAGTAGCAGGAAGAGAAATATTTCATGCTCTGCCTCTCTGTCCTGTAATTATAGAGTTCCCATTTTTCCAAATGTGGATTATATTCCATTGATCCTATAAATCTCCCTCTTCTGCATGCCACTTTTTTATCCTGATTGTCACTGACTATTTCACTAAATGGTCAGAAGTCGTCCCTTTGAAAAATGTGTGTGACAAACAAATAATCAAATTCATAGAGGATAATATTTTCTCACTCTTTGGATTACCTCTTGAATTAATCTTTGATAATGGGCATGCTTTATTTTTTTCTCATTTCACTCGATTTTGTGATAAATATCATGTTAAGAATTCAACATCATCTACATACTACCCTCAAGGTAATAGTTTGGCTAAATCTACTAACAAGAATCCCATCATAATTATAAATAAACTAATCAATGAAAAACAACATATATAGGATACCATGTTGAAATTTTCACTATGGGAAGACCACACCACTATTAAGACCAACACAGGTGCTTGGATATCTTTTCAACTTGTTTATGGACAAGAGGCAATTTTTCCCACTGAATCAAAACTTCTATCTGTTTTCCTAATTGTAAAAAATTAGGAACTGAACTCAAATAATGTCCCTTAGAGAGTCATAACTCGGTTTTCCTTAGAAGATAAACAAAATTATTCCTTGGAATATCTATGTAGAAGAATGAAAATTGTTAAAAAAATATTTTGACAAAAAATCCAAGAATATTAATTTCATTATTGATCAAAATGTCTTTCTATGGGACGCAACCCACACTGATAATGGAAAGCACCACAAATTTCAAATACTATGGATTGGCCCTTTCAATATTTATGTAGTGGTTGGACCCAATATTTTCTTTCGTAAATACCTCAATTATCACCTCCTCCCTTACACTACTAATGGATCACACTTGAAGCCATTCATGGAGGGGAAATTTGACTAAATCATCATAATTAGATTGTCACCCTGTACATAGTTTCTTTTTATTGTATTCTTTAGTTTTTATCATGTATTTTTGTCATTTTAACTTATTTTAGGACTTTGGTCTTCTTTTGCAGTTTGTTTATTATATACAACTTATTTGCAAACTTGATGTCTTTGAAACTGTTGATTATGTTGACTACTGCTTGTCTCCTCTAACAATTCGAAAATATTGTTGACAACATGTCCTTCAACAAGTGGTCATGATATAGGGAAAATTTTTATCTGACATCTTCATTGAACTTTTAAAAGCACCTTTTTTTAGAAAAGAACATTCTTGCAGCAAAATATTTTGCAAAAGGGACAAGTATTCCTCTTCCTTATTAGAATAGGGACAACCCTTAAATTGTTTCATCCTATCATTACCGACACAAGTGAATATAATATTTTTCTATCAATCCCATTTCTTTTTGCCCATGCTTCGTTTTCCCATGAGTAACTTGCAGCCTACTCTTTCACAGTTACTTATTTTTTGCATAACCAAAGATTCTGAGTCCTTACTCGCTTTGTGAGTCTCTCCTTGAAGTCGAAACTGTTGATGATATTCAACAGTAATCCCATTCACAATCCATTATGTATTTAAAGTTAAAAATTTACTTATTTTTTGCATAACCAAAGATTCTGAGTCCTTACTTGCTTTGTGAGTCTCTCCTTGGAGTCGACAATGTTGATGATATTCAACACTAATACCATTCGAAAGCCATTGTGTGTAGAAATTATATGCACTAAGCATGCATATGTCTAAGATCCACCTAATCTCACACTATTTAACTTTATGCAAGATACTGAATCTATTCCACTTGTTAATATTTTGCGGAAAAATTAATTGCACACACATGTGAAGCATAAACAAAAATTATCAATCGCACATAACACAGTTTTTAACCAGGAAAGCCTGAAGCTGAAAACCCCAACTATATAATATGTAACATGGAGATAATATGACAATCTCATAGAAACATACAAAGCTTATCACAAGCTCTTAGTACAGTACAATCGTCATACACTATTCAGGTCCAATCTTGCAAATCCATGCACCGATATATGCCACCTGCTAGCCTACCTCCACTGCGCAATCTCTGTTGAATAATAGCTCTAAATGAATTCGAATTACTCCATCCTTGACTGCGCAATCCTCATTGGCATCTCCACTAAGTTTTTAATGCAATAAATGCATCACTTTAGTCACAACAGATAGTCTATCTTGCTCTTTCACCTATCTCTTCACTGGTCTCCACTGAAACTGCCATGCACTATAGTTAAATGGTGTATTGTTCAGTTGATTAATGAGTTATTATTTGTGAATTAATTTACTCCACTCTCACTAGTGTATCAATCAGTTAGACTAGATACAACTAGTTCAACTAAGTCTAACTGAGTTAAACTGAATACAACTCCATAACTACTTCTTCCAATTGTGTCATAACTCTACCACTTGAGTTCTAACTGAGTCCTCCATGAATTAGCTCCAGTAAACCCTTATGAATAGCGTAATTCCTTATATCAACTAATGTGCCACATCTGTGCACTGAACTAAAGTGCTCCAAGAGAATAAGTTGATGTTTAGAGTCTAATTATTATTAAGAGCTAATAATAATCGACATGAATCTATTTTTAGATTGACGATCTATAAATAGACTTCGCCCAATATTCTAAAAATAGAATTTCATATATTTTTCCAACTTGATCAACCATCCACAAATAGCATCTTGCAACTTCTGAAATATGATTATCATGTCTAAAAATAGACTTGCGCAAAAAATAGCCTGCGGGCCCGCTTAGTGAAGGCAAATCTTTTCACTAAGCTCATCATCTTGTTGAATCTCAACACTTACTCTCAACAAGATAGGGATTATCCTTCACCCTGATCCTGCCTCTATGGTATTCGAATTTGCTCCTGGTGAGAACCTTCATCAAAATATCTGCATCTTGATCCTTCGTAGGAATGTACTGAAGCAACATGATCTTCCGCTGCACACAATCTCTGATATGATGATACCAGATATCAATATGTTTAGATCTATCATGAAACATAGGATTAACCGAGAGTTTAATGCAACTCTGATTATCACAATGAATCACCATGGGATCTAAATGTGAACCAAACCAACCAACCAGAATATTCCTCATCCAGATAGCCTCACATGCAGCTAAACTTGCTGCCATGTATTATGCTTCCGCTAAACTGAGTGCCACAGATCTTTGTTTCATGTTGTACCAAGAAACTGTCGTAGATCTGATACTGAAAATACCTCCTAATGTGCTCTTTCTGTCTGTTGGGCTTCCTACCCAATCTGCATCCGTGAAGCCATGCAAATTCACCTCATCCGTCTGTCTGTACCATAAACCATACTCAGATGTGCCCCTGAGATATCTCAAAACTTGCTTGTCTGCCTTCCAAAAGAGCTTGGTAGGCTTAACCATCGCTTGTGAAAGCTTGTTCACCACATAGCATATGTCTGGTCTTGTATTAACTAAATACATGAGTGAACCCACCAACTATCGATAAACAGTGGCATCCACTACCTCTGCCGATGTAGCATCCTCTTTCTTCCAATTTCCTGGAAGAGGAGTGTCTATAGGCTTGCAACCTTGCATGTGAAACTTCTCTAGTACCTCCCGGGCATACTTTCCTTAAGACAAAAATAGTTCATCTTCGTGCTACCATATTTCCAATCCAAGGAATAATGAAGGAGGCCCAAATCCTTCATCTCAAATTCTTCAGATCCGCTTAAAAAAGGAGGTATCAACCGGTCCATCACCCTGTTAGTATTAAATCATCAACATAAAGTACAATGATTAAAAGCTTACCCCCTAAACAACAATCCGACACAAAGCCTGTATCCGCTCACTCTTGGTGAAGCAAGTCCAAATAGCAGTTGTCGATCCGAGTGTACCAAGCACGGGGTGCTTGTTTCAGCCCATACAACACTCTTTTGAGCCTGCACACATGCGACTCGCTACTGAAGATCTCAAATCCTTCAGGCTGCTCAATGTACACCTCTTCTTCAATGATCCCATTAAGGAACGCAGTCTTCACATCGATCTGATGAATGTGCCAACCCATCTGCACTGAGAGAGAAAGGATGGTCCATATGGAAGAATACCATGCGACAGGTGCAAAGGTTTCTTCATAGTCAATCCCCTCAATATATGAGAATCCCTGGGCAACAAATCTTGCCTTATACTTCTCGACGCTCCCATCAGTAGCTTGCTTTACCTTGTAGATCCATCTTGATCCTACAACTGATTTTCCCACCGGCCTTGGAACAATCTCCCAAGCATTGTTTCTGACAATGGAGTCATACTCCTCCACCATGGCATCTATCCATGTGGGCTCCTGCGCTTCTTCTTCAAAAGAATATGGCTCTATCACACTACACTTGCTCATAAGAGCCATGTATCTAGTATATCAGTCAAGTGACTGTATCTGTCTGCGCTGTGATGTAGGGACTCCTACATTCTGTACCGCATCAAGCTTCAGTCTCTCAGCTTCTGTAGTACACTTTCTGCCTTGTCTGATATTTGGTTATGCATGAGTGGACTCCTCCACTCCATGAATCTCCTCTTGTGGCTAATCCACATCCAGAGGCTCATCTTTGGGAATAAGAAGTTTCTCTTCCGCATGCAAGTGTAGCTCCTCTCAAGCGACAACTTCATGGCTTTCACCTCATTGAATTTTATATCCCTTCGCACAACAGTCATCCGACTGTTTGGAAAATACACACGATAGTTATGGGGTGTTTCTGTGTACCCCAAAAATATCCCAACTTTTGCAGTCGGCTCTAGCTTCTTTCTGGCATCCTTCGTCACATGAATGTAAACAGGTGAGCCAAAAATCTTCAAATGCGAAATATCAGGCTTCTTACCAGAAAATGCTTCTTCGGGTGTACTCATGCCAAGTACTCTATGAGGACAACGGTTTTGCACATAAACTACAGTGTTACATGCTTCTTCCCACAAGTGCATTGGTAGGCCCTGGTCATGCAGTATTTCTCGTGCAACACCCACGATCGTTCTGTTCTTTCTCTTCGCAACCCCATTATGTTGTGGGTTATGAGGCGCTATGAGTTCTCTTTGAATTCCTTCTTTGCTACAGAATTCTTTGAATTCGCCCGAGATGTATTCACCACCATTATCACTCCGTAGAGCTTTCACCTGCTTCCCCGACTCCTTCTCCACCAATGCCTTGAACTCACAGAACTTTTAGAACGTTTCACTCTTCTTCTACATGAAGAAGATCTAGCATCTACGAGAATAATAATCAACAAATATCACATAATACCTGTGTTTTTCTGTTGAAGCAACTGAGAATGGTCCACACACGTCTGTGTGAATTCTCTCCAGGATCACCGAGGCATGGTTCTCCTTCTCATGAAAGGTGGTCTTCACAAACTTACCCATTGTACATCCTTCGCACTGATCTGACTGTGCAAGAGTACCCTTGGGAAGTCCAATAGAAATTTGCTGCAAAATCTTCAAAGCGCCATGGTGAAGATGGCCCAATCTCCTGTGCCATAATTCACCCTCATCCCGACTCACCACTTCTTCTACTTTGCCCACCATTGTAGCGTAGCCATCTACCTCCAGCTTGTGGAGATTCTTAATTCAAACCCCTATCTTCTTGGTTTGATTCATTTTTTTATGTCAAGGGAAGGCTTTTCCCTCACTGAAAACAACATCATAGCCTCTGTCTTCCAGCATCGCGACTGAGACCAAGTTCTTCTTCAGACCTAGAACATGCATGAAATTCTTCAACAAGAACGGATTAATAGACTCCCTCTCAAAGGTAATGGTCCCAATTCCAGTCGTACTATACCGACCATCATTGCCCATCTCTATATGCATCTGGAGGTCCTTCTCCTCCAAGTCACTAAACAACTCTTTGTCTCTCATCATATGGAAAGACGCACCACTGTCAAGATACCACACTGATCCCATGCATCTTGAAACCAAGCATGCGATCAAGGAAAAATCTAGCTCAAATTATGAGGCTAAGGCCTCTCCAACTGCAGATCCAACAGCCTGCTTATTATTCTTCTTCTGCGGAAAGTTAGTGGTGAAATGTCCATGCTCGTGACAGTGAAAACACTTCACTTTGGACAAATCCTGCTTCTTGCCTTTAACACTGGATTTTGAAGGATTTTTCTTCCCCTTCCCTTTCCTTGCTTTGGTAGCCAAAGAGAAATTCTCTTCATCTTCATTCTTCGATGAAGATCCATCCCTGGTACCCCACCTTATCTCCTCCTGCACAAGATCCGACCAAAGTCACTCCCATCCCGGCAGTTTCTCTCGTCCATTGACAGAGTCTTCGTAGCTATGTCAACTCTTCGGAAGCCCAAGGAGAGCCGAGCTCACCAATTCTTCTTCATCAACAATAACCCCTACACTTCCCAGCTCATCCTTACAGTGGACAAACTTTGTGAGGTATTTTGGAATACTGTCACCTTTCTCCATTTTTATTTTTCTGAGCTTGTCTTTAAGCGCCAACTTCCTCTTGTCACTTCTTCTTTGGAAAAAGTATGTCAAAGCCTTCCACATTAAGAATGGAGTGGCTTTCCCATGAAGGCCGGACATAATATGGTCCTTCACACCTTCCAACAGAATCCTCCTCGTCTTTGTAGTCTTCTTTTTCCATGCATCAAGTAATGCAACATCGCTAGATCCCGGCTTAGGAACATCGCTATCGATGAACTCCTTCAGCCCATTATCCTCCAGCACTGCCTCCATCCTGTCCTTCCAGGATATGTAATTATATCTCCCATCAAGGGCATACTCTAATCTCAATCAGTTGAAAGACATTTCAATGTATACTCGATTTCTGCACCAAGAATCTTCTGTAGCAAATTCGAATTGTCCACCAGCACAAACTCACTTGAAAATTGCAATCTTCAATCAACAATGCTCTGATAACATGTAGAAATTATATGCACTAAACATTCATATGTCCAAGATCCACCTGATCTCACACTATTTAACTTTATGCAAGATACTGAATCTATTCCACTTCTTAATCTTTTGCGGAAAAATTAATTACACACACATGTGAAGCATAAACAAAAAATATCAATCGCACATAACATAGTTTTTAACCAGGAAAGCCTGAAGCTGAAAACCCCAACTATATATTATGTAACATGGAGATCATATGACAATCTCATACAAACATACAAATCTTATCACAAGCTCTTAGTATAGTACAATCGTCATACACTAATCAGGCCCAATCTTGCAAATCCATGCACCGATCTATGCCACCTGCTAGCCTGCCTCCACTGCACAATCTTTGCTGAAGAATAGCTCTGAATGAATTCGAATTAATCCATTCTTGACTACACAATCCTCATTGGCATCTCCACTGAGTGTGTGATGCAATCAATGCATCACTATAGTCACAACAGATAGTCTATCTTGCTCTTTCACCTATCTCTCCACTGGTCTCCACTGAAACTGCCATGCATTGTAGTTAACTGGTGTATTGTTCAGTTGATTAATGAGTTATTATTTTTTAATTAATTAACTAATTAATTCACTCCACTCTCACTATTGTATCAATCAATTAGACTAGATACAACTATCTCAACTGAGTCTAACTGAGTTAAACTGAATACAACTCCATAATTACTTCTTCCAACTGTGTCATAACTCTGCCACTTGAGTTCTAACTGAGTCCTCCATGCATTAGCTCCAGTAAACCCTTAGGAATAGTGTAATTCCTTCTGTCAGCTATTGTGCCACATCTGTGCACTGAACTGAAGTGCTCCAAGAGAATAAGTTGATGTTTAGAGTCTGATCATTATTAAGAGCTAATAATAATTGACATGCATCTATTTTTAGATTGACAATCTATAAATAGACTTCGCCCAATATTCTAAAAACAGAATTTCATTTAATTTTCTAACTTGATCAACCATCCACAAATAGCATCCTGCAACTTCTGAAATATGATCATCATGTCTAAAAATAGACTTGCGCCAAAATAGCCTGCGGGCCCACTTAGTGAAGGCGACTCTTTTCACTAAGCTCATCATCCTGTTGAATCTCAACATTGTGTATTTAAAGTTAAAAATTTCCTTAATAATATTTATTATACTCGATTATGCATGAAAAGACCTAATAGGTGGGACCCCTCTTATAAGGAATTCTTTGGCCATGACGACACTACCTCTAAAAAACAAGTTTGTGTCTCTAGCATGGATACTTCGTTGAATAGTCAATATATTACATGTAAAATGTTTGAATATATGTATATTATGTGGCTATCTAACATTAAAATGAGATTATATATTGGTAGAGGGCCACATTTATATCACCTACATTACTTGGATATATTTGTTATAGTTATTTGGTAATGGTATACATATTTGTGTGTTTATTTAAGAAGGGTTTTAATGATTTTTTTTTCGAACCTATGGATATATGGCATATTAAGTCTGAGGTTAGTGGGCGATATATGTGAAACATTTGGGACTAGTTGTATTAAAGACATTGGGTTAAGCATGCGCTAGTGTAACAACAATGATTATGTGTGGTTATGATTTTGTATACCGTGAAAAATAATGTATTTATAGATCATTACATTGATGGTTGTATTTTAACAATATTGAAATGTGTTGGCATAATTTTAAAAACTTATAAGCACCTTTTGGGTTCTCGGCTAAATCATATTATTCTCACACGTGGTGGAAATGTGCAAAATAATTTTAGTTCATTTTATCATATGTTAAGATTTGTGGAAGGGTCAAAATTGTGTCTATCTATGGATGCGACAACATTATTTGGTTATAATTTTTAATTGGGAATCCATGGAAATTAATAATTTATGATTAATAAGGCTGGATGTTGGTTAGAAAACTTGACTGAAATTTCATATATTGATCGTTAATCGAGTTTATCAACCAGATCCTTGCAACCGGATCCTTGCAACTGGAAAATTTATTTCATTTTCATTGGAAACTATGTGATGTGAAGCAACGTGATTTATAACTAATTTGATATAGTTTCTTATCTTGTGCATGATTAATCACTATGGTGGTTGGTCACTGACTTGGCACTATTTTGAAACATTTTAATTGGTTGAGCCCACCGTGCATCTGATTTATCTTTTGTTTGTTGATTAAGTCCCTCGCATAACATCTCTCCACATCAACATCTACTCGCGCCATCATACATAGTTGGATTATATGAGTTTCACATCGGAAATATGTCTCCATTAATGAGGCATGTCCAATTTCTACTCCATTTAATCCTCAATCTCAAGCTCCTCTCCTTCGATTCTTGAAAAACCCTAAAACCTAATTGTGTTTCCATTTCTGCATTTTCAAAAAAAAATTGTCTCTGCAATCAAATTAGGGTCGTTGTTAAGGGTTTGTCATAGCTGGAGATCAAGAACATGGCTCACTAAGGACTATAAAAACTCACCTTAGTATTGTCATTCGCTTGCTCACCAGTAATAGAATCCCATCTGTAGTAACTGATATTATTTATTCTACTTATTAATTCAGAAACAAGTTATTTAAGGTGTTACACAGTAAATATTGAAATAAATTCTACTGAAGTATTCACAATAAAAATAATGTAGAAAGTAAATGCAAGGAAAAAAACTAGCACAAGTATAATCACAATGACATAGTTATTTTTGGACAATTGTCCCTGGAAAAAACCAATGTGGGAAAAACGGTGCATCAGATGAGGGTTTCTTTATTATTCTTTAGCAAAATCTCATGTACAAGATACAATCAGCAGAATAGAAGAGGAATTTCTATGAGAAATTTTACAAACAATTTTCTCACGCTTCACGGTGAAATTCTGACTCTAGAGAGGACCTTCTGCCCTCACTATGTCTCATTGCATCACCCTCTGCGTAGTGACTGCATAGTCCCAACGTCACTGCCTTTGCATTGTCCCTCTTGTGCGCTGCTTCACCCAGCCCGTTCCTACACTCGAATATTTTTTATTCCCTCACTCTCCAACATGTAACTCTCCCTCTTATTCAATTTTATCTTTTCGAACTCCAGCCAGTGAGAAAATCGATCTAATCAGGAAACCGAGTATCTGCTTGGTATGTTTCCAAATTCCCATTGAAGTCCTTCTTATAATATTCTCGTCGAGAAACCAACGGCCCAAATTAGATTCTAATCAATGGCCCATATAATATTGACTTTATATCCATATTTTTCTAGAATATTCACACACAGTTCTATTAATTCCCTTTAATTATTTTAATTCCCTAAGTTTAGACTTAGGCGTCCATTAAAAGAATTAATTATTTTAATAAAACCTTCCCCAGGTGGAATTTCCCAAAACAGTTTCTGGGTATTCTGGGATATATGTGACTGAGCCTCCCTACACATTTTAGGGCTTAGATCACATCTTATGCTACCAAAAATCAACACTCCCTCTTAGCAAGGAATTTTCTCTAGTAATGCAACCTGTTGAAGCATTACCCTAACTGTGTAACATATCCCTCGACACTGCTAATGCCTGACATCAATTCCCACCAACTACTGCGCAAATGCTGCATTTATGTGACCCTGCATACTTCTGCCAACTACTGCATCTACACTGCAACTCCATCTCATCTTCTATTGTTGCAACTGAGGAGCCATTTGTTTCCGCTAGTAAAACAGGTTCTCTACCATACCTATCTTCTTCGTGAATTGAATGAAGTTAGATCTTCCTAGATCCTTTGTGAGTACATCTACTACCTGATCTCCTGTGGGGACATACTACAACTGTACTGCCCCACATTGAACATAATCTATGATAAGTGACATCTAATATCTATGTGTTTCTACCGATAATGAAATACTGGATTCTCAGAGAGTTTTATACAAATCTACTTATCACAGTAAACATTGGTCGTTTCCATCCTCTTCTTGAAAAAACTCATAAGAAAATTTCTGAGCCACATAGTTTCACACGTTGTTGTGTTGGCTGCCATATATTTTGCTTCTGCTGAGCTCAAATATACCAACTTTTTCTTCCTGTTGCACCAAGAGATCATTCCAAATCCAATGTTGATGCAGTACTCGAAGGCACTTTTTCCATCTGTTGAGCTAGCTACCCAATCTGCATCTGTGAATCTTCTCAATCTGACATCTTCTCCTTGTGAAAATTTCTAAATACAGAAAACCTATTGTAGTATATTGATTTACTTCTCCTACTTGTTTTATTATTCACAAGTTATTTAACTAAAATACTCATAAAAACATCAAAGTAAACACAATCTGCAGCCTACACATATACATATCATTTATTGAAACATATGACACATATGACAAAGGACACACATGATTTTTTGGAAAAATGTCCCCAGAAAAACCCGTGGGAAAACCGATGCAACAGCTCTTGGAGGGTTTTATTATTAAGCAAAATATGAATACATCAAGGGCACCAATAGTAGTTTTCCCAACAGATAATTTCATAGCAGTTGTACCTTATCACTCAGAGACAGAAAATATGGTTGATTCAGCCAAAGAGTCACTCTTCTGGTAAATACTGAATACGAGCCCTTTTTGGCCCACTGGAACCCCAGTGTTGTCCCTCCAGTCTCTGCGTCAACCTATCATGTCCAGCGTGGCCTCTACACAACACAGGTCACCCCTGCATCACCCTTCTAGGCTCTGTGTTGCCTCTGCGTCAGCCTAGATAGGTTTCGTCCCTCCTACTGGCCTCTGTGTTTCTTGGAACAGATCTGCCTCTCTGATGTATGTATTCTCGGCCTCGTATTAGTGTAATCCCTCGTCGATCTTCCCCTCTCCAGCACTGCAATATCACTCGATAATTCTTATCAAACCGCACCCTAGAATTTTGACTTAGCTCAAGTGATACTGCAATGTGTGTGTTCTCCAATTGAATCCAAGCCTTCCTTTAGTAATTTTCTCATTGAGAAATCAAAATTCATGATCTAATCTCTAATCAACGACTAAGATTAGAAAAATCTAGATCCACGTCACTTAGAACATTCTCACCACATGTGTAAATTAATTCACTCTAATTTTTCAATTTCCCTAAGTTAGAATTAGGGTCCCCATTAAAAAAATTAAATATTTGAATAAATTTTACACCTGGTGGAATTTCTCCAAATGATTTCTTGGTCACGAAGATCTCATGTGTTCTAGCTCCTCCACAAAATTAATTTTGGAGCTAGAGTACATCCGATGCTACCCAAAATATCAAAACTCCCTCTTAGCGAGGAATGTGCTCTAGTAATACTTCACCATTGAAGAATCACCCTGATCTCTGGGATCGGTCTCTACACTGTTGATGCTTGGCCTGTTTCCCTCCATCCACTGCACTACTTCCCATGACTCTACCACATCTGTACTGTAGATCCCTCTCAAATTTCCGCATCATGCTACCTATAGCACTGTCACTACTAACTGCTGCACTGCAACTCAGTTGTTGAGAAGTAAGCAACTAAAGGAAAATCACCCAATCAACTGACATACGAGTCAGTTTGGCTGCATCTCATCACTGAAGCACCCTCTGTTGCTACCATGCACTATCCCTCTAGAGCCTTTTCATTGTTGCTGCCCTGCCCTATGTAAGCACTGCCCCTCTGCCCTACTAAAGTCCCATCAACCTCCGCGTTGTTGCTTCCATGCTATTGCTGCCACTGCACTACATTTATCCACTCTTTAACGTCCTAAATCTACCTTTGATTCTCCATGATCTTCTGTACCCATTAACTTAAGTCATCCTGCTACTATATTAAGGCTCCCATAGCTCGTATGTGATCCAAGAGTTTGGGCACCTCTAGGATCCCGCCATCACCATCTGTAGCTTAATCTATAGATCTATGTTGCCCCACCTCTTTTGTCGAGGTACATGAGCACTCATGACCACATCATCTTTGTTTCCATCATCCCCTTTTTTTTTTGTTTCCTTGGAATTTAAATATTCCTTGCCCTTCCTCTTAGGACAAGTATTGGCAAAGTGTCCCAATTCGCCACATCTGAAGCACCAAACCTTGGATAGGTCCTTCTTTTTATTTCCTTGTTTTCGATTTCCCTTAGATGGTAGGTCTACATCTTCCTCCTCCTCTTTCTTTATCTTGACTCCTCCGCTGCTGAATTTCCTCTTGGTTATTCTCTGGATCTCCTCCTATCAAAGGATTTCCCACATGTCCCCCCAGTTTGGAAGTTGTGCTCTACCCAAGATACTTTGGAAAAACGTATCCCAATCATCTTTGACTACATTCAGGGTAGTCCTCACCATGATCCCATCATTCGGAGTTTCCCCCATGGCAATCATCTAACCTCGGATAGTCTGCAATCTAAAGAGGAAGGGATCGGTCTCCTCTCCCTTGTGCATCTGGAACATCTGCATCTGATTCTACAAAATCATCTTCCTCTAGATGGAGCTACCTTGATACAACATGGTCAATTTTTTTCACACCTCGTTTGTCATCTTCTTCTCGAGAATGTGCATGACCACGTGATCTTTCACTCCATCCATGATCAAGTGCTTAGCCCGCCCCTGATTTTCATTTAACTTCTTCAAAGCATCAACATCAATCAGCACAACTAGGACATTCTCAGTGTGGTCTATGATTACATACTTCTCAAGGAATGTTAGGATTCTGTATTTCCAGATAGCAAAGTTAGACACACCATCTAACCTATCATGATCTCTCAATCCATACGGGACCATCTCTACTTAAACTATAGAAGCAATTTATCTTCTCCCTTCTACTGTTGTTGCACTCAACAGAAGATTGGATATGGGTTTCTTAGCGATATAAACCCTCTAGAGAGTGTGATCCCTTTGAAAATCATTTCCCTCCCAAAAATCCTTCACCAATTCTTCCAAATCAGCCCTCTACGATCACTCCACCTGATCGAATCTTAGATTTCCTAGCAAGAAAATCTACTAAGGGACTCTTTCCCCTTACTTTGTCAATTTTTCTAGGAATTTTTTTGCATCAACAGAACTGGTTCCCTACCAGCAACTTTGAAGATCAAAAACTGCACTTCCAGCACCAACAACTGGCACAACATCACTCCACATTGGACTATGTCACCCTCTAGGGCCTGTGTTAGCCTATGCGTCAGCTCAGCGTGAGTAGATTATCTCTGCGTCACCCTTCTGTTGGGTATGTGTTGTCCCTCTGGTGTTGCACTGCCTCTTCCTAGATCTGTGATCTTCTGCTGCCCTCCTGCAACAAAAATTCTTCAACTTGATCTGCAATCGCTTTGATACCATGTGAAAATTTATGAATACAAAAACCCTATTTTGGTATATTGATTTACTTCTCCTCCTTGTTTTATTATTCACAAGTTATTTAACTGAAAATGAGAACTGTAGAGATTCCGAGCCCTGATTCTAAAAATCTACACTACAGAAATCTACAATCCATCATAAAAAATCATCAAAGTAAACACAATCTGCAGCCTACACATATACAGATCATTTACTGAAACATAACGCACATATGACAAAGGACACACGTGATTTTTTGGACAAATGTCCCTATAAAAACCAATGTGGGAAAAAAGGTCCAGCATCTCTTAGAGGGTTTTATTATTAAGAATAATTGGAATATGTCAAGGCACTAGTAGTGGTTTTACCGACATAGAATTTCACGGTTTTTGTACTTTATCACTCAGAAACAGAAAATATCGCTAATTCAGCCGAAGAGTCACTCTTCTAGAAAATATTGAATAAAAGCCTTTTTTGGCCCACTATAACTCCAACATTATCCCTCCAGCCTCTGCATCAGCCTCTCCTGCCCAGTGTGGCCTCTTTGAAGCATAGGCTTCCCCTGCATCACCCTTCTGGGCTCTATGCTACCTATGCATCACCTTGAAGGCTCCAGGTCAGCCCCTACGCCGCCTTCTCATCATCTTGGCTGGGATGCGTCCCTCCTGCTGGCCTCTGCACTGCCTGGTACATATATTCCTCTTTGATGTATGTATTCTCAGCCTCGGATCAGTGTAATTCCTCATTGATCTACCCCTCTCTAGCACTGCAAGCTCACTCTATAATTCTCAGAAACCCACGCCCAAGAATTTTGAGTTAGCTCAAGTGCTACTAAAATGTGTGTGTTCTCCAACTGACCCCAAGCCTTCCTTTAATACTTTTCTCATTGAGAAATAAACGACTGCAATACAATCTCTAATAAATGGATAAGATTAGAAAATGCTTGATCCACATCAGTTAGAACATTCTCACCACATGTGTAAATTAATTCACTTTAAGTTTTCAATTTCCCTAAGTTAGACTTAGGGTCCTAATTAAAAAAATTAATTATTTGAATAACATTTACACCGGGTGGAATTTCTCCAAAAATATTCTAGGTCTTGGAGATCTCATGTGTTTTAGTCCCTCCACAAAGTTTCAGAGCTAGAGCACATCCGATGCTACCTAAAATATGAACACTCCTCAGGTGTATTTCAACTCATATTTGATTGTTCCAAGGACATATATGAGAATGTTCCTAGCTACTTCCCAATGTACCCTTTTCGGTTCCACCATGAACTGACTAAGGGTTTTGACAGTGAAACAAATGTCTCACCTAATGTTGAACAGATACATGAGTGACCCAATGAGTTATCTGTACAAGGTGTGGTCTACTTTTGTATCTCCCAATGCATCTATTTTATTCTAGTTGGTGATCATAGATGTCACCATGGGTCATAAATCCTGAATTCTAATATTTGTAGCATATATTCCTTGCCCAAGTAAGATCTCCCCATTCTTCTGCCAAACTTCCAACCCTAGAAAATAATGCATCAACCCCATATCCTTCATGATGAATTCTGCTTCAAAATTATTCTTGCAGTACTTTAGAAGCCTAGATGACCCTGTAAGTAATAATTCATCTACATATAATACGAGAATAAGTGGCTCATTCTCCACCATCAGAGAGGAGAGATTGGGATCTACATCACTCTTGATGAATCCAAATTGTTGCAAGTAACCATCAATCCGACCATACCATGCTTTGGGTGCCTGCTTGAGCCCATATAGGGATTTCTTCAACCTACATACATGAGTTCTCTTCTCATGAGTCTCAAAGCCTTCAGGTTGTTCCATATACACCTTTTCTATCACCCCGTTCAAGAATACTGCCTTGACATCTATCTGGTGAATCTCCCATCCCATCTGAGCTACTAGGGATATAACAGATCTGATAGAGGTATATCTAGCTACAAGGGAAAAGGTCTCCACATAGTCTATTCTTTCCTTTTGTCTGTACCCCTTTGCCATGAACCTAGCCTTATACTTCTCTACACTTCCAACTGCAGCACACTTGATCTTGTAGATCCACCTTGATCCTATAACCGATCTATCTGGTGGTCTAGGCACCACTTCCTAGACATCATTCATCATGATAGAACTGTATTCTTGTACCATGGCATCCACCCATACTTGGTGTTGTACAAATTCCTAAAAACTAGAAGGTTATTCAACCTGTGCTACCAAGGCTTGGTATTTTTAGGTTTCCTACACTGCCTTTTATCGGTTCTGGGACATCCAATAAACTCCTCTACATCCCTTAGTGTTTGTTGTACTTCACTACTGGTTATACCATAGGTGGTAGGAGGCTCAATCAAATCCTCCTCCTATTCCTGCTATCACATCTACTAAGAACTACCAAGCTCTCCTACTACTGAGGAAATACTGGTATTGGTCATTGTCCTTGATCCTGGAGTTTTTCCTCCCGCTTGTCCTGCCTGCTGCCCCTACTGCTAGGAATGAATATTATATATGATGTTGAGGTATCTTTATACCCTACGAGGTACCACTTTTCTGTAGTATGATCCAATTTACTATGTTTCTCGTCTAGAATGTGAAAATATGCCACACTTTCATATATCCTAAGATGACTCACTTCTGGATTCCAAGAGTTTTCTTCCCCAATGCTTTGTGAGGAGTTCTATTCTGAATATAAATTTTTGTGTTGCATGCCTCTGCCCATAAGAATCTAGGCAAGTCCTGGTCATACAACATAGCCATTGTAGCCCCAACAATAGTTCTATTATTTCACTTTGTTATTCCATTCTGTTGTGGCTTATATGGAGCTTTCCACTCTCTTTCAATTCCCTCCTTTGCACAAAAATCTGTGAAGTATTTGTTCATATACTCTTGACCATTATCTTAATGCAATACCTTTATATTTTTCCCTATCATGTTTTCTACAAGAGCCTTAAACTCTCTAAAATGATCAAAGACCTCATCCTTGGTCTTTAATAAATAGATCCAGGTTTTTCTAGAGTGATCATCAATAAAGGTGACAAAGTATTTGCCACTGCTAAGAGCTCTGGAAATTGGGCCACAAATGTTTTAGTGTATCAATCCAAACACGCATTTCACTCTGTTTCCACTTCTGGGAAAATCTCCTTCAGCATACTTCCCTAGTATGCATCCTCTACATACATCATCATGCTCAATACTAAGGATAGGAACTCTTGTAATAGTCTCTTTGAGCATCATCGATGCTCCATGGTGTAAGGGTCCCATTCGCCTGTGCCATAGTTCATTCAATTCCTTTTCATCATAATGATTGGTACCTATCAGTGCCATTGGAGACTCGACCTGCAATCTATACAATCTATTGATTCAATCTCCAATTTGTCTTATCTTCTTCCAACTTATAGGTTTGACGTAGACCTTCCTTCCAATGAAGTATACGTTGTATACCTTGTACTATAACTGGGACACTGAAATCAGATTCATTCCTAACCCGAGCACATGGAGCACATTAGTGGCTCCGATGCTGATTCCTGCTTCCATCTGAAACGCTATGGTGCCTCTCCCTACTGGAGTACACTTTGTTATGCTTCCCATAGTGATCTAGAAATCCATTTTCTCTTCTTGATAGATTGAGAAGTATTCTCATACTCTAGTCATGTGAGTTGAAGCCCCACTATCAATATACCAACCACTTGCTAATGTTAAAGTTGATAAGCATGCAAATTATTCTTCTAATCTGGAAGATAATTCAAAGACATATTGATTTTCCATACTTATCTATGTTATTTTCCCTTTTGATTTCTAACGCTTTTCTGCCTAGAAAAATCGTGTCCCAACTGAAGACTACTCTGCGTTGAAACTACAATGTTGCTCCCTCTGTCACTGGAAAATTTCGATCTGGAAATATTTCTCTCTATCAAATCTCTCAGAGAGATATTTTCCCACGAAAAATTGTCCCTCTTGGATTGGACTGGGCAATCCCTTCGAGGATTCGATTTGCTACCTATACAACTCTTCGATCTCCCTTTCCTGTTCAACGTTGGATCTTCTAGCTCTGCTCTCTGCTTCACCTTGGCTCCAATACCATGTAATCTATTCATATGTTAATGAATGATGCCATTTTCTACATGTGTGTACTAGAAATCAATCTAAGTTATCTCAGAATGAGTTTCTTTAATCGAAATAGGGGCAAGGGAAAATAAATGTAAATAGTTATCAACATCTAGGTTTCAGAGGGGAGATGGGACCTAGTATTTCATTCCATTTAAATGAAAACTTACAATTTTTAATGGAATTGTTACATTCTGAAATGGCTAATATGTTAGGGTTTCCCCAAAATAAATCTGAAGCACACCCTAGGTCCCAATGACTCTTGTCTCATTAGCCCCCTCATGTTGGTATTCTTGTTCCCCCACATATATCTGCTCCTTTAGTCAACCCAAAAAATTATGGTTGGGAACACATCATCCCTCACAATGTCTATACTCAAGGAAATGTTGGCTATATTTTCTATTAGAGTCCTATAATTTACAGTATCATAACGTGACTGTGTACTTTCTCTTTGCAAATTTTTCATATTTCACATAAATTTTAATATTCAAAAATATTTTCCAAAGAAATATGAAGAGAAACAAGAGAATAATAAAAGAGGATATTTAAAAAGGAAAATATGCAAAGTTCATACTATAGGTAAGCAGCCTAAAAACTACTTGATTTTTTCCTACAATCAAACCGAAAAGATCAAATTTCACTTTGAAGATCTGAAAAGGGATGATTTTTGTCAAGTTTGGGACCTTAGAGTATGTTTTTATCCTAATTACCTGACCATATTGCATATATTTTTACCCTGCCCCTTTTTTATTCATCTTATCCTGTTGAAAATGCAGCAAGATGATGGAGCTTAGTGAAATGAAGTCGCCTTCACTAAGTGGGCCTGCAGGCAAATTCTGGCGCAAAAAATCTATTTTTAGACTATGTTTATTTTTAGACATATGGAGCATGGCCCGGGGATTGCAGTATGAGATTCTTGGAGCATTGGTCATGTTGGTAAAAATAGATGGGACTCTATTTTTTGGACCTATAGGTCGAAGTCTATTTTTAGATTGCCTCTCCTTAAAATAGGGAAGTCAAATATTATTTACCCTTAATAATATTTGGACTATAAACTTCAGTTTACTCTCTTGGAGCACTTCAGTTTGAGCCTTGGAAGTGGCTCATGCATCTGACAGAGGAATTACGCTATTCCCAAGGGTTTGATGGCATCATGCTGTTGGGTATGTGTTATATTCTTTCCACGATTAGCCCCACGCACTGTATGTTGCGTCGGGCGTAGCTGGGGGGTCACGAGGGGCAAAGCAGTCCCCACTGTTGGGGTCCGGGGCAGCGCCCCGGCCAAAATTTGTTTTTGTGCGGACCCACTCATAGGCGGATCCGCCCATGGTTTTGTGCATGGTTTTGCACATGGTTTTGGGGTTCGATGGTTTTCGGCCCCTGGTATTTTTGTAGATCCGGTCAAGGGAACTACGGTTATGTTCTAATCCGGGGTTAATGGATTGGGGTTTATGTATGCTCCGGCATGTATATATATGTGTTGTAACACTAAAAGGAATATAATGAAAAATCAAGCTGGTCGTCCCGATTTGGGATCCAGGGGAAAATCTCTGTGTTTATCTGTTTTATGTTTTATGCTCTTGCTATTGTTTATTTTTTGTTATAAGAATCGTGTGTAGATATTTCTGTTCAAGGTTAAAACCTACATTTGGTATCGGAGCTGTTTCGGCTTCAAGGGGACACCTTTGTTGTTGAGGGTTTTTTGCTCGGGCCTGTGGTAGACCCTGTGCAGTGGGAGATCTGCGGGATCGATTCTTGCGGTGAAAGAAGATGGCGAGCGGCGGAAAGATAGAGATCGAGAAAATTAATGGTCAGAGTTTTGAGTTGTGGAAGCTCAAGATGGAGGATCTGCTGGTGGATAAAGATCAGTGGATCGTGGTAGATCCAGGTACTAAACCAACGACAATGTCAGATGAAGACTGGAAGAAAATGGATCGGAAGGCTAAGAGCACAATACGGTTGTGTGTGTCAGATTCAGTATTGTTGAATGTATCTGGGGAAGCTACGACGAAGAATTTGTGGGAAAAACTTGGGACTTTGTACCAATCTAAGTCTTTGGTGAATAAGTTGTTCCTGCGAAAAAAGCTGTATAACCTGAGGATGAAGGATGGAGACTCGGTGACAGAGCATCTGAACGCCTTCAATACTGTGGTAAGTCAGCTGTCATCTGTTGATATTAAAATCTCAGATGAAGATAAGTGCATCAGTTTGTTGTGTTCTCTACCAGACTCATGGGATAGTATGGTTATTGCAATAGGTAGCAATACAACTACCTTGAATTTTGATGACATTGCCTCAGCCTTGCTATCAGAGGAAATGAGATGGAGAAATATGGAGGGTCGGAATGGAGATGCCTTATCTGTACGAGGAAGGTCCCAGAATAGAAACAAGAATAAGGTTTCGAGTGGGAGATCTAAATCTAGAGGGAGATCTAAATCTCCTGGAAAGTTTGTAAAGGTGTGCTGGAAATGCGGAAAGGAAGGGCACTACAAAAAGGAATGCGGATCTAAAGCTCCTGAGAAAGGAAAGGGATCTGATGAAGCTCCTTCTGCAGAGGAAAAAACCACCTCGGATGAAGGTGGGGATGTGTATTTGGCTTCTTCTTCAAATACACATGTAGATCATGAGTCATGGTTGATTGACTCAGGTGCATCCTTTCACTTCACTCCCCATAGGGAGTGGTTATGCGAGTATGAGAAATATGATGGTGGTGATGTCTTCCTAGGGGATGATAGGAGGGCCAGAATCATCGGACGTGGAAAGGTCAAGCTGAAGCTGCAAGGTGGAAGGATTAGAACACTTCCTGGTGTTCTGCATATTCATGCATTGGCCAGAAATCTGATTTCTGTAAGCAAGATGGATGATGCAGGTGTAAAAACAGTGTTCGAGAAAGATGCCTGCAAGATGGTTCGGGGAGCACTGGTATTAATGCGGGGAGTTCGGATTGGAACTCTATACAAGCTACAAGGTAGCACTGTTATTGATGGGTGTAACAGTTCTATGGTTCTTGAAAGTGGAGCGGAAAGCCTAGCTGTCTCTGGAGAAAAGACCATGCTATGGCATCAAAGGCTTGGACATATTGGAGAGAAGGGCCTTCAGATACTGCACAGAAATGGTATGGTAGAAGGTATGTCTAATTGCTCTCTGGATTTCGATTTCTATGAACATTGTGTATATGGGAAGCAGAATCGAGTGAGTTTTCCTTTTGGTGCTAAGAGGGCAAAAAAAATATTAGAACTTGTGCACAGTGATGTGTTTGGACCTGTGTCAGTTCCGTCACTAGGAAAATCTGTGTACTATGTTTCATTCATAGATGACTTCTCAAGGAACACATGGATATATTTCTTGAGGAAGAAATCTGAAGTCTTTGACAAATTTAAAGAATTTAAGGCTCTGGTGGAAAACCAGACAGAGAAGAAGATAAAGGCATTGAGGACGGATAATGGTGGGGAGTTCTGCAAGAAGGAATTTGAAGATTTCTGTAAGAAGTGTGGTATAGGACGGCAGAAGACTACTCCATACACACCTCAGCAAAATGGAGTTGCAGAAAGAATGAACAGAACACTGATGGAAAAGGCAAGAAGCATGCTCAGTGGTACCAGGTTAGGACAAGAATTCTGGGCAGAGGCAGTGGAGACTGCATGTTACTTAGTTAACAGATCACCTTCATCGGCGTTGGAGGATAAGACTCCACATGAGGTATGGACTGGTAAGAAACCCTCTCTTTCACATCTAAGGGTATTTGGATGTGATGCATATGTACATGTTCCAAAGGAGAAAAGGACCAAGTTGGATAATAAATCTGAAAGTGCATCTTTATTGGGTATAAGGATGGTTTAAAGGGTTACAAGCTTTGGAACCCAGAAACAAGGAAGGTTGTGTACAACCGAGATGTGGTGTTTAGAGAAGTGAAAGATGTTGTTAAACATGAAGTCCTATCAAAGGAACCTGAAAAGATAGAGTTTGAGCTAAAGGAGGATGAATCGGACTCTACAACAGAAGAAGACTCAGAAGATGAAGAGCCACAAACTCCAGCTTTGAGAAGATCAGTTCGGGAAAGAAGGTAACCAGAAAGGTATAGTCCATCTGCTTTCTGTTCAGGTTTTGCCTTAAAAAAAGCGATGATGAACCGAAGGCTTGTCGAGGAGGCAGTAGATTCAGAGGATGGAAAACTCTGGAAGGAGGCCATGGTTGATGAAATGGCATCCTTGCATAAAAATGAGGCATGGGATCTGGTGGAGTTGCTAGCTGGAAGGAAGCCCATCCGGAGAAAATGGGTGTTTAAGAAAGAAGATGAATGTAGAAGGCAAGGTGGAGAAATACAAAGCTCGTAGCGAAAAGGTTATTCCGAGGGTACCGAGGAATTGATTTTGGTGATATTTTTTCTCCTGTTACCAAAGTTACTTCTATTATCTTACTTTTATCTATTGTTGCTGCATTTTATTTTGAGGTAGAACAGATGGATGTGAATACAACATTTCTTCATGAGGATCTGGAAGAAGAGATCTACATGAAACAACCTGAAGGCTTTATGGTGAAGGGGAAGAAAGAGTTCGTATGTAGGTTAAAGAAGTCTCTGTATGGGTTAAAATAGTCACTAAGGATGTGGTATCAGAAATTTGATACCTATATACAGGGGCTTGGCTTCACCGGAAGCAAGGAGGATCACTGTGTTTATTTCAAATTAATTGGTGACCGTGTTATTTATTTGGTCTCGTATGTGGATGATATGTTGTTGATTGGAAACGAAAAAAAATTTATCCAAGATTTGAAGACCCAACTGTTCTCCAAATTCGACATGAAGGATCTTGGGTGCTGCAAACTATATTTTGGGCATGGAAATTAAGAGAGATCGGGCAAAGAGGACACTCTGGTTAAACCAAAGGAAGTATGTCGAGACTGTATTGCAGAGGTTCAATATGCAGGATAGTAAACCGGTGAATGTTCCTATTCCTGTAGGTGTAAAGCTGACTGCTAAACAATGTCCCAGGACACAAGAAGAAGAGGAGTATATGTCCCATGTTCCATATATAAGTGCAGTGGGTAGCCTGATGTATGCAATGGTTTGTACTGGACCAGACATTGCACATTCAGTGGGAGTATTGAGAAGGTTTATGTCAAACCCAGGGAAGGAGCATTGGACAGCAGTGAAGCAGGTTTTCAGATATTTACGTGGCACTAGTGATTATGGCTTGTGCTACCGGGGAAGACCGGGATTGGAAAGAATGTTGGACATTCATGGTTTGTTGATGCGGCCCAGAGTTTGGAGATCTAGACCAAAGAAGATCTACAAGTGGGTATGTGTTTAGCCTATTTGGAGGCGCAGTCAGTTGGATGAGTAAAAAACAGTCTGTAGTGGCTCTTTCAACTACAGAGGTAGAATACATAGCAACCACTCATGCAAGCAAGGAAGCAGTTTGGTTGCAGAGATTGTGTTCAAGTATGGGGTTGGTACAACAAGCTATAAGGATAGGCTGTGATAGCGATAGACTGTGATAGCGAAGTGCAATTTTCTTGGCTAGAGCCACCTTTATCATTCAAAGACAAAGCACATTGATGTTCAATATCACTTTGTTAGAGATATGGTTGAGGCTAAAACGGTGTTCTTTGGTAAATGTTGACACTTTGAAGAATGTTGCGGATGCATTGACGAAGTCTGTGAGCACTGAGAAGTTCTCTTGGTGTAGAGAAACAATGGGTGTTGAAGAATTAGCCCAATGACCAAGCTCTCTGGCTTTTTGTGGAAAAACAACAAGTGGGAGAATGTTGGGTATGTGTTATATTCTTTCCACGATTAGCCCCACACGAGCGTATGTTGCGTCGGGCGTGGGCGGGGGGTCACGGGCGAAACGGTCCCCCGCCGTTGGGGTTCGGGGTTTGTGCGGACCCACTCATAGGCGGATCCGTCCATGGGTTTGTGCATGGTTTTGCACATGGTTTGGGGTTCGATGGTTTTCGGCCCCTGGTATTTTATAGATCCGGTCAAGGGAACTACGGTTATGTTCTAATCCAGGGTTAATGGATTGGGGTTTATGTATGCTTCGGCATGTATATATATGTGTTGTAACACTAAAAGGAATATAATGAAAAATCAAGCTGGTCGTCCCGATTTGGGATCCAGGGGAAAATCTCTCTGTTTATCTGTTATGTTTTATGCTCTTGCTATTGTTTATTTTATGTTATAAGAATCGTGTGTAGATATTTATGTTCAGGGTTAAAACCTACACATGCATGGTTGACTTCAGTTAGGACTTCAGTGGCAGAAGTATGGTGGAGTTAATGAGACAGCTAGTGGAGTTGTGTTCTGTTTATTTTAGTTGAACTGGTTGAGATTAGTTTAACTAGATAATCAATTAGTTATGAGTGGAGTGAATTAAATATTATTTAATTCATTAATTAGTAACTCATTATTCAACTCAAGAACATTCACTACAGTGCATGATCAGTTCAGTGGAGACCAGTGAAAGAGGTAGATGAAAGGGTGGAGTTAGCTATCAGTGGCGACATCAGTTGTGCATGAGATTTTCACCACACTTGGAGGAATTTCCCATGATGATTGTGCTGTCAAGCCAAGGAGATTCGAACCTTGGATATCTATATAGACAGGCCTGGATTGCGCAATAGAGGCAAGGCAATTGGCGGTGAGTTTTGAACCAGTAACCTGTTCAAAACTGAGCTAGATTGTGTGTAATTTCATGAGAAAGTACTGAGTACTTGTGAGGAGTATTGTACTGAGTTTGTTACATGATTTCTCCATTATAATATACAAAATAGCTGCGGGGTTTTCAGCTATAAGCTTTCCCCATACATACTGTGTTAATGTGTATGATGATTTGATGTGTTATCACTTGATTTTATTTCCGCATGTTTGATGATCTGAGTGGAAGAGATTATGTGTTGCATATAAATTCGAATTGTATGTGATCAGGATAGTCTCGGTGGATAATTAATCATTATTCAGCAAATTTCTACATGGTATCGGAGCTATTGAAGTTCAGATTGATCATCACAGTGATTACAAACTTATTTCGATAGACAGAGTCTGCATGCGGGCCAGGTAGCCTCCGGATTCATCTTTCTTCGGAAAGTGAAAAGTCTGGTAAATGCCCCTTGCAGTCGATCTCCGTGCTAGAAATAATTTGTTCTCACGATCTAGAGCGGCTGAGCTTTGAGGTGGAATTCGAAATTTTGTAGCAGTTTTGTTTTCTTGGTGCCGGTGTTGAAAATGTCTTTCAACGGTTTGCGACTCGAATATGCTCTTGAAGGCAGTTCGAATTATGTTGCATGGAAGGATCGCATGGAGGCAGTATTAGAAGATAATGGTCTGAAGGAGTTCGTAGATACGGATGTCCAAAAGCCCACTGATCCTGCTGAAGTCGAAGCATGGCAAAAGAAGATGGCGAAATGTCGAAGGATCCTGTTGGAGGGCGTCAAGGATCATATTGTATCCAGCCTACATGGAAAGGCTTCTCCATATTTAATGTGGAAATCTTTGACGGATCTATTCTAGAGTAAGAGCGACCAAAGGAAGCTGGCGCTCAAAGATAAGCTCAGGAACATCAAGATGGAGAAAGGCGACAGTATCGCCAAATACCTCACGAAGTTCACTCAGTGCAGAGATGAGTTGGGAAGTGTGGGGGTGACTGTCGAAGACGAGGACATGGTCAGCCTGGCTCTCCTTGGTCTTCCTAAGGCTTGGCACTCATATCAAGATAGTTTCAATGGTCGGGAGAAGCTGCCGGGATGGGAACGCCTTTGGGCGGATCTCATGCAGGAGGAGATAAGGAGGACTACTCGAGATGGATCTTCATCAAAGGGAGCTGATGAAGAAAACTGCGCTTTGGTGGCCAAAGCAAAGAAAGGGAAAGACTCGAATATGATCTTGAAGGCAGTTCGAATTATGTTGCATGGAAGGATCGCATGGAAGCAGTATTAGAAGATAATGGTCTCAAGGAGTTCGTAGATACGGATGTCCAAAATCCCACTGATCCTGCTGAAGTCGATGCATGGCAAAAGAAGATGGCGAAATGTCGAAGGATCCTGTTGGAGGGCGTCAAGGATCATATTGTATCCAGCCTGCATGGAAAGGATACTCCATATTTAATGTGGAAAGCTTTGACGGATCTATTCCAGAGTAAGAGTGACCAAAGGAAGCTGGCACTCAAAGATAAGCTCAGGAACATCAAGATGGAGAAGGGCGACAGTATCGCCAAATACTCACGAAGTTCACTCAATGCAGAGATGAGCTGGGAAGTGTGGGGGTTACTGTCGATGAAGAGGACATGGTCGACCTGGCTCTCCTTGGTCTTCCGAAGGCTTGGCACTCATATCAAGATAGTGTCAATGGTCGGGAGAAGCTGCCGGGATGGGAGCGCCTTTGGGCAGATCTCATGCAGGAGTAGATAAGGAGGACTACTCGAGATTAATCTTCATCAAAGGGAGATGATGAAGAAAATTGCGCTTTGGTGGCCAAAGAAAAGAAAGGGAAGGGTAAGAAAACCTCTCATTCTGGTGCAAAGGGCAAGAAGCAGGATATGGCGAAAGTGAAGTGTTTTCACTGCCATGATCACGAACATTATGCTACCAATTGTCCAAAGAAGAAGAAGAACAAGCAAGCGGGAAGATCTGCAGATGGAGAAGCTTTGGCTTCACAGTTCGAGCTTGACTTTTCACTGATCGCATGCTTGGTTTCAAGTGTGATGGGATCGGTGTGGCTCTTGGACAGCGGTGCGTCATTTCATATGACGGGAGATCGGGATTTGTTCTCAGATCTGGAGGACAAAGATTTGGGTGTGCACATCGAGATGGGCGATGATGGTAGATACAGTGCGACTGGTATCGGTACCGTATCCTTTCAGAGGGAGTCTGGTAAACCCTTTGTATTAAAGGATGTCATGCATGTACCCGGATTGAAGAAGAACCTGATTTTAGTAGCAATGTTGGAGGATAAGGGTTATGATGTGGTCTTCAGCGAAGAAAAAGCCTTCCTGCGCAGTAAGACTACTGGAGAGACCCGGAAGATAGGGGTTCGAACTCAGAACCTTTATCAGTTGCAGGTAGATGACTGCGCAGCTATGGCATGCAAGGCGGGAGAAGTGGTGAGTCGGGATGATGAGGGCGAACTATGGCACAGAAGATTGGGCCATCTTCACCATGGAGCTTTGAAGATTCTGCAGCAGATTTCTACTGGACTTCCTAAGGGCACCCTTGCGCAGTCAGATCAGTGCAAGGGGTGTACTTTAGGGAAGCATGTGAAAGCCACCTTTCACGAGAAGGATAGTCGCGCCACGACGATCCTTGAGAGAGTTCACACAGACGTGTGTGGTCCTTTCTCAGTTGCTTCGACAGCAAAGCACAGGTATTATGTGATCTTTGTTGATTATTTCTCTCGAAAGTGCCGGATCTTCTTCATGCAGAAGAAGAGCGATACATTCGCGAAGTTCTGTGAGTTTAAAGCACTGGTCGAGAAGGAGTCGGGGAAGAAGGTGATTGCTCTAAGGAGTGATAACGGTAGTGAATTCATCTCGGCTGAATTCAAGGAGTTCTGCAGCGCAGAAGGGATTCGGAGAGAGCTCATCGCACCCCATAACCCACAGCAGAACGGGGTGGCTGAGCGGAAGAACAGAACGATCGTGGGTGCCGCACGGGCGATGTTGCATGATCAGGGCCTACCCCTTCACTTGTGGGCTGAGGCATGCAATACAGCAGTGTATGTGCAGAACCGTTGTCCTCACAAGGTTCTCGGCATGAGTACACCAGAGGAGGCTTATTCTGGCAAGAGGCCTGATATTTCCCATTTGCGGATTTTCGGATCTCCTGTCTACATGCATGTGACAAAGGATGCAAGAAGGAAGCTGGATCCAACTGCTGAAGTTGGAATATTTGTGGGGTACACCGATACACCTCATAACTATCGAGTGTATGTGCCAGACAGTCGCAAGACTGTTGTGCGACGGGATATAAAATTTCAGGAGGAGAAAGCCATGCAGTGTTCGCTTGAGAGGGAGCTACACTTGCATGCAGATGAGGAGCTGTTAGTTCCTAAGGAGGAGCTTCCGGATGTGGATCAGCCACAAGAGGGGGTTCAGGAGGTGGAAGAAACCACCCAGGCAGCGCCAACCATCAGAGGGCGCATGCGCACTACAGAAGCTGAGCGACTGGCTCGGGATGCAGAGAAGGTTGTAGGACCACCTACAGCACAGCGCAGACAGAGACAGCCACCGGATCGGTACACTGGATACATGGCTCTTATGAGTCAATGTGTTGTGACAGAGCCATCCTCTTTTGAGGAAGCTGTGGAGGAACCCGCATGGGTTGATGCCATGATCGAAGAATATGATTCGATCATCAGGAACAGCGCATGGGAGATTGTCCCAAGACCGGTTGGGAAATCAGTTGTAGGTTCGCGATGGATCTACAAGGTGAAGCAGGCGGCTGACGGGAGTGTGGAGAAGTACAAGGCGAGATTTGTCGCCCCTGGCTTCTCACAGATCGAGGGGATTGACTATGAGGAGACTTTTGCACCTGTCGCAAGGTACTCTTCCATACGGACGATCCTTGCTCTCTCAGCGCATATGGGGTGGCACATTCATCAGATGGATGTGAAGACTGCGTTCCTCAATGGAGTTATTGAGGAAGAGGTGTACATAGAGCAGCCTGAAGGTTTTGAGATCTTCAGCAGTGAGTCGCATGTGTGCCGACTCAAGAGAGCACTGTACGGGCTGAAGCAAGCACCTCGTGCTTGGTACACTCGGATAGACAGCTACTTCACCGGGCTTGGATTCTCCAAGAGGGAGGCAGATCCAAACCTGTACCAGATTGTGGTGGAGGGGAAGCTGTTGATCATCGTACTGTATGTAGATGATCTGATTTTGACTGGCGATGAGCAGTTGATACTTTCATGCAAGGAGGATCTTCCACGAGAGTTTGAGATGAAGGACTTGGGCATCCTTCATTATTTCCTGGGATTGGAGATTTGGCAGCGCAGTGGAGGACTGTTTGTTTCTCAGGGCAAGTATGCCCGGGAGATCCTGGAGAGGTTCAACATGCAAGGCTGCAAGCCTGTTGACACTCCTCTTCCTGGTGGTTGGAGGAAGGAGGATGCTACTTCAGCGGAGGTAGTGGATGCCACCGTCTATCGACAGTTGGTGGGGTCGCTTATGTATCTGGTCAATACACGACCCGATATATGCTATGCAGTTAACCAGCTTTCGCAAGCTATGGTTAAGCCTACCAAGCTCCTTTGGAAGGCGGGCAAGCATGTATTGCGCTATATCAGAGGCACATCGGGATATGGTCTATGGTACAGACAGGAGGATGGAGTGAAGCTTTCTGGTTTCACTGATGCAGATTGGGCAGGGAGTCCAACGGACCGGAAGAGCACTTCTCGAGGAGTTTTCAGCATTGGGTCGACGGCAGTTTCCTGGTACAGCGGGAAGCAGATATCCGTGGCACTCAGTTCAGCAGAGGCTGAGTACTTGGCAGCAAGTTTGGTTGCATGCGAGGCTATTTGGATGAGGAAGATCCTCGCAGGTTTGTTCAGGTTGCATTTGGAGCCTACAGTGATCTACTGTGATAACCAGAGCCGCATCAAGCTCTCGGCTAATCCAGTTTTTCATGATAGGTCCAAACATATCGACATCAGGTACCATCACATCAGAGATTGTGTTCAGCGGAGGATCATGATGCTTTCATATGTTCCCACGGAGGATCAGGATGCCGACATCCTAACGAAGGCGCTCACCAGGAGCAAGTTCGAATTCCACAGAGGCAGGATAGGGATTGCAGATAATCCATATCTTGCTGAGAGGGAGTGTTGAGAATGCAGCAAGATGATGGAGCTTAGTGAAATGAAGTCGCCTTCACTAAGTGGGCCCGCAGGCAAATTCTGGCGCAAAGTCTATTTTTAGACTATGTCTATTTTTAGACATACTGAGCATAATTTGGGAATTCCAGTTGGAGATTCTTGAAGTATGCGACATGTCGGTAAAAATAGATGAGACCCTTATTTTTAGGACCCAGGCTATTTTTAGACTATATCTCCTAAAAATATGGAAGTCAAATATTATTTACCCTTAATAATATTTTGACTATAAACAGCAGTTTACTCTCTTGGAGCACTTCAGTTTGAGTCATGGAGGTGACTCATGCAACTGACAGAAGGAATCACGTGGTT